>CM060968.1:69518106-70118106 GCA_030765045.1 Tenodera sinensis
AGAGTTTGTAAAAATGGTTAGGACAACAGTAGAGAAAGTCATGAGAGTACAACACATCATTCTTTTACTTTCTCTACTGATAAGCAGGCTAAGTATTGCATTCCATCCAAAAATTCGATTTCGATATTTCACCGAAAATATACATCCTAAGACAAAAAAGTGAACAGACTCTGGAAGAGTATATTTGTATAAGTTCATATCGTTTCCGCGGTCGGTTTACAATGGCGTCACAGAATGCATGTCTTTAGCGCCGTTCTGTTGTCATTTCTCATATTGAGTCTCAACTATTCAATGTGAGCGGATGGCCGAGTAGTTGGACTTAGACAAATATACGCTTCCATAGTGTGCTAACTTTTTTTTTTTTTTTTTGTCTAGGGTGTGATTTGAGACCTCCTCAATAAAAAAAAAAAAAAATTTAGAAAAAGGCCTGACTAACCTATCACCAGTGCGCAGGGACTAGCGCGTTTGACCTTGATATTGCCTTTGAAAAACTGATTCATCAATTTTATTTTTGCGTGAGCATTTATATTGTTCACTATCTTTAAAGGAATCGTATATATTCCACATAGGGCAAACTGGTTTACAAAAATTGGGAAGTGAAAATACTCGACTTTCTCTAATATTTTCAAAGGTTTTTTTCGTTCTCCATAGGCATTTATATCGCAAGTACCTGGGCACCCAGCTTCGCTCGGCGTTTTTCGCCTCTGTTTTTGTGAAATCTTATTTTTTGTGGGAGAAGATACTTATTTAGACAAACCTGAATGGCAAAACATTAACTAAATAAAACTACTTGTCGCAATTGTTAAGAGTAATGTCCGAGATACAAGAGATATATAAATACATAAAAATATTGTATAAACACCATCATTTCAGCTGTAAAACGTGTACTGCTGAAAGCAGGCCTCCCCCCATAGATATCCACCCAGTTTCAGGTTTTCGTCGAGCATTTGTTCCATTATGGAGTTCAGTTCTTTGCTGCTGTGATTGACTCCAGGACGTTAACACGTTGGCCAAGGTCCTTCATACTTCCATCGAGTTCTTCCATGGCTTCCTTAACCCCGGCCAGTCGCTCGTTAGTATTCTTCGATAGACCTGTCTTCATATTGGAATTCCCGCCTTCATCTTTTCCGTTTCGGAGTTTACATATTAAATTTGCCTTCCATTTTTGTTCCCAGATTTTCTATTCCGTAGTTTACATTTTTCCAATCCGGTTTTCATATTTGTTTCCTCTGCCGCATCCGGAATTCATTTCATTTCCCATTATGTCCATCTTGGCTAACATTTGTTTCATCAACTGTTCCATATCGTGCTTTTCGTCGCACTCCGGACACCAATTGTGATTACTTTACTTTTTTAACTATTTCTTTATTTTTTATTAAAACACCGGAGCGACACTAAGCAAAAGCAATGTTGAAGAATATCAAATACTACTGAAAGAAAAGGTGGTTGATAAAGCCATGTGAATATACTACGCATTTATGTTTCAAACATATAGAAAAGTGTATGAATTGTTCGTAATTGTTCGTCGAAGCGGGAGTAGTGAAAGAAATTCGATTGTGTTTTACTAAAGAAAAATGAGTAGAAAAACCGTGTGAATGTTATACGTTGCACTTATATTTCAAGCGTATGGAAAAATGTATGGATTGTTTGCAGAAGAAGGAGTAGTATGTTAGGTAAAAGAAAAGGGAGTAGAGAAAACCATGTGAACGTAATACATTGCGTGGTAAAATGGATTGCACAAAAACCTTCGCCATGAAAAAAATTAGATATGTCATTTTCATGGCGATCGGTCAACCTGTTTTGGAATTTAATCATTCTTCAACATAAGATATGTATAGACCTTGGTATGTATGAAGTTGATAAACCATAGGGAATAACATGTGAATTGTTACGTAAAACAAAAGGGAGTAGAGAAAGTAGTATGAACGTAATACGTAATATTTGCTTCAAACATATAGCAAATTGTATGAACTATATGTTGAAGGGCGAAGAGCGAAAGAAGACTGATTGTGTCTCGTAAAGGAAGAATTAGTAGAGGAAATCGTGTGAATGTAATACGTTGCATTTATATTTCAATCCTAGAATATTATATGAATTGTATGTTGAAGGGCAAACAGAGGATACATGAATGCGCTACGTAAAACAAACGCGAGAAGAAAACCATTTGAAAGTAATGTATTGTATAGTAAAATTGTTACCGTAAAAGCCCTCAATGAAAAAAATACATATACGTGCCGAATTTCGCGGTGATTGGTTAAGCGGTTTTCGAGATTAACAATTAGATATATACAAACATTCAAGTTGTATAGATGATATGAATTGTTTGTAGAAGAGTGAGTGGAGAAAGACATGTGAAGGTGTTACCTAAAAGTGAGTAGAGTAAACACTGTGAATGTCACATATAGCATTTCTATATCAAACATGCACAAAATTGTATGACTTATTTCTAGAAGAGTAAGTAGAGAAAACAGTATGAATGTAATACGTAGCATTTCTATTTCAAACATGCGCGAAATTGTATGACTTATTTGTAGAAGAGTGAGTAGAGAGAGATGTGAATGTGTTACCTAAGAGTGAGTAGAGAAAACAGTATGAATATAATATGTAGCATTTCTATTTCAAACATACAGAAAATTGCATGATTTCTTTATAGAAGAGTATAGAAAGAGATGTGAACGTGATAGTGTGAATGTAATAGCATTTCTATTTAAAATATACAGAACATGGCATGACTAATTTTAAAAGGGGGGATAAAAGTGTTTTATTGGTGCAAAATCACGTTTTTTATGGAAAATTGTTTATAGAAGGGTGATTAGAGAATGAGATGTAAATGTGATACCTAAAAGTAAGTAGAAAAACCACTGTGAATGTAATATGCAGCATCTCTATTTCAAACATACAGAAAATTACATGACTTAATTGTAGAACAGCGAGTAGAGAAAGAGGTGTGAATGTATCACCTAATAGTGAGAGGAGAAAACAGTGTGAATGTAATAGCACTTCTGTTTCAAACATACAGAACATGGTATGACTTATTTTAAAAGTGGGGATAAAAGTGTTTTATTGGTGCAAAATCGCGTTTTTTATGGAAAATTGTTTATAGAAGACTGAGTAGAGAAAGAGATGTGAATGTGCCACCTAAAAGTGAGTAGAGAAACCGCTGTGAAAGTAATATGCAACATCTCTATTTCAAACATACAGAATGTGGTTTGACTTATTTTAAAAGTGGATATAAAAGTGTTTTTCAGTGCAAAATCACACTTTTTATGGAAAATTGTTTACAGAAGAGTGAGTAGAGAAAGAGGTATGAATGTATCACCTAATAGTGAGTAGAGAAAACACTGAATGTAATATGCATGTGTACAAAACTTTAACCAAATCTTTAGAGTCGTTTCTGAAATACGGGGAATATATATATACAAGAATTGCACTGTAGAAGCGGGAATAAAAAAATGTTATTTTTTATGTAAAATAGCGTTACACCTATATAGATTAACTTAAAAGGCAAAACTCTATCTGAATACAAAATTTGATGAAAATCGTTAGAGCCGTTTCCAAGTTGCGCGGAATATATATATATACATATACAAGAATTGCTCGTTTAAATATATAAGATATACTATTACAGACCTAAATACTTAGGGTGTTCAAGAAAGACTGGCACTAATATTCATACAACAATGTATTGTAAACAATCACTCATACAGACTGTTGCCCCCCTCAGAATACTTCTTCCCCAATACAATGTACTTGTCCCACCTGCTTTGCCATTCCTGGAAAACGTGCAGGAAGCTATTCTTTGAGAGCCTGTTCAGGGTCGCCTCTTAAGCTTTCACTGCTTTGGTCTCATTGGCGAACCGACGTCCCTTAAGTTTTTTCATGGCTCTCGGGTTAAGAAAAAGTCACATGGAGCTAGGTCAGGATTATAAGGTGGAAGAGGTACCGTGGACATATGATTTTGTGCCAGGAATTCGATAACCGCATCAGCAACATGTGGCTTGGCATTGTCGTGATGAAGCTTGCACTGCTGAATGAGATTCTTTAGCTTTTTGGAGATGTGATCCTTTACCAATTGCTTCAGGATAGTGTCATAGTAATCTGCAGTGTAGAGTGTCTTAGAACTGTGAGAATGCAGACTGTCCTCTGGTAATCAAAAACAGTAATGACTATGCCCTTATTGAGTGACTTCTGTAGTCGTGACGATATTTAGAGGCGATTATCAAACACGTTCACTCTCACAGGCTGTCAACAATCAACTGACAGAGCTATCACTGTGTGAATGATTAGCGACTAGAACACGTAGTTCAATGGCACATGGACAGATGTCGCAATCAGACACTTAATGAAAGGAAAAAACAAGTCAGTGCCAGTCTTTATTGAACATCCTCGTAGCATTTCTAGTTTCTCGCCTAATGTGTGAAAATGGACATGTAAATCGAAGGAAATATTGTTATGATATGCAACATCAGTAAATCAAGACGCGCAACCAGGGACACTCGTAAGTGCAATCTATGTTCTACAGAGCTATCTTTTAGAATGGCTCGAACTTGCTCAGTGGTTTATGTTCGAGTACACTGTTTATTTAAAGCTCACAGGTGTCAGGTTAGTATCTCTCCGACTTTCTGTAGTAAACGTTGTGGAACAGTTGCGTGATTAAGTAGTGCCCACTCGCATTATGAGCAGTCCCGTGTTCATTTCAAGAAGGAAACAGATACATTCATCCCACCATCACTTTGCTTGACGTTACTCGCACAGATCTTAGCAAGCTCATTTGTCACGTCTAAAAATACACCTTTCCAACTGTAGCTTTACACATGACTTGTGTGAAAGAACAATTATTATATGTTGACCTTATAGTGGTTAACCATGAAGACCGAGCTTATAGTACCTGTGACATTATAGGATACCATTCGGGCATGTAATATTAAAGTGAATCTTAGAATACTTTGTATTTACGAAAAAAAAAAAAAAATGAGTCAATTGTATGTTTTCGGAGTTTATAGAAGCTGTTTTAGTTATCTTATTTCCTTTCTATAATTCTCATCACAATAAGAAGCTGATTTAAAAAGTTTTGAAATACAGAAACGGGTGAAATATCTCACTCTCCTATTGTCTAGAAGATTAAAGGGCATATAACTACATGAAAGTATATGTTTAATTCCGAAAATAACGGTGTAACAGCTTAGCTATAAGAAATCAACGTTTCAGCTAGGTTTGTCCGCTACAAGTTGTAATCGCTGACTGGAATCATGCTGCCAATGGAACTAGTATATCAGATAAGGCGTTACCGATTAATAGATAAGGCGAAATCAGGCTTGCATTCCGTTGGCCTAGGGTTCAATTATGCTAGACCACCCACTCTGACTTTGCGCTTTTCATTGTTTTTCCTGGTAGGTAGGTGGATGATGGGGTGTTTTCACTTTTGCCACGATTTCCTTTTCATCATTTTTTCTTTCATTACATTTCTTTATCAATTTCGAATGTAGTAAGTTTCGTGGGGGCCAGGCAGATAGCGAACGACAGATGCACCTTTTTCATTGTCACTTTGACAACCGACTTGCAGGAGTTGCAACACAACTGATGTCTACTTAAAAGGGACCGATCATACGCCCGTGCTACACAAGGATAGTAGAAAAAGTGCCAAGTCAAAACTTGAGCACTATAGATAGCTTTAGACAGATCTTCGTGCTATTAGGGACCTTGGCGCTTATGTGCTTGCAGCCTGAAGACTCCTTTGGTTCCTTCACCTCATCCCGAATTGGCACCCCCAATGAATAAACGTAAGTGTTAATGGAAATTAATTGTTATTCTGCACTGGCTATGTGTAGGACAAGGTTGGAAGGAGTAGAGTGGGATTGAAGAATTTAATTCCCATAACCAGGACTTGAAATGGAAGCCTCTATGGGTTTGAATTTTAGTCTCACTGTACATGCTTTATATCTATTATTTATTGTATATTTATTTTTACTCATATATATATTATATTTATATTTTTTAAACCTCGAAAAGTTTATGTAAATATAGAATAAGTTATACGTTTGTTTACTCATTGGTTATTTATTATGTTATTGCTGCTCAGTGAAAATTCTTCTATAAATAATTGCAATTCTTTACTGCCACGAGGCTTTCGTTTAACCGTATAACACACACAAACACACATAATCAAACAGGTAAACTAATTTATAGTGCTTTAAGTAAATTAGACGGTCCTGCAAGGCCTGAACATGTATCATTTATCAAAATGTTTAAATAAATATAGCATTCTCCCACTAACGTCGGTTCTTGTATGCAAGATAAAGTAGAAGCCTTGAATAGGATTTGGTCAGCAACCCGGTAATTAAATGTGATTCAGCTTTCTATATTTTGATCTGCTAACCTTCACCAACAAGGAAAGGAAAAATAATTAATACATGTCCTGTACTATTAATAAAAAGAATTTCCCATTTCTTTTGTGTTTCCTCGTAAATATAAAACTAATATAGCTTCACCATCGAGTCCTTTGAATTTCTTTATACAAAGGCCTTGTGGAATTTCTGTCGCACAGTGGTTCTGAGAAGGATACGGAATGATTTTAATTAAGAATCACCCCACGCC
This sequence comes from Tenodera sinensis, assembly GCA_030765045.1. Lineage (NCBI taxonomy): Eukaryota > Metazoa > Arthropoda > Insecta > Mantodea > Mantidae > Tenodera > Tenodera sinensis. The sequence continues at coordinate 69,524,701 of CM060968.1, forward strand.
CCAATCAAAGTTGAAATCCACAGTCATATTCCACTGAGGTAGGTTTCTAAATCCTCTCTAAATATAGCTAAGTTCAATGCACAGAGTTCTGACCACCTCGGCTTTATATAGTGAATGTCATAGCTATTATTTACAAAATATTACTGCTATATCTACTCCTGTTAATCCAGATAACCATTTGTAGAAAATAATTGTATATTTCAAGAACTTATCATATGACACCTTTGAAATTCCATTCCTTTTGAAAATGACAGACTTCTACATGATCTTTTTTTAACTTTAACTTTCTTTAACCTGGTACCTATATCGGAAGATCACTCAATGACCCCGGGATTCATTGATCTCAAAAAAAAAAATCAGCTGATCCGACAAATCAGCCAACCTAACCTCTTGAGTGTGAGAAAAACACTGACTCACATCACAGAGACGGGCTCTGTGTAAGAATTCAAAACAATAACAAGGACTATTCGGAAATAGTTAACTCTACAAAAGCAACGTGTTCCTATTTGATACAATTGTGTGCCTTAACGAAGTCTGCAGTCTTGTATAGTAAGATTTTGTCTATTCTTACAGTTTACCAGTTATGCAAAAGTCATTCCTGATAAATGGAACTTCGGAAATTTTCTTGAAAATATTTGTGTTACGTTCGTGGCAGATGCAGAAATGAAATACCAAACCAGATATTTAATAGCTTTCATTTTTTAGTTGTACTGTTCACTAACTCACACACGGACCTTTTTCCAAAAATCTGATGTGTTGCACTCACATGACTTTCTCTACTCTTGTACTAACCATTCTTACAAACTCTTATTCCTATATCTTCTTCGTATCAGTTGAGATAAACATTTGTACAAATTATCTTATTGCTTATTTCCTTGTAGGTGCAAGGGGAATATTAGAATACAGTAGGCTTTGAGCGAGAGTCAAGTCTTATTAAACCTTTGAGATCCCGTTCCCTTTGCAAACTTAACATAGAAAAAAAATGAACAACCATGTTCCATTTCACGAGAGTTTTAAGTTTTCCAACACTGACACCAATAACAAGGAATATCTCCGGAATACTTCACCCTACAAAAAAATTGTTTAGACAAATTGTGTTTTAGCGAGATCCTGGGGTGGGGCTATTTCCTTCAAAATGTTTGTGTCCTATCCTTGAAAGACATTAAACTTAAATATCAACTTTGGTTTTTAAACGACTTTTCGTTTTTAAGTTACACTGTCTCCACACACACACGCGCGCACACACACGCACGCGCACGCACACACACACACACACACACAACACACACACAACACACACACAACACACGCACACGCGCACGCGCACACACACACACACACACACACACACACACTCACACTCACACTCACACACACACACCTTTGTCTAAAAATGTTTTTTTTAGGTTTCAAGAGATCTCAAAGCATGTATTTCCGGTGAAATGCCACATCGAATTTTTGGGTGGAGTACAATACTTCCTTCTACTTATTAGTAGAGAAAGTATAATTTTGTATGATCAACTCTTTTGCTCGAAACTGGAGAATTTCTTACGTATGTGAGACGTATTTAGGGTAATTCTTGTGCTGTATGAGGTCTATAACCAGTAAGTAAGTTAGAGCATGATGTGGCTGGGTGCGATGGTTGGCACCCCTGCCGGGGTCGTCCGCAGGAAAGCAATTGGGGAGGCGCGTCACGGAGAGATTGAGGGCGCCTCTTAACAGAGAGAGTTATGTTATGGAGGTGGGTCGGTCAGTGGTCTACACCGTCTTCCTTCCTCTATTCCTGACCACAAGAACACTGTATGTATGTGGTGCCCAGAATGCTGTGCTCACAACCTGCACCAAACCAAGTAACGTACTTAATAAAACTTCAGCCCTAAATGACAGCTTCCTTCTTTGATATGCGGCTAGCACACAACCACAGGCTTTTAAACCACCTAAGGCACTTCTATAAAACAGCCTGTTCTGTATATTAACCCACTAACCCCAACTTAATTTTTGTTCTTTCAAAAATTATGAAAAACTTATGTATTATATTTATTTAGTTTACAGTATCTCAACAATACATTCGCTTTGCCTTTTTATTAACCCAGTGTCCCAAAACCACCCGATCTATAAATAGATCGCTGGGCGTTAATGGTATCAAAACCCTGTAACGATGAACAAATACATTTCCATTTAGTTCATGTATTTTATGACTGAACTTCATTTCTTAAAGCAGTTACAGATCACTTAAAGCCAAACCACTTATCATATTATCGTCCCTTCAAGGAACACAATATTGAACACTGTTGAACGCCAGTTCACTCTGTTTCAAACAGAAAAACTGTAGACATATATGACAGATGCATACTTTTATAGAACTAACAATCTTGATTGCGTTAGTTCTTTTGTGTTTTGTAGAGCTTAACGCCCGCCTTATGAAAAGTAGCATACTCTTTCAGAATAAGCACTAAAACAGTGCACTCAAAATTGTGCACGTCATGGGACACTCGATGTTATCGAAATTGATAATTGAAAATATTTATAATTAAAAAAACTAATAAATAAATGTGAAGTGTAAGTATAAGCATAGTTTCGTTAGTAAAATATATTTTTCTTTTTATAATAATATGTTAGTATAGGGCAAATAGATATTTTGAAGATAGACATTTTTAATACAGCTGCGGAATTGTATTTGGTGTATCTTCTATGATTTATATAATAATAGCAGATGAAGGACTATATTTCGATATTAAAGAAATGATTAGTCGATGGTAACCTAAGAATGTGACAAAAGTATCGAAGCCTCTAGAAAATGCAGCATCACTTGTTTCATATCTAGCTCTAGATTCATTTGGCTTATTATTGACTTTCAAATAAAAATTTTCCTCAAGGAGTGTTGTCAAATGGATTGAATCGGTTGTTCCAACAATAGTATTAAAATCTTATGCTAAAAACATCCGAAGTTTGTCTGAATTATCTCCCAAAATCCTCGACTCTTCGCGACTCTACTTGAGTAACCGACGATGGGAAAATTTTATAATTCTGTGACTTTTTGAGTTGGCGACATTTACACAACCATAAGGAATTCTCTCCTATCATCCATTTTAACATCCTCCCCCCTCCTCTCTACTTAGTCCTCTCTTCTCTTAATCTCCCCCTCTTTCTACCTCTCCGATGCTCTTCTCTCTCCAAAGCTCGATTACACAAAAGTTAATCTCAGTTCAACCACCTGAAAATGATCTTCAGTCAAGCTGAGCATAGAATTTTATTTGTTCATACACTGACCTAAGTTCATTGCATCTTGGTCTATGATCAAATATGACTTCTCCAGTTAATGTTATTAAACTTACATCAGCAGAACTGCAGAAGAAAGAAATGTATAGCAAAATATACTCCAAACTAGATAAAAAAAATAAAGCTTAACAGGAGAAGAGTGCTGTTCATTGTTCGAAAAATTATCACAATTAGTTAGGGTGATTAGCCAGATTCCTCTCTCTGTCTCTCTCTATCTCTTTATAATGCAAGTATAGATATGGTTCTGCTGTCTGAAGCAGTAGGTACTCCGAGACTCAAACACTTCGCTCGACATTTCTACAGTGTGCAGTGCAGAGTTCAAATTGAATTAGCAATGGCAAAACCTGTAGGTACAACATCTGTTTCTGCAATGGTGCAGCTGCATTATTGTGGTCAGTTCTTTGATGTCCCCACGCAACAGTCTTGAGCCTTTAGCCCTTTACTCAACACGAGCTATAGGTTAGAAGGGTCAGTCTATATTAGATTAGTAAAATGAATATTACTTTTCAACCTTGAATTTTCACTATGACCTGGTTTAGAAATATCTATAAGTGTCCGAGGAGTAAGTTGAGAATTACAGTTTTTAAATGTAAATATTGCTTTCTGTGCTAGGGGAAATATTGCATCCCACCCTAAAAAATCTGATGTGTAACAATAACATGACTTTCTCTACTCTTGTACTAACCATTCTTACAGACTCTTATTCCTATATCTTCTTCGTGTTACTTGAGATAAACATTTGTGCAAATTATCTTATTGCTTATTTCCTTGTAGGTACAAGGAGAATGTAAGAATACAGTAGGCTTTGAGCGATAGTCGAATCTTTTAAAGCTTTGAGATTCCGTTCTCTTTGCACGCTTAACATATAAAAAATGAACAACGATGTTGCATTTGACAATCGTTAAGTTTTCGAAACTGACACAAATAACAAGGAATATCTCCGAAATGGTTCACTCAACAAAAAAGTGTATGTAACACCCAAATTATGTGTTTTAGTAAGATTTACAAATTTTGTGTAGGACGATTTGGTCTATCTCTACGGTTTAAGAGTTATTCATAAGTCATCTAGAGTACACAGAACTACGTGGGCTATAACAAGAAAATTGAAAATATGCATTTCATTTGTCATAGAAATATCTCAAATATATACCGTTTTAATCAAACTCGTTACAGCCATTTTCGGGAAAATCAAAATTTTCTAAAAATTTTCCATGTAAAAGGTAGTTTAGGGTGGGGAAATTTTCTTGAAATTCTTCGTGTCGCATTCTTGAAAGACATTAAACTTAAATACCAACTTTGGTTTTTAACCGCCTTTTGGTTTTTTGAGTTATACTGTCCACAGACTGACACAGACACAGACACACACATATTTCCTGTGAAATCTCTGCATAGAATTTTTGGGTGGAATACAATACTTTCTCTATTTTACTATACGTAGTTGAGAAAGTATAAATATTTTAAATTAATGCGTATGCAAATAGGAGTAAGTGTGGCAGCGTGTGCCTGTGTGTGTGTGTGTGTGTGTGTGTGTGTGTGTGTGTGTGTGTGTGTGTGTGTGTGTGTGTGTGTGTGTGTGTGTGTGTGTCGCTGAACAACATAACTCAAACACTAAAATTCGGCTAAATACTTCGTGTCCAAGGGTGCGATACGAAGATTTTCAAGAAAACACCCTCATGGCAAACTATCCTTCGCATGGAAAAAGTTTTGAGCACTTTGGTTTGCTCAAAATCGGCTCTAGCACTTTTGATTAAAAGAAAGTATGCTTAAGCTATATGTGTGACAAATGAAATGTAAAATACTGAATTGCCTCTGAAGTTTCTTCATTCCGAACGACTTTTGAACAACTCACAAACCACAGGAGAAAGACAATTTTTTTTTTTTTTTTTTTTTTTTTTTTTTTTTTTTTGTAGTGACAACTGTTTCCAAGTTATTTCTTATTATTGGTTTGTATTTTCAAATGCAAATACCTACTTTTCTCTGAGGTCGAGAACATAACTGACCGCCACGTCCTACCCTCCAGTACTGCACCCCATCAATGAAGCCTGCAGTGGGTGGAGGTGGTAAACGCAGCGGCTGGATGGTAAGCCTTAGCCTGTCAAAGGCTGCTGGGCTGGCGTTTAGCTTTTTAAGTACTTTTCTTTGATAAGAAGTTACTCTTTTCTATATTCTCTGCCATGTAGAGAAAACGGAATCTTAAAATCATCATATAGCGACCAGCTCTTAAAGCACTTGATTGTTTAAGTTTACTGTAGTCCTTTATTTCTATTGTACCTATAAGTAAATTACAAGTGTTTATCTTTATTAACATGAAGATTACATAAAAGAACAAGGTTTTGTAGGAATGGTGACTTGAGGAATAGGCAGAAAGTGTCATGTGAATGTAGCACGTCAGAAATCCTTTTATTCAGGTAGTCTCTAAGTCTATTTTCATTGAAATCGTGGAACACAATACTTACTCTACTTACTATATTTACGATATCATTCAACAGAATTATCTATTTGCGATGAAAATAGAACTGGACGATTTATTGATAATATTCCTTAAGAATATTTTGTGTTAATATTTTATTTATAGTTTTATTCATTTTATCTGAGGAAGTATTGCAATCATAGACCCAGCTAAACGTATCGTACATTTCCGGATTATGCAATGTAAAGGGCGAAATATTGCCTAATGTGATAGCCTGACAGATGAATGTCGGGCTGTAGGTAACCAAATTATTGACATACTGCTTCCGGCAGGTACTGTCAGGCAGAAATGAGAAAGTCAGCTATCCATCAGAATTTGTCCAAGAGGTGAACTTTCGGCAATCCATTTCCACGACTATTTTCATAGCTAGGAAAATACACCCCAAGGCCTCTTTGTCAATTCTCGGTGACACCGGAACAAAATCATCACAGTCACTGACATTCCCACAGATGATCTGATCAAAAACAACACTCCTGTCAACCTGCAATTTTCCACAAATTTGCTTGTTCGAACATAAAGGGATAGTAATTGTTGACGTAATTATATAAGATAATTTCTGAAATGCAATCCAGCTTGACATACCGAAGTTATAAAACCCTAAGTGTCACGCTATTTCAAATATTGTCTTAAAATGAGAATGTGCATCAGTAGCAAATATTTTAAATTCAAGTATTTTACAAGTACAAGTTTAAAGAAAATGTAAATGCTTTCAGTCTTACCATACATATGGTTTCTTCAGGGGTTTCTCGGAGTCGCTATTTGAATGCACCGAATTTCCACTTCACTCCTCTTAATTTTCGCCCCACTTCCCATTTCACTTCACCTTTCATCCTGGTTGGTTAATTCAGGTTCAAGTTTCTACGGAGATTTCGGCGAGCTTTGCAGTGAATCTCCAATTCCTGGGCCACCCAGCCCGGTGGGGGTAGGAAAAGTGGTTGTACGATTCACCGGGGGATTTCAAAATGTACCTGAGAGGGACTCGCCCTCTTCTGTCGTCCCTCCACATGTCCGGCCTCCCTTAGTATCCTCTTACATCATCCCTCACTTCCGGGGGCGCCCATTTAGGTGCATAGGCACAAACGATTATAGGTCGAGGTACAACGTCTCGCCTCCAAAACTTCTCATAGATTCACAGAATCAACGTGAATATGTCTAACTCCACATACTGTATTTGACTCAGGAGTTTAGCTATGAGCTTGTGGTCGGCACAAGTGGTTATTCCTCTCGCTCTGACGGTTGACAACCTGCTCCAAAAGTTACTTATCCTTTCTTTCCCAGGACAATAAATATTACGCATAAAAAATGTGATCATACTTTTAGTAATATCAAGACCCAAGAACCACACGATACAATACCGTACCACCACTGGCACTGCTTACAGTCCAACTGCCTTGTAGACAATTTTGAACTGCTGATATTACTCTATTTACGTCGTACCAAAGAGTTCCCCACTCTACAGCGCGATTGCACGTTCAAGGACAAAGACATTCTCCTGAGCAAAGGACAGTACCTCTAGCTCAAATGTGGGTCAGGAATCTCAGCTAACTCATTTTTAGAGGTAGGCCTTGCCCCTTCAAGGGAATATTATCTAAACCATTCTTACACTCATTTTTTGATGTGGCTTCGGCTTTTTCTTATGCTAAGCCATTTACATTACATAGATTGTCATACTTTCCAAGTAAGGCTCATATTTTCTCATTTCTCACTTCATTTTCCTTGTAACTTAATAACCAAACATGTTTTCGTAAAATGTTTCCTTATACAATGACGTGGCATTAATAAGATATTTTGACAATGGGGGAGGTGCTAATGAGGACTGTTTGAGCTCGGTGTTATTTACGCCGCTCATCAGCACTTCTAATTGCTAATTAGCTCTCAATTACAAGGACACGTTAAGAGTATGGGACTAACATAATCGCGCTTCAAATTTACTTTGATATAAAACATAAACGAAAAACCTGATTGACTTAATGAGCAAGCGAGGGCACGTTAGTCTTGCAGCACGAACCGACGATACGCGTCAGTGATCCGGCAAACAATAATTGGCTTTATGAAACCATTAATTATATCAGGCTTCCAACAAGGTGCTCTCTCTGCAAGCCAGAAGACAGAAGCTCTGACAATATTGCTACGAAACTCTAAGAAAAGTGATGTATACACCGTTGTTTACGATTTGCAAAGTGGCGAAGAGTCTGATGTAAACTGACTTGCATAAGAGGGTGACCCAGTTCCCTAACTTTTACCCTACGTAAAGCCATTGTCCCACGGTCCAAGATTTTTTATCAAACTTTTCATATCCCAGGGAAATGCACACAAAAAGAACAGTGTCTGTCACACTATGACTCATTTTGGTCCAATAAAAATGACAGTTCACGTAGTAAGCGTCAGAAATAAGCATGGCGGATGCAAATATTAATTTAGCTATTGCTATACAAAATATAGGTTTGGCATATATTTCCACGAGTCTCAGCAGGAAGAAAAGATGTATTAGAAGTAAAAGATGTTGATGGACACGGTCACAGTTACAAAGAAGAGAACAGGACACGTGCTGGGGTGTATTGGGCCCACTACAAAATGAATTGAGGTTAGGGGACCCAGAAAACTATTGCAATTTTCTACGAATTGGCTAAGATATATTTCTCAACCTTTTACATCGTGTAGAAGGCAAAATTACACATCAGGACACAAATAAGAGACAAGCACGAAAGAGATACAGAACAATTGTAATGCTTTTAATCTTAGTATGGACAGACAGGAGATTTGAACTAATTTCATAACATAAAATTTAAACATACTGTTAACTGGATTCCTTATTATTTATGAAGAGTGAAGAATTGCAAAGATTTGACTAGCAAAAACTCTTCAGGAAATTCCTAGCTATAATACTAATATAAATAGTAACGTGTGGGATGGCTCAGGTGGTTGGGGAGGTTTCCAGTTTCAAATCCAAGCTGATTGGAGTTTTTTTCGGATTGCCTCAGTCACCAAGGTAAATATTCGATTGATTATTTAATACCACCACCCAAAAGTCCACCTTAAGTCTAAAACAACATTATGAATGAAAAACAGGTGATACTAGTGAATATTGTGCCATCTATTCATAGATAATGTAACCAGATGGACTGAATGGCACTCTAATGCCATCCATCACAGAGACGACCATAATAGAGCACAAAAAGAAGAGGAAAAGAAAACCACAATGAAAATATAGCAGGAGGAATGGTGGGATGAAGAAACTGAAATGGGCAAAAAGACGTACCAAATATAGACGGTAAACGGTATGTAGCTAAAACGACGTAAAGCAAGTATAGAAAATATAAACAAATATTGTAAGCAGATTTGAGACTCTAATTAGTATTGTAACATTGATCGTACAACAATATACGGACGAGAGGGGTAGGGTGGCCGAGAGCTGTTGTGTGTGTACGTGACCGTAATAATCTGCGATAACAACAAGAGGTCAAGAAGTGTCTAGTTGATTCTCGCTGAGTAATTTTACACGTGTGAATGGAATGATCTGGAAAGGTCACGTGACACCGGCTCCAGTATAAATAGGCCAACGGAACGAAGTTAGTTTTTAGTTTTGGAGCAGTGTTAATGAGTGATAGACAGTGGTAGTGAGTTTAGTTGTTTAAGTCGTCGTGTACAGTTAGTTTTTAGTTAAGATACTGCGTCGGTCAGCCTTTCAGTGAGTACTAATGTGTGGTCAAGTGAATGTATCATAATGATAAAGACATTAGGGATAGAGAAACTGGAGTCCTACGGCACAAATTCCAGCACACCGGCGGCACTGATATGACCCTGGGAAATGACGGTGTCGTTAACAAATAAAAGTATTATCAATATTTCACAGTTATAGAAAAAATTATTTTAAAATGCCCTTGCGAAATTGATTACTGCATTACGGGAACGATGTGGTGCATTAACAACAAAACAAGGTGTCACTCCAAGCATCAGTTATTTCTGTCCTATTTCCCACAAAACATTCGATGACAGCCTCCAACGTCTTCTATGAAGTGAGTGATTTAATGACTGGTGTGACTGTGAGTGGGTGAGGGTGTGAGTGGATGAGCATGTGAGTGTGAGTGAGTGAGTGAGTGTGTGAGTGTGTGAGTGAGTGAGTGAGTGTGTGAGTGTGTGAGTGAGTGAGTGAGTGAGTGTGTGAGTGTGTGAGTGAGTGAGCGAGCGAGTGTGTGTGAGTGCGTGAGTGAGTGAATTTTAAGAGGGTATAAGGGATCATCGGTATGTCTTAATGTATCCTTAGGAAAGTGATTTAAAACACAGTTCTTTTACTTCAAAGTATTTTAAACTAAAGGGTTACAGGTTTATCACCTGAACAAAAGAAGAAATAGCTAGGACACTTTGTAACTATTGGATATAACATTTTAAGAGCTTAAAACGACTGAATTAGAGTTTTCATTTCACAGTTGGTAAACTGGAATGAAACAAAGTAAATTATAAACTTACTTATATTTTACTTTCACTCCTTAGGCATCGTTCATAGGGAAGGTACTGCATTTCACCAAAAACTTGATATTTTACCGGAAATACATGTTTTGGGCTCCCTTTAAATGAAAAAGTAATAGTTACAAACAGATCATTAATTGAGCACATGCACGTGCAGGTGGGTGTGTGTATGTGAATATGTGTCCAGAAACAAAAGTTCAATAAGTATCAGACATGTTATTTAAAATCAGTATTTTCCAAAGTTGGAACATTTGTCGTACACAACTCCTTTATTTTCTCAAAAATGCCTCTAAAAGTCTCATCAAAATACCACCAATTTAACACATCTTTATGGAAAATAAAATCCATATTTTAATTTTTTCTGGGAATAGACTGAAGTCCAGTTTATTCGGAAAGAGTTCTGTATGATTGTATTACTGATAAGCCAGAAGAAAGAGATAAAAACATACTATGCAAAAGATATAGATATTTTTAAACCACACAAGAGAGAGAATATTAGAGCAAATAAATAGTTTAAATTACTTTGACTGCAATGTACATCTCTCAAAAATGAATATATAAAAAATAAAATTAATAGGTTTAATCAAACGTGTGGTATCGTAAAAAGAAACCTGAAATATACAAGACGAGAAAGAAAATTAACATTTTATAAAGTAATGGCAGATGCCTATTGATGCGAATGTTGGAGAATAACGGAGAAGAAGAAGAAATATAAGGTGAGGTGACAGGGATGCGATTTTTAAGACATATAGCCAGCAGTCTAACGGTTTTTTTATCAAGAGACACTTATATTATGCAATAAAAAATATAATATTTGGTAGAATATATTGTTATAACATTAAACTGCTATTTTCTTGCTTGTGATGAAAATTACAACCGTAAATATATTTCAAGCGAAGGTTTTATATCGATTAATGTAATGGTGGATTATTCAATGGCTCTAAAATGGATTCAGCAGAGGATAACATTGCCAAAAAAATCGAGTAAAGAGTACGGCATTACATACAGCAAATTTCTTCAATGTTGCCAGTTAAAATACATATACTTTTATATTTTATATTCATAAAATGAAGAAGGTAGAAAAGCCAGAACAGTTTATCCTTGCCTGCTACATATTTTATAATATTATATAGTAATTGTATAAGAGATTATTTTGTCAGTGCTAGTGTTATGAATATCAAACAACAACGAAGGCCAAACAAAAGACCAGAGCTCAGTGTTGTGCGTGTCACAATACACATTGATAATTTCATATACCGCCAGATGGACATTTTATAATTTAATGTTCAGTATTGTATCAAATGCAACGTCATATGTTAACTATGGCATAAATTAATAATTGAAGCATATGGTCGAGAATAAAAAAAAAATTGTGTTCATTTCAACGTTGTACAGAAAGGAAGCATTAGATTAATTAATATTAGATGTGGCTAATATACATGTCATTTTCCGTATCTCCTTCAAACATTACTTCATCTCCTGTTTGTCTTATTTTTTATTACTAATATTCTATTGAAGACATATACTCGTCTACTTCCGATTTCTGATCGTCTGTAGGGCGTTAATAGGTTTTTCAATATCAGAGTAGCGCTTATGGCAGAATAAACATTTTGTGGTGAATGCTATCTGCAAATATTAAGTGTTTGTTACCTACCTGAAGTTCAGTAACATTTCAACCTTCCTTCCTTTTGTTCCGCTTTAATTCTTAAAAGTTCCTTAACCATACCAGTTTCAACGCTTGTGCTATCTTTTGGTTAAGAACGGGCATTAACACTAAAGTGATGGGTGGGCAAACAGATAAAAATATCTTATGTATTGCACTCACATGACTTTATTTACTCTTGTACTAACCATTCTTCGTGTTAGTTGAGATAAACAGTTGCAGAAATTATCTTATTGCTCGTTTTCTTGCACGTGCAACGGGAATATGGGAATACAGCAGGCTTTGAGCGATAGTAAAATCTTTTAAAGCTTTCAAATTCCGTTCTATTAGCACGGTTAACACTAAAAAAATGAACAACGATGTTGCATTTCACGAAATGCTTGTTTTTCGAAACTGGCACAAATAACAAGGAATATCTCCGAAAAGGTCCACTCTACAAAAAATTTATTTAGACAAATTGTTTACTTTAACAAGATCTAAATTTTTACTTTCACTACTGGTAAGTAGGGGAAGTATTGTATTCCACCCAAAAATTTGATGTCGAGATTTCACCGGAAATATATATTTTGAGACCCCCTGAATCCAAAAAAAGCATTTTTAGAAAAAGCTCCTTGTGTGTCTGTGTGTCGGTCTGTAGACAGCACAACTCAAAAACGTAAAGTCGGTTAAAAACAAAAGTTGGTATTTAAGTTTAATGTCTTTCAAGGATGCGACACGAAGATTTTTAAGAAAATTGGTCCACCCTAAACTACCCTTTACATGGAAAAGTTTTCGAAAATTTTGATTTTCTTGAAAATGGGGCTAACGATTTTGATTAAAATGTCATATGTTTGAGATATTTTTATGACAAATGAAATGTATATCTTGAATTTTCTGGCTATAGCCCCTGTAGTCGTATTTACTCTGGACGACTTTTGCATAACTGGTAAACCGTTAGAGATAGACCAAATCATACTATACAAAAATGTAGATCTTGCTAAAATACCGAATTTATGTCTCAATAAATTTTCTTGTAGGGTGAGCCATTTCGGAGATATTCGTTGTTGTGTGTGTGAGTTTCGGAAAACTTAGAACTTTAGCGAAATGCAACAACGTTGTGCATTTTTTTATATCTTAATCGTGCAAAGAGAACGGAATCTCAAAGCTTAAAAAGATTTGACATCGCACAAAGTATTCTAATGTTCCCCTTGCACCTACAAGGAAATAAACAATAAGATGATTTGTGGAAATGTTTATCTTAACTAACACGAAGGAGATATTTAAGAATTTGTAAGAATGGTTAGTACAAGAGTAGAGAAAGTCATGTGAGTGTAACTCATCCGATTTTTTGTATGGTAATACTTGGTCTATCTCTTAAGGTTTACCATTTATGCAAAAGTCATCCAGAGTAAATACGCCTACAGGGGCTATAGCCAGAAAATTCAAGATATACATTGCATTTGTCACAAAAATATCTCAAACATATGACATTTTAATCAAAATCGTTAGGAGACATTTTCAAGAAAATCAAAATTTTCGAGAAATGTTCCATGTAAAGGGTAGTTTAGGGTGGACCAATTTTCTTAAAAATCTTCGTGTCGCATCCTTGAAATACATTAAACTTAAATACCAAGTTTGGTTTTTAACCGACTTTTCGTTTTTGAGTTATGCTGTCCATAGTCTGACAGCCGCGGAGCTTTTCTAAAAATGCTTTTTTTTATTTTTTTATTTAGGGGGCCTCAAAACATATATTTCCGGTGAAATCTGGACATCGAATTTTTGGGTGGAGTACAATACTTCCTCTACTGTATACGTAGTAAAAAAAGGAGGACAAATGCAGAGTGGGAGATATGCTATTCTATTATGGTTTTTCAACGCAACAATTATATTTTGAATATGCATGCTTTATCACTATCGAGTAGTTGAAGGTATTAGTGTAGTCAAATGTTCTAGAGAAGTCGATGACAAAGCAGTCACGTGTTGGAATGTTTACAATGTAAGTTGCGACCAAGGGAGTCAACTGACAGCGCACATGCACATTTGCAAGTCTGTACGGGGGATGCTTGACTTCACTTGTGTTGTTTTCTAATTGCGACTGTACGCAGAAGTAATCTCGGCGAGGTCAAGTGACAAACGCGCTGTCAACTCGGCGAAAAGGACTCTCTCTGCCAGAAGAGTGAAAACGTTGGAGCAATTCATAAAGTTTTATTGCTACGGGGGTAAAGTCGGTGTTGCAGAACAAGACTTGACAGAGATACACTGAGCGACATGCCAGAATAAATGAACACACAGCCGCTGGAGAGAGAGAGAAAAAAAATTATAGCGACTGGGAAGGGACATCTCCTTGTACGGCAGTAATAATCTAAAACACAATTTGGCCTTTGCTCAAGTTCTGTATCGCTTTTCTCCTCCCAGTGCTCCGGAACTTTGATTCACGTCTTCATTTTCGGAAATACGCACTACAAGCTTTTCCTCCCGAAAGTTTTATGTGGCAATCAAACCTTCTGCATGGGTCCCCCAGTCATTTGTTTTCTGCAACTTTCATGCTGATGGTGCCGACTTTAGTTAGCAACCCTTTTTTTGTCCTCGCTGTGTTCACATTCTCAAGTTTTAATTGAGATGAATGTGTGTTTTAATTATTTTTACATCAAATTTTAGTTTTCTTCTGTTTCATTTTGCGACAGTTTGGAAAAGTTGGTGTTGAGAGCTCATAGTTCCTTTAGTTTGCAATTAGTCTGGTTATAAATGTAGATGCTTTGGTATTGAAATCTGCTGGTGGTGACGTAATTATCAAACAAATGACTGACTTTATTTCACTTTAATTGTATACAACAGAACAATCGCAGTAGTCGAACAAAGAGAATTTAAGGGCACATCGTAGTAAAACACACTGGTCTACACTATTCTAACAAACTAAATATTTGTAGAAATTATTTTGTTAATTCCCTTATAGGAACAAAGGGAATACAGTAGGCTTTGAGCGACAGTCAAAACTTTTAAAGCTGGTCGCTAATGAGGGCTTTGAAATTCGCTTCTCTTTGCACGGTCAAAATATAAAAAAGTGAATAACAATCTCCCATTTCAGAAAAGTTTTAAGTATTGCAGAACTCACACAACTAACAACGAATATCTCCGAAATGGTTCACTCCACAAAAAAATAATTTGGACTGTCAACAATATTTACATTTTTTTATGTACTAAGATTTGGTCTAGGCGGCGCCGTGGCCAAGCGGTTAGACCGTTCGCCTACCACCCAACCTAGGTGGCCCGGCTTCGATTCCAGGGACCCACATGTGGTATTCCTGGTGGACGAAGCGGCGTGTGAACGCAATTTCTCCAGGCTGTCCAATTTCTTCCGCCACTCATTCCACCAACGAGTCCACCATCACCTTTTCAATCATTGATTTCGCCTCAATTTCATATCATCGTCTTCCTCACTCTCATACCTGGTACTTGGCTGACCACCCACTTCCAGGTGTTCACTCTATCCGGTCCATACATTTCTGTGCTTCTCGACAGGTGCCTGACCCTTGGCACTGGCTTGTAAGTCCTAGGGGGTGTAAGCCCTACATAAGGGGAGGGTAATCAGATGAAGATTTGGTCTATCTCTTACGGTTTATGAGTTATGCAAAAGTCATCAAGAGTAAAGAGGACTACATGGGCTCTGACCAGAAAATTCAAAATATACATTTTATTTGTCATAAAAATATCTTGAGCACATGCACTTTAACCGAAATCGTTAGTCATTGGCGAGAAAATAAAAATTTTTAAAAATTCTTCATATAAATAGCGCACGCACACCCACGGACTTTTTTCTTAATAAGGTGTTTTTGATTCAGGGTGCCTCAAAAGGTATATTTCCGGTGAAACCTCGATATCCAATTTTTGGGTGGAATATAATACTTTCTCTAGTTACTATACGTAATTATTATTTCTAAATTGTATGTTAAATATGACGACAGTTTCCGTTCGTTTTAAAGGGCATCTAATATTTAGCACCTCAAAATATTTGAGCTTCCTAGATGGAATAGTTTTGGAGCAAATGGTACCTACGTAAAAAGGCCTAACTGAAAAATAAAAAGCAGGGCGAATACCAAACTTGTTATTTAGTTCAGTATCTTCCAATGATACATCAAGATTTTCAAAAAATTTGGCTCTCAGATTGTTAGTTCTTTTTATTATCTCTAATGACAAAAGTATCCTATTTCTGGAGATATGTTAATTGCTCTTCTTTCTGAATTACTATTTTGTTAATTACTAACCCGTAAGAGTCATACAAAATTTTGCTACGGAAAAAATATCAAAATATCAAACACACAGGCGTTGTGAAACTAGTAATTTTCCCCACACATTTGGTTTGAATTTTAAAATTCGTACTTATGATTTTCTGAACTGATAGGATGCTATTAGTTATCTTTTCTCCCTGGTATAAAGGGTACAGAGTTTAAAAGTCATCACACAACGACAGCGGTTATAGACCGCGCTCGGGTTACACAGCGTGGAAGGGAACTTATTACATTCCTTCTAATATGTGCTTCATAGAAGCATTACAAACAAAATAAGTCTAACGGAATTCTGTTCCTTGATCAGCCGCAAGAATGTACGAAGATAACAGTTTGTTGCTTGTAAGATGCGTAGACTAACTGATTTCTGACATAGTTTCGATAGGTAGTAATTATGGGACATCACACAGAGTTTCGAAATAATTAATCACTTTAAAAAAATTAAAGGAATATTTCGAGTACCTTTCTCAGACATGAAGTACCTGGACAACGTTGCGTTGAGGTTGGTTACGGATCTGAACCGGCTTCTGGATGTAGTGCGTGGCAAAGCCATGAGGCGTATCGGATAGAATGTGAAAAAACTGCCCAGATGTTTACCCGAAGTTATCGCATAAACATGGCTAGACTGTGTGCGTAGACTCTGTTCAGATGCAATCATATCTCAGATGTCAGCACTTGTTAGGGACTTCCGCGCGTCTCTCTGGCCTGTCTCGCTACAAGCCTGTGGGCACCTTCGATTCCCTCATTACATCCCTTCCTCCTGGGGGTTGTAGTCACAATAGATCTGTGTAGGTCGAAGTGAGCGAGGTGTCCCCTTTTGTATCTGTACCCTTTACCCTTTTTTACACTTCTTAAGCAATGTTCATGGTAGAAAGCACTTCGAATGGTCATGCGAAATTTTATCACAAGAAGCAAGTCACAAAATCACACACGATGGCTGTGTATGATAAACACGTGTTTGTTTTCTTTCCAAAGCATCGCATTTCAGCATTACGAGGAACAAATACTCTCTTTTTGTCAAAATGTGAAAAACAGGACATATTAATCACATATCTTGTTTTCAATTGTTCCATTGGACCCTTTCATTTCTAAATAGTGTTTATTTATTAATATCCATAACCCTCTCTTAATTTTCTTTTAGTTAAATTAACACAAATTGTATAAAGCATACATGTATAGAGTTAACATACAACATTTTAATAGTTACCGTTGTCCAATAAATATTATCACAAGTAATATCGTAAGGGGTCTGACCTAACCTATAATTCTTGAGTGGAACGGGTTTCTCTGTGAACGTCAGACTGTCAAATGATATTTTCTGGACTATTTCATAAATAAAATCTGTATTTAACCACTTCATTGCAAAGATTCTACCACAAAATGTTAAATTGTAGAAAAAATAACCTAAAATATATTAAGTTCAACTTACTTGTACTACTAACTGAGGGAAACGAATCACGTATAATTCAATCTTCTCTTGTTATAACAGAAAACCAGTATATAATCTCAAATTAATCTCAGTTTATTTTTAACATTAAAAAATAACCAAATACACTAAGTATTAAAACAATAATTTATAAAACTCTGACCTGTTACATTCACATGACTTTTTCTACCTTTGTACTAAACATTCTTATATACTCTTATTCCTATATATTCTTCGTGTTAGTGGAGATAAACATTTGCAAAAATTATGTTATTGCTTATTTCCTTGTAGGTGCAAGGTGAATATGGAAATACAGTAGACTTTGAGCGATAGTCAAATCTGTTGAAGCTTTCAAATTCCGTTCTCTTTGCACACTTAACATATAAAAAGCGAACAACGATGTTGCATTTGGCGAAAGTTTGTTTTCAAAAACAGACACAAACACTAACGAATATCTCCAAAATGGTTTACTCTACAAACAATTTATTTGGGCATAAATTGTGGGTTTTAGCAAGATCTACATTTTTTGTACAGTAAGATTTGGTCTATTTCTTGTGTTTACCAGCTATGCAAAAGTCATCCAGAGTAAATTGGATATCATGGACTATAGTCAGAAAATTCAAAATATACACTAAATTTATAATAAAAATATCTGAAACATTTTCAAGCCCTTTTCAAGAAAATAAAAATTCTCGAAACATTTTCCATGTAAAGGGTAATTTAGGGTAGAGGAATTTTGTTTAAAATCTGCGTGTCGAATCCTTGAAAGACATAAAACTCGAATACCAACTTTGGTTTTTAGCCAACTTTTCGTTTTTGAGTTACGCTGTCCACAGACTGATAGACAGACACACAGACACACACACAGACAGACACACAGACAGACAGACACACAGACAGACAGACACACAGACAGACAGACAGACAGACAGACACACACACAGACAGACACACACACAGACAGACAGACACACAGACAGACACACAGACAGACACACAGACACACACACACACCTTTAAGTAAGGTTTTTTATTAGGGGGCCTCAATACAATATTTCCGCTGAAACTTCGACATCAAATTTTTGGGTGGAATACAATACTTCCTCTACTTTATCATAAGTAATAGAGAAATTAAAAAATAATCTAAGCCTCTGATACACCTCACCTCACAAACTATATCCCTATGAAGGCACCTCACAAGTTAAGGTTCAAAGTTAAAATTGTGCAATAAGTTATTCTTCCCAATTACGTAAATGTCTATTATTATAGTGAGATTAACGCATGGGTGTGAAGTGTTTGTTACTATTGGCTGCGGATAAGAAGATGAAATCTTTGAATAAGAAGAAGTGAGTGGGGGGGGGGGGGGGTGTGATGTCGTGACCCTAGACTTGATCTTCTCCCCCGGGATGTCTCTTCAGCATGTACGTGACAGTTACGGCCGCCCAGGCACGAGCAGCCATTTACGGTTAATAGGATACACACTGATGCAATAATATCACGATCAGTGCCAATGCTAATTGATGGCCGCATAATAATATCCAGACCATTATTGATTGACCGCCTAGGATAGTCCTGTTAAACCCTCCCTAACCCCACTCTGCTTTTTAACTGAGATGCTGAATCTTTGGCAAATCACGTCTTTAGCCAACAGCACACTTGTAAACAAATGAAACATTCTACTCCCACAACGAGTTTTCATTAATACGCAGATGCAGGTAAAATATCAACAAAGGCTTACCATATATGAAAATATGAAGAAAAATTTGGTGTTACACTCAATGACCTTATCTACCCTTGTACAAACTATTCCATGTTAATGTTAGTCGTGAATGAAAGTTTCAGAAATTATTTTATTGTTACTTTTCTCTTAGATGCAATGGGAAATTGGGAATGTCGTAGGCTTTAACCCCAGCATTTCCAAGAGGGGATACTTTATGCCTACCTTCTGTTAATTTTTAGTTTCTCTACCAAGTATGGTAGAGAAAGTATTGTATTTCACCCAAAAATTCTATATCGAGATTTCACAGAAATAATATTTCGAGGCCCCCTAAATAAAATAAAAAAGGCATTTTTAAAAAAAGATCCATGTGTGTGTTTGTCCGTCTGTCTGTCAGGCTGTGGACAGCATAACTGAAAAACAGTTAAAAACCAAAGTTTAATGTCTTCCAGAAATACGACACGAAGATTTGGAAGAAAATTGTTCCACCCTAAACTACCCTTTACATCGAAATTTTCTTGCAAATAGTTTTAACAATTTTGCTTAAAATGCCATTTTTTGAAATATTTTATACTAAACGAAATGTGTATCTTCAATTTTCTGACTATAGCTTATGCAGTCCTATTTACTGCGGATGACTTTTGCATAACTCGACAACTGTAAGAGATAGACCAAATCTTACTTTACCAAAAATGTAGATTTCACTTAAAACACACAATTTATGTCCAGAAAATTTTTTTTGTAGAGTAGACCATTTCGGAGATATTATTTGTATGATTTTTGGAGAGGTTATACTTCTGTCAAATATAATAAATGCGTGCAAGGAGAACGGAATTTGAAAGCTTTAAAATATTTGACTATCGAGTTTTCTATATTGTTTGCAATATAGTTAAGCCACGTAGTTCAGATTCAAAATTTATGCCTAGTAATTATATAACTATTAGTATTCAGAATACGACAGAATGTAAACATCTAGGTGAATCAAATACTAGCTTAAATGCTGTAATTGATTTTAAAACGGAAGGTTAATGTTATCCCCTACTCTGGTAGAAGTATATAACTCGAAAACAATCTTTGCATGAACTCCCAGCTGTCCTGGAATGGCTGACGAGTTATCACAAAGAGGAGCAATTTCTGTGAGAAA
This sequence comes from Tenodera sinensis, assembly GCA_030765045.1. Lineage (NCBI taxonomy): Eukaryota > Metazoa > Arthropoda > Insecta > Mantodea > Mantidae > Tenodera > Tenodera sinensis. The sequence continues at coordinate 69,545,129 of CM060968.1, forward strand.
TATGCTACCGTAATTCAAGTGCCATTCTATGATAAACAAATCGCCAGTGGAGGAACTGCAACTCCTGGAGGGTGAGGATTGAGACAGAAGAACGGCAGGATTCGAATTGGGAGGAAAAGCAAGCAGAAGACAAAGAGTAACAGAAAAAAAAAATATAACAAGAGAAGTCAGTGAAACAATATGACACATAACGTAATGAAATATATGTCTTGCTAGAGCAGAGACACTAGGCTTCTTGGTGTCTGGGAGCAGCCAACGTGAACCAAAACAAATGAATCAAAGATGGCTACAAATTCCGGCCGAGCTGTCCAGGGTTCTTGACAGTAGATATCTGGGGCAGACAGCCACGAGCAAAAATGTTCAACTCTCCTCTGCACATAAGTGATTAACACTTTTTGTCAGCGATCATCATACTGTTTTTCCCTAGCATTACTGGCTTAGAAAAATAATGATTTTCTAACAGTGGAAGTGACAATGTCAATGATTTTGACGTCAGTTCTGCATAACAGTTAGTGAAGGCGGATATCTAATCACCTCTATTTCACAAAGCGAAGGTTTTTACTTATGCTTCTGATCTGGGAGGTTTATTCTGCCGGGAGTGAAAAAAAGACGTTCCTGTTCACAAATAGGAACTTGTATATACGATCTTATGCCTTGAATTTGAGCGCGTATTGCTTGGACCGCTTTTGCTGGTTAAAACACCAGTGAACGTACAGTATGGCATATGTTCTTATAGCATAAATGCTAGTAATAGTAGGAATAGTTAGGATGTAACTCCACCATATGGCACCACAGGCGGTGGATGTGTGTTATATGCTATGAAATAATATTTGAGAAAAAAATTTTGTAAACGAAATTCTCTAGCCTCAAGTTTAGCGTACCTCCTCGGTATTTACTACTTAGGAAGACTAAGAAATACATGAAAAAATATTCTGATGTGTTGCACTCACATGACTTTCTCTACTCTTGTACTAACCATTCTCACAAACTCTAATTCCTATATCTTCTTCGTGTTACTTGAGATAAACATTTGTACAAATTATCTTATTATTTATTTCCTTGTAGGTGCAAGAGGAATATTAGAATACAGTAGGCTTTGTGCAACAGTCAAATCTTTTAAAGCTTTGAGATTCCGTTCTCCCTGCACACTTAACATATAAAAAACTGAACAACAATGTTCCACTTCACAAAAGTTTTGTTTTCCGAAACTCACACACATAACAAGGAATATCTCCGAAGTGGTTCACCCTACAAGAAAATGTATTCAGATATAAATGTATATTTTAGCAAGATCTACATTTTTGTATAGTATGATTTGGTCTATCTCTAACGGTTTACGAGTTATGCAAAAGTCGTCCAGAGTAAATACGACTACAGGGGCTATAGCCAGAAAATTCAAGATATATGTACATTTCATTTCTCATAAAAATATCTCTAAGATATATTTTAATCAAAATCGTTAGAGCCATTTTCAAGAAAATCAAAGTTTTCGAGGGCCCTAATGACCAAGTTGTCGACGGGCCCTTAAACCCGACACACTCACTCACTCACTCAAAGTTTTCGAAGCATTTTCTATGTAAAGGGTGGTTTAGGGTGGGGCTATTTTCTTCAAAATCTTCGTTTCGTGTCCCTGAAAGACATTAAACTTAAATACCAACTTTGGTTTTTAACCCACTTTACGTTTTTTAGTTATGCTGTCCACAGACTGACACACAGACACGCACACAGACCCTTTTTTTAAAAATGCTTTTGTTTTGGATTCGGGGTCTCAAAATACATTTCCGGTTAAACCTCGACATCGAATTTTTGGGTGGAATAGAATACTTCCCCTATTTACCAGTAGAGAAAGTAAAAAGGTTTAAACATTTCATATAATTATATGTATTAGATTCAAAAATACAAATGTTTAACAATGTATTGAACACTTGAAGTAAACTTATAAAGTGTTTAAAACACAGAAAATATGTGTATTAAATTTATACATATAATCCCCTAAACAGTTGATAGCGAGAGTCTTCTGTTGCTTGTTCAGCAGCACCTATCGATCTAACAAGTGAATGTCGCGTTTATCATTTCTATTTTATCCATCAATCCCCTGTAGACACGTCTTTGGCACGTTTCCTGCACTTGTCGATAAACCATCCTTCACACACACACACACGCCACCGCAACCCTTGACAGAGGAGTAGCAGAAGACAAAGGAAAATGTATATACAAGGGCTAAGGGCTATTCTGAAGAGGATTGGAGCCGAGTAGGTGAGATGTATGTACACACTCTCAAAAGCTTTTATTTCCACTAATAAATCATTATAATACGTAATATAATTTAAGGAAGAGGAAGGGATGCGGGAGGGCTGAGGAGGTTTTTGAAATAGGTTCCACAGGATTTTATCCCTCTCGTTTTCTCTCACCCTCTCTCTCTCTCGCTCTCTCCATATTCTAGCAGATGGTCTTTATTTCATTGGCTGGTTTTACGTAATAAATCTGACACCCGTGTATGTGCGCCCGCCGCCCCTTTTTGCAATGTCTTTGAATCATCGTGGATGAAGGGGGAAAGAGAGAAGGGACAGATAAACGTGCGAGAAACGAATGGAGACGAAGAACATGACACAGGAAAACAGTAATAGTAGTAATGATGATGATGATTATGATAATGATAATAAAAAAAAGTACAGGTAGGGTTGTCATCATCCATCACGCAAGTTCTCCAGAACCACCCCCATTGTTCCTCAATGCCGGCTGGGCAGGCAGACAGAGTGATTTACTGATCTTCAAGTTGGCTGTGTGTGTATAACTACCCAGGCAACACTGGACCTTCACTCACAATGCGAACAAGTCTGCAGGCAGCACTCTATTGTCGCGAATCCTCCTCTACATACACATGCCTACCCCTCAAGTCAACCCGGCGACACAAGCTAAGACCGGCATAAGGCGCACAGCAAGCGGCCCGCACAAACAACTGACATCGGCTTAGAACTTCTCCTAAAAGATTGTCAACTAAAGCCCAAATTCTCTACTACATATAACCCAAAATTTTGATGTAAAGATTACACTGGAAATACATGTTTTAGAGCCCCCTGAATGCAAAACAATAATTTCTAGAAATAGGTCCGTCTGTGGACACCATAACTCAAAAACGAAAAGCCGGTTATAAACCAAAATTGGTATTTAAGTTTAACATCTGTTAAAGATGCAACACGAACACTTTGAAGAAAATTCCTCTACCCTAAACTACCCTTTACATGGAAAATGTTTCGAAAATTTTTAATTTTCTTAAAAATGGCCCTATCGGTTTTGATTAAAGTGCCACATGTTTAAGATATTTTAAGACAAATAAAATGTATATTTTGAATGTTCTGTCTAGAGCCCATACATAACCTTAGCATAACTGACAAACCGTAAGAGATAGAGCAAATTTTACTATATACAAAAAATGTAGAACTTGCTAGAACACACAATTTATTTCCAAATAATTATTTTTGTAGAATGAACCATTTAGGAGATATTCCTTATTATTTGAGTGAGTTTTGGAAAACTTTAACTTTCCTCAAATGGAACATCCTTATTAATTTTTTTAAATGTTAGCTACGCAAAGAGAACTGAGTTTGAAAGCTTTAAAAGATTTGACTATCGTTGAAAGCCTAGTGTATTCCCATATTCTACAAGGAAATAAGCAATAAGATAATTTATGCAAATATTTATCTCAACTAACACGAAGAAGACATAGGAATCCGATTCTTAAGCTGCAGTGTTTTCATCGGAAAGCATGTATTCAGGTCCCCTGGACAACGAAAAAGCTATAGAATAAAGCTATAGAATAGGTAGCTTTTTATTGCTTTCCACGCAAAACTTCGATATCCAGGTTTCATTGCATATGCATGTTTTGAGACTCCCTGAATCTAAAATATTACCAATATAATCACAAATATAATAATGATGATGATGGATGATGATGATAAATAATAATAATAATAATAATAATAATAATAATAATAATAATAATAATAATAATAATAATAATAATAATAATAATAATAATAATAATAATAATAATAATAATAATAATAATAATAATAATAATAATAATAATAATAATAATAATAATAATAATAATAATAATAATAATAATAATAATAATAATAATAATGATGATGATGATGATGATGATGATAAACTGGATGTGTGAATATACCTGTGTGTGAGTCTGTATTGTGAAGAGCATAATTCAAACACGAAAAGTCGGTTAAGACCAAGAAACTTCCAGAAACATTTTAAAGAAAAACTCCGAACTCAAAGTACTGTTTACATGTTAACATTTTGATTAAAATATATATTGAAATGTTTTCATGACAAATGTTTGTCTTAAATTTTCTAGGAATGCCTCTGAAGTCCTTATCATTGTGGATGAATTTTGTGTAAGTGGTAAACTATAAGAGATAGAAAATGTGTATACGTTAAGGCATTTAATTGCATCACAGTTTAAGGGATATTGTTTGCTATTGGTCTAAATTTTAAAATATACTTTTCTCAAATAGGAGGTCATTTGTTTTTATATAATGCTAATATAACGGAATGTCAAAACCGTCACATAATGTCCAGCTCTTAGATTTGACTATGGCTTAAGCCTATTTGGTTTCCCTGCAAGAAAATATGTAATAAAGCCATTTCTACGTGCGTTTATCTCAATTAACATAAGATAGATAGAAAAATAAGTTTTTTAAGAATAGTTTGTTCAAAGAGCACCAAAGAAAATCTTCGGCGTATTTTGTTTCCTGGGGTCTTTTGAGGCGTGTTCTTCACCTTACTTATCACAGAGCGTGGCGGGTTGATGATACAGCAATAATATTGTGATCCAGTGATACATATTTACCATCTCTCTCTCTGTCTCTCTCTCTCTCACACACACACACACACACACACACACACACACACACACACACACACACACACACACACACACACACAACTTGGCATATGTATGTGCTCAAAACCGCTGTTTGAAATCAAATAGAAACAGCAAAGTTAAGTAGATCTGGAGGAATATAATGTATTATATATGTATGTTTATATACATTTGTAGGATTAAAGAAATATGATTAAATATAAAGCCCTTTGTTATAATTCACTAATCATGTTAACAAACTAGATAAGTATATTTATGCACACGGTTTACATGAAAATAGCAATAAATTAGTGTAATATTTGTGTCTATATTCCTGTTGTATTTCTATTGTCAGCAATAGGTTAGTATTTATCTATTTATTTACTTATCCATCCATTTGCCTGTCTAATTATTTATTTTTGCTCTTTTGGTTTGATATCACTGTGAGAATATAGTTCTGTTTATTTTTTGCTCATTATGTTCTGCCTTACTATGTAATTTACAGCACCTGAAAATCTCAAAGATACACATTACACATTTCGCTAACCTGGGCGCTATCAAGTTTTCCCCTTAGATTTTAACCCCTTTAAAGGTGTTTCCTGCAGTAAGGAATTTTCTATCCTTTGTTTTGGTTATTGGTTAAGTTTATTTAACAAAAAGGAGTGGCACCCCCTTGAACCGTGGTCTAAGGCAACCAATGAAATGATCAAGGCTCCGTATAACCATTTTTATCAGACTGATTTTACCCTTCCAACCTTGACTTATATATGACTAGTGTAAAAGAACAGTTAAGTATTATTGATTTACTTAACAGTTAGTTAAACTATAACTTACGAAATTTTTAAGTGGTCATCACCAAATTAATGACATCTTTTTGTTCTTTACCGGAAAAAATACGGGTTAGTTGGATAAATTAATATTGTGGGCATTTTGCCATATAATTCTGTTTATTACATCAACTGTATGGAAAGCAAAGGATTCGTGGCTCACATCGCGGCTATAGCTTTGAATTTTTCAAGCATTCAAACTTTGTTCTACGTACGTCTTGTGTAAAAAACTAGGTACATATGTGTGAGTGCATGAGAGAGAGAAAGGATCTTTTGAGGGCTACCATCCCCCAAGGGGAAGGGATGAGGCGAAATGAGGCCGTAGGCTTGTTAGAGAGTGGAGCCAGAGAAACCCAGAGATACACAGAAGTCCGTAATAGTTACAGATATTGACACCTGGCGCACAACCGAGTATTTCCTCCACCTAAGGAGAGGCCGACCATGCGAACCTAGCGGCCCGAGCAGCAACTTCCAGGAGGACCAGGAAAGTGTTTCCAGACTGCGAGCATCTGTGCCATCTGTTCGCATTCGTCAAAAACTACCAAACCTAAAAATGACAAAGGAAGGAAATGAGAAATGAAGGGAAAGGAATCCGCGGAGAAGATAATCCAATCCCGCATTCGCCTTTTGACAAGGGGAAAGCACAGAAAAACCCAAGGCCGAGAGGTCGGTTGACGGGGATTGAACCCGGGACCTCTCGAATGTGAGTCGCACAGCTTGCTTGGTACAGAAAGTCGTATAAATATCTAATTTAATATTTAAGCGTAGCATTTTCTCAATACTTCTCTACTTACCAATAGAGAAAGTAAAAACTGATCTCTTTGTGAAGTTTTAAAAGGATGGCTCAAATCAGATTAATGAAAATAAGACACAAAAATAGCTTACGCTTTTCTGATGGCGTAATAAGTATAGATATGTTTACGGACTTTAACCAAACTATTAGTCTAAAACCCATATTTCGAAGTATTCCTCATCTTAGGGATAAATTGAAGCAATTGGCAGTACCGGCCTCTCCATTTCTAGCAGTTTATCTTGAAATCGAAGTTGATGAAATCCATAAGATTATTATTGTTAATAATATGATTATGATATTATTATATAGAAAGAGGGTGGGGTTTTCATCATTTAGAGAAATGATTCTTAAAAATGCTGATGATTGTTTCTCGCCCTTGTCAGGCGAAGTTACAGAATAAGACGCCGGGTTGTCTCTTGTGCCACTGTTGCTCTCAAGAAAAGCTCTGTCCATCTCTCTTACCCCTGCCATCGCAGTGTGCGCCTGACCGAAAACTTGCACGAGAAACTCTGGCTATAAATTTATTGTAAATCCGGAATCCATCCGACCTCATACACAACTCGAGTAGCACAAATCAAAAACTGCGCTTCATCGTTTCCTTGGAATTTATTTAATTCGTTATTTCACTCCCCGACGGCGAAACTTTGTTGAAATTAAATCAGGTTTTATGGCTCGGAAGTCATCTCCCACGCAGATATAAACTTTTCTAGACTGGAAAAGGCATCTGTTCGAGTCAGAATATCTACGACTTTGCAAGTCACATGCTAGAAGGAGAAATAAGGCTCTAAACGCTCATTTTTTAACAGTTCTATATCATTTTCCCTAGGGCGCGTTTCAAAAAACAAAATCCAGCTATCTCTTATCAAATAGAAAGACGTCGCAAACATGCTTCATTTTAAATTTACTAACTATAACACAGTTAAATTAATTAGGGAAACTTCTTTATTTATTTGAAGCAACGAAATATCTTCTGTCTTATACTTTGCTTCTGGAAATTGTTTAATAATGCGAAGTTCATAAATGCTGTGACGTTTTTTAGAAGTTGGTATGTTGTTGTTCTCCATTTTTAGTGCCTTAAAATATTTTCACTACGTGTCTTTTAGTATTACGGAATGTTGACGACTAATTGTTTATTCAATTAAATATAATTGGACCAAATAGGGCATGTGCAAGCCCAATAGAAAAAATCTAATGTATTGTATTCACATGCTTTTCTCTACTCTTTTACTAGTGTTATAAACTCTTGTTCCTCTTCAGGTTACTCGAGATAAAATTTGAAGAAATTATCTTATTGTTTATTTCCTTGTAGGTACAAGAATATGGGAATGCAGTAAGTTTTAAGTGATTGTCAAATCTTTTAAAGCTGGTTGTTATATGAAGAGTTTAAAATTCCGTTCTCTTTGTACGGCCAAAATATAATGAGGTGAATAACTTCCTTCCATTTGGGAAAAAAATTTAAGTATGTGAAAACACACAAATAACAAGGACTATCTCGGAAATTATTCTCTCCACAAAAATGCATTTGGATATAACTTGTGTCTTTTCAGGAGATCTACATTTTTTGTGTAGTAAGATTTGGTGTATCTTAAATAATGAAAATGATTACAGCTATTTTTGAAAAAATCAAAACGCTTCAAAAATGTTCCATTTGAAAGGTAGTTTAGGGTGGAGGAGTTTTCTTCAAAATCTTCGTGTCCCATCCTCGAAGGATACTAAACTTAAATACAAAATTTGGTTTTTAACCGACATTTCGTTTTCAAGCTTTTGATTAAAACTCAAATGTTTAAAAAATCACAATGACAAATGTGTACATTCAATGTTTTGGAATACCCAATGAAGTCCTTTTTATTTTTGAACACCTCATCCAACCACACAACTTATATCAAATATTTTTGCATTGTTAACCATTTACGACATTCGTTCTTATTAATTTGAATTTTCAAATACTTTTTTTAACTAGAAAATACTATTCCCAACGTATATACAATTAAATTTTATGTTATATAACAGCATTTTTTAAATGTTTATCTTTTAATATAAAATACTTCAAAGAATAAAGTTTAATAACTAACACCTCCGAAAAATCTGTTTTATTACACATTGTCAAACCACCACGTATTTCTGTCAGACCCATTTTTAATTCGCTCTCCTTTCCTGTTTCTTAATTCTGTTTCCCATCACGTCCCTTCCTTACAAAGTCGAACGGTGTCCTCCTTTATCCATCGATAGATTTAAATATATCACACTCTATGCGCATATTATTGTAACGGCCATACCAGTTGGGAACACCACGGTAGGGTTACATTAGCGATCGTAAAGTGTCGAAAGCTAATCTAGGTCAAGTATCCATAACATCAGAATGCTGATAGAGCAGGCAGGGTCTTTATTAACGTGGGCGATTTACACCCCTTGGTCTGTCTCCGGCCACGCGATCAGTTGATTCTGCCTGTTGGTCTGAATCACCGCTACGTCGGCCATTGACAAGGTAAGTGTGTGATTCTAAGACTCTGACCCGGTACTTCGGCTACCCGAACCCGCTGGCACCAATAAAATGGCTAGCCCACCGACTCAGGGTTAGCATGATTTCTTAACCCCAGATGGCTACCCAAATCTCCCTAAACCTCTCCCGAGTGCCTCTTCCCCTCTGAGCTTACACCTCCCTTTGCTCGGGTCTCACCCCGTGAAAGTTCCGTTGCATTATCTCTCTTTCTCTGATTTCTTTATCTTTTGAGTCATCGACTTCCTAGGTGCTTATCTCAGAAAGGGACAGCAAACCTTGTGAGAAGTTTGGGTTTATTGACTCACAAAGATGTCGCGAGGTTGAGTGCACCTTGTTACAGGTTGTCACTGTTGGAATGCCCACTGGGAAGTGGAGTCGCGTGTATCTGTGTGTGTGTGTGTGTGTATTTGTGCGTGTGTGCGCGCGCGCTTGTGAATAGGATAACTCAAAAACGAAAAGACGGTAGAAAACCAACGTTGGTATTTAAGTTCAATATCTTTCAAGGATGCGACACGAAGATCTTGAAGAAAATTCCTCCCACCTAAACTACCCTTTACATGGATGATTTTTCGAAAATTTTGATATTCTTGAAAATGGCTCTAAGGATTTTGATTAAAATGCCATATGTTGAAGATATTTCTGTAGAAAATGAAATGTATATTTTGAATTTTCTGGCAATAGCCTATGTAGTCCTGTTTACTCCTGATGGCTTTTGCATAGCTAGAAACCGTAAGAGATAGACCAAGTCTTATCACAAGTTATGTCCAAATCATTTTTTTTTTTGTAGAGTGAACCATTTCGGAGATATTCCTTGCTATTTGTGTGAGTTTTGCAATACTACAACAGCGCAGAAGCACCTCGGTTCAGTTACTGCCTGCGGTGAAGAAAGGCTTGAAATTCTATGAATCCTCTGCTCTACAGACAAATACTGATACAATGCGCAATGGTTATTGTTGGTAAGGAAACACTAACAACATTTAACGGTGGGTGGCTCACAAGGTCCAATAGAGCCTTGTCACGCTTTTACGGTCTTATACTGATACTTAACATCACGCTATAAAGTCACTGATATAAATATAATTTGCACCAACAAAATTTACTTTCATAACAGGAAAGAAGTACTAAAGGTCGGTATCAGCTACCATTAAATGTTGTATCTACTATAAGTTGGCTCTGTCAAGCCCTGACACCCCAGTTAATGTTGGTCTTAAACCATTTATTTTTCTTCCAATGCCAATTGCCTTTGAATAATGCCATGATCCGATCCAATCCGATCCACCGAGGTTGGGTTTTTGCGTTCAAATAATTTACAAACTATACAACAGATGGCATATGAGTCCACTTGTATCTAATCTACGATATATAAACTGTGTGTTGGTATCATTGTTTGTTAATCTCTGCATTTCCTGTACAATTAATTTTTCTTTCTTTTTGAAGCTGTCACGCGTCGGGCATTTTAGGGCTCTAGAAGAAGAGAACCGTAAACACGTGTTGTAGGTTGTTGCAGAGCTTAATTACTAATTCTATATACAGCAATTTCTCTTGGCGTTTGCTTAGTGACCATTAAAAAATGGCATACTGGAGTAAAAAATCTTTGACAGAAGACGAAATTGTGGCAACGTTGCTGGAAAGTGACAGCTGCAGTGATATTTCTCTTAGTGATGTGGACGGTGACATAAACGGAATAAACAATCATGCGTGTTCTATGCAGTCTCCTGCAGGAAATGCCACAAATCAGGATGAAGATGAACTGGATACTAAGTAGGAAGTTGTAAATAACCATGAACACGAAGCTTTTTGGAACATAAGTGTTCAATGGCATTCGCCAATATAATTAACTGTGCTCATTTTAACAATTTTACACATAGAAGTTTAAAAATTTGCAATTTTATAAATAATATAATGGTTAATTGACAGACAAAAGCAAAATTGGTGTGTGACAATACTTATGGTGTCAAAAATAAACTGAAAGTGGAGAATCAAAATTTGAAAATAAAAATGCATCAATTAATTTTTTTAATATGTGCTAGAGTAATGTTCTCAAAAGCGTGCATAAATGTAAAACAACATTTTATAAGGTAGTGCAAAAAATCTCAACTCAACAGATTCAAAATTGAGGTGAGTGGAGAGCTTTGTGTCAAAGCTTACATTTCACCATATTTAGGGCTGGTAGTTTGAAGCAGTAGTGTAGCATTTAGCTTGGCAGCGAAAGAATTTTGGGAAGTACACCTTCCAGCAACTCAAGTGAAATTTTTCTACACTCTTCCCCTTTCGCCGGTCACCGAGGTCTGATCTATGTCCAGTTAGAGATTGTCTCACTGATGAGGAATACAAATGCTAAGGAGTTTCTGCGAACATTAAAGAAAAACACTATAAGAAACCGGAGGCATCGGCGCATTTCCGAGCACTCGACTGAGCTATGTAATTAAGACACCGGGGACAATGAGCACCTAACCAAATACCATAGACAAATGCGTAAACTGTTATTAGGAGATGTAACATTACATTATTTATGGAGACGCTGTGGCAGGACGCGCCACTGTTCCACACAACAGGGCGATGCCCGTAAATATCAACAAGGAGGCGGAATAATCTCGGGCGTTGCTAATCTTCCGGGACCATGTGACCCTCCCCATTCCTCAGCCGACAACAAGATCACCGCACAACGTCCGTGCGTCCCCAAGATTCATGTGCTCTTCCATTGTTCTTGATCATGTGCAACTCCGGAGTATGTCTTAGAGGCCAGTAAACTCTCCTGGATCTAAATAATTACAACAGAGTCAACACTTCATGCATACTTGTGCCAATTCTGTCCAACTCTCCCACGTACTAGGTGTGAAATAGAAAATGCATAAACACTTGATTAAACCCGAGTATTATTACTTATATTATAACATTTAGAACACATCATTTACATTTAAGAAGGTAGGATTAAAAGGTTAAAACAATAACCTGTTGCTTTGTTATTGAAGTATCAGAGAAACGAGTAAAAATCTTAAATGTTTCATTAATCATTTCATGTAGACGAACAACAGTGTTGCAGTTTCTCTGGCCTTACTTTAAACTGCAATGTAAACAAAGTGCAAAATTGTCTTCCTCCGTCGGCCCCTACGATTGGCAGACATGTGTGTCGTGCGAACTGTCATCCCCAAGTTGAGTAACTGTTGGGTTTTAAATTCTGCATAATATAAAGAATAGTACATTATAAAATGCATAATTCTCAGTGCAGTTGGCAGTTATGATTTTGGAATTGTTTAAAGTAGCGTTAAATAAGCAAAATAAACTATTGAATCGCATAGCTTACATTTCACAAAGTCTGGAATTAATCATTATCTAGCAAATATGATACATTTTACGTTGCCTGAAACTGTAAAATTACAAAAATAGGAGTATACTCCATGTGGTGGAAGAAGAATGGAATCAGGCGTATTTAATTACTTCTACTTTATCCGGTGTTACAAGCTTTAGCGCATCCTGAAAGAAGCACCTGACTTCACTTAATTTAAATGTTCTGTTGTTTTTGGCAACATAACCTTTCACAAGATTCACACTGATTCTATTGGATTCAAAACAGAGTAATAAGACGGGAGTCTCAACACTGTGGCCAGCCAGTTCGATAATGGAGTCAGCAACAACCTTATCGTACTTTTTATTTACTTTTGACTTCTCCCTTCACCATGTCTGTTGCGTTTGCGATCCTTTTGATATCTATCAATTGGATAATATCCTTTTTGAACGCCATTTTGAACAAACTGTATGTTCCGCTTCTTTACTTTTATGGCTGCGTGCACGTACATTTTGTGTCGCAATTAATAATAATAATGAATTTGTTGATTAATGTATTCCATTTATTCTGCTACTATAAGATTGTCAAACTCGTTTCGTAAATAATTCTTGTAGGTTATTTTAAACTTAATTCTATTTTGCATGTTAGCTAACGGACTATATTTTCATCCGCGCCTGCTGACATGGAAGTTGTGCGGTTCCATCAACCGATGAGTGTTACTCAAACACGTGCTTTTGTTTACATTACAGTTTAAAGTAAGTTGGGCGAAGGTATACTACAAAATTTGAAGGCAGTGGAAACAAACGAAAAACAGATGATACAATACATAGAGTTACAAAAACATGAAGCCATTTGCCTTTTGTATTCTTTCCGCAACATGCTCCCAATCCTGATCAATTTGAAGAGGATGATCAGCTGTATAGGACAACATTTTTAATTCTGCCATCTCTTGGGCTTAAAATAATTGTCCGCAACGTAGTTTCGTAATCATTAGTGGATCATTGGGTTTAAAGGTTTCTTGTCACTATGCTCAACTTATCTTTTCGTATGAACAACATTGCCAATATGATATTTGAAGGTTATGAAAACAAAAGAAAAACAGATGATACAAAACATAAGAGTTACAAAAATATCAAGCCACATTCTTTTTATATTGTGTTCCGCAACTCTTATTGATTTTCTAAGCAGTTTTATTTCCGTAAAGAAGGTTTATCCTGCTCGATTATAGTACAAGAACGCTGTGGTAATTTGAAAATATAGCTTTTATAGCTTTTTCCCCAATTTGTTTCTTCTTCACCCAATATTTAGAATTTGTCTTTAGACAGTTTAATACATTTCATCTATTCACCAACAACTCGTTTTCCATACCAAATGTTCTGTGTTGGCACTCGCGTAGTCTATCGTCTATCGCGTAGTAGATATAGCATCCTCATTATACACCATTCCTACTATCATGAAGACTTGAGTATTTTTCACATTTCATTTAAATGTCTTAAATCATCAATCTTAAAAAGCACCTCTTCCCAATCTCTGAAACAATTTCAATCTGAAATCAAACCCTTATTAATAACTAAACTTCCGACTCATATAAACACCCAAAGTATTGGCACTTGTATTACATTCAGAACTTGAACTTACCAATACGCATAAACCAAATTTAAGGAACACAGCCTGCCTACCTTGCTCCTGGCACACCTGCACTATCTCTTTTCCGCACTGCGCGAAACGAAGCATCAGTTAGAGCTTGATGAGCCATACGTCAAAGTGTGACATTTGGCCACGTGCCCACGATTTTCTGCGTGTCTTGGCGCGCGGAAATCGTGATGTTGGGGTTCGAAATACATAATGTGAGCATTAATAGCTCCTACTCTAAGCAAACTAATCCACTCTTACATTCTTATTACAAAATAGCACGGCCAGTATAGTCGAATTAATTAGTTTGCAATAGCTAACTCTATTTACCCTATTTTTACTTTCTCTAGTGCTTAAATAAACCCAATATGGCACCCCACCAAACAACTCAATTACAATGTATCATCAGTATAGCAATGAACATGATCTAAAACTTGCAAAACATTCCTAAAATTAAAACATATTTCAGCTTTCCACAGGTATTAATGTTAATAAAGTAATCAAATTGTAAAATTATTCTTTAAATCAGTCATTAACAAAATTAATATTTATTACTGTCTCACTCAGTCTATTTCAGTATCATTTGTTTTTAGTGCAACAACAAATTATATATTTCTCACGGTTTTTGGAAGAAACTACAGATCGCTTTGTTTGTGACAATACCAAGCGAATCTAATTTTATGATGCGACAGTCGCAACGAACCTATAGTTCATGTTAGGCTGTTGAGTGGCATACTTTTATGCCATATCAGGAACCGGTCATTGTTGATTGCTATGTTCCATTTTTCGGTACCCTCTTATGTAGTTAGAAACATGATAGACAAGAGTCTTTCTGCACAAGCAGAGCAATGAAAGAGAAATTTGTTCGAATTTTTCTCGTCTTCTCTGTGGTGAAGTATTTGTAATTCAAGAATCATTGTCGAGAATATACGCATACGTATACCTAAATTAGTTAAATACACACTAACTCTTTGTACCTATATGCATTTATAAGCACTATGAAACTTCCGTAATAAATTAATTACAACATGGAATAAATGCATTCCTTACATGTTTATGTTTAATTAAAACTGAATGAAACAAGGAAATATGCAAAATTTCGAGCTTTAGCCATCAGAAATAGATACTGAGACTCCCTGAATAAAATTAGACATAAAAGAAAGCAGAAAAGGGGTTTTATAAAATGGTTCATGCATTTTGACATCACAACACTCTCTGATGTATTTGACACATTTTGACTTAAAGGGCTCAGTTACTTTTTACACATTAAACCATTAAAAAAACCATTGAACGTGTTTTTCTAAAACATTATGGGGTTATCATTCACTTTTTAATAACGTATGCTTCAGGAAAAGACGTTAAAGGGTTACAAAAATAACGGATAGAGGGAGTAAATATCTGTTAGAAAATTAGGAACTGGTTTCTGACACGTATACTGAGTCACAAGACTGCATTCTGTATAGTGAGCAGGTTATGTACCCATTCTTCTTATTGCTCATGAGGATTAAAAGTGCAGAAGCTGATCTGCAATTACTTCTTAATGGCAAATCCACAAATACCTCAGACCTCAAAAATATCAACTTCTAGTGGCGAGTGAGTGAGTGAGTGAGTGGGGTTTAAGGGCCCGTCGACAGCTAGTCATTTGGGCTCTAGTGGCGATGAGGGAAGGCGGGGAGGGGGGGGGGGGAAGAAAACATGTCCCATAGGAAGAAAATCTGAAGTGTTTATTCAGATGCCTTTACTACTCACTCTTCTACAATATGCATTTACACATTTCATTGCAGCTACAAAGGCACAATACGTAAGGTAGTAGTAAGATTTTAAAGCAGATCAATGTGTGAAGGCTTTAATATTCTGACAACGGAAAAAGAAAAATGAATACTGATTTAGCAGTCGAGAGAAGTAAAAATATTCCCAATTAACAAAGAACAGCTCGGAAACATTTAACGTCACCAATGTTTTTATTCAAAATTAGCTATGAACTTTAACGAGATCTACATTATTGTGACACCGGGCGTAGCACTCAACAAAGGACGTTCGGTGCTGAGTTACTTCACACCCCTACCAGACCGGTGAGGAAACAAAGGCTTTCAAGGTCAGGCTGTCTCGCACGAGTGTTTGTGTATAACAAGCGGTCAAGCTTCCCCACACCAATTAGGCGAGCAAACACCTCACAACAATCAGGGTGGTAGAACCAAAATTTTTTTTTTTTTTTTTTGAGATGATTTGAGAAGTGTCCGGCGATCGACTTGGTTGAAGAAGGTCGCGAAAGGTCCGGGTGACGTAATTCTCCATGTGACATCATCGCCGCCATATAAGGAGTCGGTGTATGTGTGTGTGTGTGTGTGTGTGTGTGTGTGTGTGTGTGTGTGTGTGTGTGTGTGTGTGTGTGTGTGATTAAATAGTTTTTAATTAACTAGTAAATCATGAACCGGAGTTACAAATTTCAGTATATCAGCTCTATATGTATTGCTTAAGTGAAATAGTGAAATTTCAGACGCTCGAAGTTCTATATTATCCCAGTTTTGGACTTCAAATGCTTTAGAATCAAGTTCTTCAATTAAAGTTGCGCCTTTCTGATTATTCAAATATCCGAACACGAGCTTAAGTGCGCAGATATTGAATGTAGCACATGCTTTTTTCGTAATCAAGATTTCTTTACTTATCACTTGAAATAAAATGTTCCCCATTATACCCATTATATTCCCCATTAAGTAATTTGTGTTAAATTTATCTTTAATACATTCTAAGAGGTTCTTACTTGATACGGTACACAGTTTTATATTTGCTGTTAATAATTTAATATGCGATTGGTTATTTTAAAAACGAAAATGCCTGCTAGTTTTTCGGGTAACGTTGCAGGTAATACAGAATTGAAACTTTCATTACAAAGAGAAATAATATACAACTCTAAAAGTTAAATAAGACTTCGTTTTTTATTTCTACTTTGTCTATCACGTAGCTGGTAGATAAAGTATTGCTTTTCACTCAAAAATCCTATAACAGACTTCGCTAGAAATTAAAAAAAAAATATAATAGGAAAAAGTACTCACCTATGCGACTGTCTTTGAACAGCCTACTCCAAAAACGAAATGTCCGATAAGTACCAAATTTGGTATATATGTTCGGCATCTTCCAAGAAGCAAATATTTTCAAGAATACCCAACGCCCTACAATACTCTTTACATGCAAGATTCCTAGAAATTTTCGATTTTGTAAAAATGGTTGAAACAAGTTCTATTAGAGTAGTAAATGTTTAAGATTTTTATTGACAAATAAAATGTATGACTATGTTGAATGTTCTGGAAATAGCCTGTGAAATGTTCTTTATTCGGAACGATTTGTGCATAATTTTCAGGAAGCCAAAAGACAGACGAAAGTGAAATTAAGACCTCTTTAAAACAGGCACTCAATTTCAAACAGAGAACAAGTGATAGTAGGAACGCTACACGAGTGAAGTTATTACTCTGCACTTTAATTTTGTGTAATCATCTAAAATCAAACATCGTCTGTGAAAACGACTGTTGAGTTTGACGCTACAAAGTATATGAAACGACTGTGAGTAAAAGTAAAAGTGGGGCTTACCTCTACTTCATTTTATTATTACTTTTATTTGCAAAATCAACTCTGTTTTTAGTTTAACCTAAATAACAGAAGCAGAAGCGAATCGCTTGCATGGCCACCTCTAACAGAGGTAGGCAAGACGATACCAACCTAAAGAAAGAAAATGCAGCTAACATTGACTGTCCTAACCAGAATGTAACCAATACCGATTGTAACAACATTACTTACTATACCGCTCGCAAAAGTTAAAGGCATGTGAACGCTGGCCAATGCTCAAGCAGAGCGCTGTTGCCAAGCGTAGTGCGTGTACCGGCAGACGGTCTGTACATAAGGTTGTGTGAGATGCATGCACCACATTCGGCAGCGCTGGTAGGAGGGGCAAGCGTAGGATTCGCTGGAGTCCGCAGTACGCCCCGCCTCCATATGCCTTTAAGTTTTGCGAAGATTATAATAGTTCTGACAACGTAAAAATGACATCACTGAACACTGATAATGATACTCCTAATAACCAAACACACAGAAATCCAAATAAAGTAAACAAATCTCCCACTAATGAAATTGTGCCACCTACAAAACCAAGTAAGTCTAAGTATGTCAAAACCTTCAATAGAACAGACAATAGTTATCGAATCTCATTAGGGCATTACCATAAAAGACTACATGCTTGCGCTAGGGAAACTTACTAACCCAAGCAATATACGCTATGTTTCCCTTATATCAAACGGAAGAATATGTATTTTCCTATCCAAAGAAAAATATGCAGAAGAAATTACCACAAAGCACTCCAAAATTCTCATCAATAATGTTTTATTAGAAATCAGACCCCTGCTAACAAAGAATGAAGGATTAATTCTGTCCAATGCATGTCCTGTTATCCCTAATTACACTATAGAAGAAGAATTAAACAAACTAGGCATAAAGATAATGTAAAAATATCACCAATCAGAGCTGGTTTATCAATCCCAGAATTTTCTCACATATTAAGCTTTCGAAGACAGATGTTCATGCACAATGAAGACCCTGACATTCTTAAATTCAACATGATGAGACGAATTACTTTATTTACCTAGTTTTTGACACTCCTTCCCGCTTTCTTTGTAAAAGTGAGGGACATTGAAGCCGAGATTGTGAACGCCATAATTATGGATAGAATACTGCATCACATGGCGGAATTAAATAATCAGAAAATGTTAGAATCGTTACATATATAAAGTTACAGAATCTGGGAGATTATTTGTGACTAAAATTGTCAAAAGGCAGGAAAATGTACAAGCAAGTCATTAGTGGTAAATTCCAGGTAGTCCGCCTGATACATAGGTATACCGGTTTTCCTGGAAATCGCTCAGCGCCGGTGTGAGCCGGAAAACAAGGGATGGTCGATTCTTCGAAACCCTGTCGCTAATTAGGAAGTGAAAGGTACAGAGAGCGTCATAACGCACAGGCACTTGCCTGCGAGAACCCGGAGAGAAAGGGTCGTTGACAGTTGCCTTCCAGAACCCGGCGGGTCACTACATTCGTCGCCCATATCTTCAGTCACGGGACTTGTATTCCGGATCCTCAAGTGTAAGGACACATTATAGTTAATATTAACGATTTTCTGTCTTAGTAAAGACACGGTAACGATCCAACTAATTTAATAATGATCGGCAAAGCTCACGCTTTCTTATTTTTGGTAAGAATAAAAGTGTTTGGACGAAGTTCTGGTGTTATTCGCACTCACGCATACCCTGAGATTAAAGTCACATGCCAGAGCACACGGAGCAGAAGACATCAGAAAGCAGCATTCTGCGTAGTAGAGTATAGGAGGACGGACGAGTCGACATCAACATTTAGCAAAGTTCTGCCCTAAAACCAACCAAACATTTGAGAATACTCCTTCTAATCTCTCTCCTGTAGCACATCGGATGGAAATCTACATTCTTCTGAATTTCCCGTCCTTAATAAGAAATTATCAAAGCCAAAATCTGAAGATGAAGAGAACATATCCATTTCTTCAACTCCAGTAAGGAAAAACACCTCCTGATGCACCCAAGATACAAATCCTGTGGACAGACCAGATGAAATTCAAGTTACTCCTAACCTCTCTGAAACAAACACAGAATCTAGTCTCTCTGCACAGATAGAGAGCTCCAAAACTCCTATTCACATGGAAACCCAACCTCACAGATCTAAAAGACCAATTTCAGTAACCAGCAATGAAACTACCGGGACTGATGAGCAACGAAACCTTCCAATTCAATCTGGTGCAAATAAACAGATTTCTACATCTAAACCTAACCGAACTAAGAGGCCTAAAAAGGAAACACAGACGTCATTAGACGCAGTACTTCAACCAGTAAAACAGGCAATGGAAGCCGAACCAAGTTCCTTTCCAATCAATTATTCAGAACTTCTAAGTTTCTTTGAGAACACAATAGGAGTTATTACCGATGTATCCTCAGTTGCAGCTTACTATACAAACGAACTAGAAGGCTTAGCTCGTGCGATTCAAAAACTACACCCTCACTTACCTAATAGTGGCATAAAAAACAGAAGCACGCGCATTGTTAAAAATTACTCAAGGCTGCAAACAGAACAATGGAATATTTAAGTGATGAATCTTCATATCTTACACAATAATATCATAAAGCTTCTTAGAATTGTTATTCTTTTTTATGGCCTCATCAATAATTCAGTGGAATATTAACGGTTTTCAACCACAAATTCAATACTTACAACTTCTAATAAACCGCTACCTGCCTGTTGTCATTTGCCTCCAGGAAACAAACAACAACAGTTTTGTTCCCAATTTAAAACAATTAAGGTGTACTACAAAAGGGATGGAAGTGCAGAGTGAGAGTGCACCACGGGCGTTTATTGTTGCTTTGAACTGCTATTTTTTGCTACTTTGGTTTTTTTAAGTAGTTCTCTTCTTCTTTACCGGATTACTCTTCCCTTATGTAGGACTTGCACACTTTAGGACTTACAAGCCTGTGTCTAGAGTCTGTTGGGGAGTAGAAGAACCTGTGGACTGGACGGAGTGAAGACCTGGAAGTGGGTGGTCAGGCAAGCACCAGTTATGATAGTGAGGAAGATGATGTGAAATACAGGCGAAATGAATGTTTCGAAAGGTGATGATGTAGCAGTTGGTGGAATGAGTAGGGGGGAAACCGGAGAACCCGGAGAAAACGCAACCAGACGCCACTTCGTCTACTACGAATACTTCATGCGGGTCCCTGGGGTTGAATATGTGGTAGGCAAACGATGTAACCGCTTGGCCACGGCGCCGTCTTTTATAAGTACTCCTAACATTTTTCTCCTTCTTTTGCTCTTTTCCTTGTTTTCACGGTCTATTTTACGGACTTTTTCCTGTTTGTGGGACTCGAATTCGCGGCTCAATCATATTGGCGCCAGAGTTCACCGAACAGCCACCAGCCGCATGGGTTTCGACAGTACGGCAACTATAAGGCCAGGCATCCATCGAAAATAGCAGTTACAGTGCGCAAATCCCCCACACGGTAGTACTGATTTGACCAGCGCCGTGAAGTAATAAACTGAAATGAAGTAGAGGGATAGGAAATTCGGGAGATGTAATTATCATTTCCAGCGTTCGCGTGGTTACCCGGGAAAGACCTGTAAAAACTCTTGGGTCAGGAACTTCGGCCGCGGGAATCGAATTCCCGACCTCCAGAATGTGAGCCTTACACGTGATAATCTCGCTCTGTTTAGAACAAAGAGCGTAAACAACAGCGTCCAAGGGTCACTGACAGGAACATAGAAACTGATCTATATACTCTCTGCAAACGACAAAAGACTGCATGAAAGACGGGGTATGCTTGCCAGCGATGTTCCTGCCTAATTCAACATTGATTTATTTCCGTTCTGAAAGAAATTCTATTATATGGTCATGTAAGATCACATTTTTTGATTGTTTAAGTCCATTCCTAATCAACATCGTGATAGATGTAATTATTAAGGGAATGAGAGAAGAGCTGGGATACAGTATGGGAGAGAAAGAGATTAGTACGATATGTTATGCAAATGATGTACTTGTGGTAGAAGCGGGAGATAACCCCCAAAGACCTTTATAAGAAGTTCAACATGAAAATCTCCATAAATAAAAGTATTAACGATTAGTAAAGAACTGTTGAGATATAAATGAATGTGTAGGAAGAAGGAATGCAATGCACATATATCCAGGATGTCAGATGAACGATTAGTGAAAATAGCAAGAAATAAAATTTCAAAAGGAAGAAGTCTTAGACGACCGAAGAAGAAATGAACAGATTCATTAATTCATGTATAAAACAGGCGATTATGCCTAACAGAGCAGAAGAACAAGAAGAAAAAAGCAGAAATAAAAGGAGGAGTAAAAGGAGAAAAAGAAAAAGGAGAAGAAGTAGAAGTACAAGAAGAAAAAGGAGGAGAAGGAGGAGAAGAAGGAGGAGGAGAAGAAGAAGGAGGAGAAGAAGGAGGAGCAGAAGAAGGAGGAGCAGAAGAAGGAGGAAGAGAAGAAGGAGAAGTAGGAAAAGGAGGAGGAGAAGAAGGAGGAGGAGAAGAAGAAGGAGGAGGAGAAGAAGGAGAAGAACAAGAAGAAGAAGAAGGAGGAGGAGAAGGAGAAGAAGAAGAAAAAGAAGAAGGATAAGAAGAAAAAGAAGGATAAGAAGAAGGATAAGGAGGAGGAGGAGAAGATGAAGAAGAAGAAGAAGAAGCATAAGAAGAAGGATAAGGAGGAGGAGAAGATGAAGAAGAAGAAGGATAAGAAGAAGAAAAAGAAGGATAAGAAGAAGGATAAGGAGGAGGAGCAGAAGAAGAAGAAGAACAACAACAAGAAGAAGAAGGGTGGAGAAGAACAACAACAAGAAGGATTTTCTTGAGAAGTTAAGTACAGACACTGTAGAGTAATTATGTTGATAAAAACCACAAGATTTAGACATTTTTGTACCGAGTAGCCTTAAATGACATGTAAGGAAGGATGTACTTGAACCGCTGTTGCCGTCCCTGTGTGTGACTACTTTGTAATTAAGGTCCAGTAGTTCGGTGGACGGCCGCACGGCGGGCGCTGCTGATAAGGCAAGAGGACTGTAGCCGGGGCGGCGACGTCGCTAAGATGGACGGCCGACTGGGGATCCCTCCCTCTCTAACCCTTGCTTCCTTGCTTGCTTTGCTTACTGTACTGCGACATTACTTGCACATCAAAATGCTGCTGCAGAGGCGGCCCTCGCAGGACATGCCCTGGCCTCACTGCCCTGACTTGGAAAAACATCATGCTTATCACAAAGATCCAACGTCTCAATCATGATTAATTTCTTTAGTTCATATATATTGAACCACCCAAAGCTCCAGTATCCAGATATCACCGGTAGGATACTATAAAATATAATAATGATATTAATATTTAATAATAGCAATAATAATAAAGAAATAAAAAGAGGTTTTAACCTTTTCTATTATATGCCTAGACGTTTCCACTTCAGACAGCTTCCTTTCTAAGACATCATAAACAAATGTAAAATTCGGAGTCTTTGGAAGCCGATTCTCTGATGTGAATATTGAAACAGTTTGACAGTTCGGCGTATCCCACTTATGACACCAAAAAACAAAAATGACAAATATCCAGTCCAAATAGTTTTTTCTCACTTTATTTTCTTCTAAAAAGTTTGCACAGTTCTCTTCTATTGACGTTAACACAGACTACAGTCCTTTCTGCTGTTACAACTCACAACTGTTTTTTTCTTGTAACCTTGATTCACTCCTTCACTTTGTCTCTCTCTGTAACAGCTGTTTTTGACGACACAATCACTCGACTCCCATTAACTGCTTGGTGATGTTTCTTTCAACGCGACCGCATACACGCAAGCGACACACACACACACACACACACACACACACACACACACACACACACACACACACAATCACTAAAAACTGACTTCCTCGTGTGTGTAACTCACTACTCAGACTCTCCTCACCTCCCTTCCTTATATTGCGAGGATGACGTAACACGACTTTTCTCTAACTCCTACAAATACACCGGCCGCCGCACACTTCTCGAATACTCTCATAAATCCCTTTTCGTTCTGCTGCTCTGGTTTTCAGGTGTTTTACTACAGTCGTGCGAGGTAGTCTGACCTTGAGCGCCATTAAAAGACGCACCGCCAGTGGGGTGGAGCAGCCCGGCCTCGACTGTCCTTTGTTGTGCGCCATTACACATTCAAAAACTAGATACGAAGATGTCCCAGAAAATGCACATCTTTAGGTTCCCTAAATCTCAAACAATTTTTAGCAAAGATCCATGTGTGTGTGCGTGTGTGTGTGTCTGTGTGTAGACAGTGGAACTCCAAAAATAAATGTCGGTTAAATACCAAACTTGCTGTCAACTTCAACATCGAGGGATAGGGTGCTGTTGTTGGTTACCTGCAATTATAATATCTATAGTAACAGTCAACCATGTTTCTTTCCATCGTGGCTTCAGTGCTTAGAAATTACTATGCATGTTTAGAACCACTTCTGAGATATTCTTTATTGTTGGTCAAATATCGGGGTTATAACTTAAGTAACAGGGTGCAGCGTGGCACTACACATGTTCATTAGCCAATGATGTCAAGAATAATTAGTTCTAAATCTTGATGTTAGCAACAATGCAACAGAAACTGCATCATGTTTACGGTACAATACCACATGTCGCTAGCCAGATGAAGGATTTGCTTGAAGGAAGCTTCATTAAGGGAACAAGGTACCTTAAACTGGGGTGCTTATTTTCATAGTTTGAGCTGTGTTTTATACGAATATTAATCTGTTTTTCACCAGAAACTTATTTAAAGGGCCTAAATATGGGTTTAAAATCACATGCTGCAGAGTAGGGCACGCCCCCTTTCTGGCTACTCGTAGAAGCATCCCATATGTTTATGTTTAGGGATATTTTTGTTTTCATTTTATATTTTCAGCTATTGGCAAACTGCTTGTTGTTCTTTCACTTGTTGCTTGGCATCTTATGGTTGTACATGTGGTTTTTTTTTTTTTTTTTTTTTTTTTAAATAGAAGGTATCTTCTCCCATAATGTCTCCGAAACATTCCACGTGCATGGCCTTCAAGATTCCCGACCTAAATTCATGCAACTTCTGGATTTGAGAGATATGTGAAAAATATGTCTCCTTTGTTTGTTCTTTTCAACCTTTTTCCTGCGCCTTTTTCTGAATGCTTAGAGTGCCACATGGCGGCTAGATTGGGAAGCTTTTTTACACAACTGCCAAGCACACAGCTTAATTAGCATACCTGTGAGGTTTCCGAATCCTACAATCTTTATAGTCCAGGCTGTGGCACGTTGAACTATACCCTTTAATTATAATCACGCAGTACTTTATACGGTTTTATATTGCTAAGTCGCCATCAC
Source organism: Tenodera sinensis (assembly GCA_030765045.1). Lineage (NCBI taxonomy): Eukaryota > Metazoa > Arthropoda > Insecta > Mantodea > Mantidae > Tenodera > Tenodera sinensis. The sequence goes on from CM060968.1 coordinate 69,569,985, forward strand.
ATAGCTTGTGAACCTGAGTGTGGTTTAAACCTACTGTATTCCTTTATACCTGCAGCAAAATTTGTGACGAGAGTATTTCTACAAATGTTTATCTCAATTAACATAAGCTATATAGAAGAATAAACCTTTGTGAGTATTTTATGCATAAAAGGGTACAGAAAGTCATGTGAATACAACATAAATAATATTTATCAGACTTGGTATTAAGTATAGCTCTACTCAAAGACTCCAAAATAACATTTTCAAGGAAATTCCCACAACCCGAACTACCCATTACATTATGGGGAAACAAGGTGATTTCATTTCCCTCTGTTAGATACCCTTTGCTGATTACGTAATAGATATGAGGGCAAGGAAGAATGCTCAGAGGATTTAGGGTGGAATTTGTAACGCCGCATGTTGACACCCGACAGTAACTTTCTTATGTTGTGAAACTCAAAGCTGCAGATGTTTCGCATTATAAAATGCCAGTCACTTTTACCCTGCACTGCCACGCCACTATGCCAAAGCGAGTTGAAGGGGACACCACGTTGTCACTTTTTGATGTTTCTACCTTACATGTTTTTTCCCCTCAAAAGTACTTTTCATTACACTACCACGTGTTTGGATAGTTCCATAACAAATGAAAATTTCATTGCATACACTAGGAATGGACTTTGTAAAATACTCTACAAATTGTGAATCATAAAATGATTATAGAAACATAAATACACTAGGTACACTTAAGTCCCAATTTATGTCATCTATTTTCATTAAAATTTACATGATATTCGTCTCGGTTGGTTTGAGTTAAGCTATATTTTGTTATACATTTTGAAGCATGAAGCCACGAGTTTTTATTGTTCGAATTGTTCAACCAAGTATGACAAAAACTTCCATATACTGAGTGTTAATCAAGATAAACTGCATAAATTTGCAGATACAAGAGAATTGGAGAATATAGTAGCGATAGTCGCTGTGTGATGGCTTTGAAATTCCGGTCCCTTTGCGTGACCAAATGAGAGAGGGAGAGAATGAATAGCGATTTTCCTCTTGAAAATTCAAGTATCTCGAAAATAGCTAATACCGCAAAATATTTTATTCGTCACAAATTATGCGCTTTTACGAGACATTTATTGTCCAGTGATATTCTGTCTCTCTTATGGTTAAGCAATTGCACAAAACTAAAAACGCATTTACCAAGAAATTCAATATGTATTTTAATGGTCATGAACATATTTTAAACATACGTTATTTCAATCAAAATTTTAGACCCACTGTTGAGAAAACAAGAAATAACAACAAACGACGGTCGAGACCGGGTTACCCCGACCCATTGGTGCGGCGTGTAACAAGGTGCTCAAGGTCAAGCTTCCCCCCACCACTCACGTGAGTGAACACGTGACTAACAATCAAGTGGCATACAAAGTTTTCCAGAACATACGAGGACTGTCCGGCAGCCGGCTTGTTTGTAGACGTTCGGGAAAGATCTGGCTACGTCGCCGGAATAAAAGCTCTTGGAGCGCATGGAAGCAGTCAGTTTTTGAATCGGTTAGTGGGTCATTGAGTGCGAGACAGCTGTGTGTGTGGTACTGTCGTCGTGAAAGATACGTCGCGTCGAAGTGAAGAAGTTTCCACGAGTTTTGAGTGACTATAGTCAGAGTTAATGCATGAACGACACAGAAAGTGAAGAAAGACGGAAAAGGACTGAGTCAAGGCTACGAGAAGAAAACAGTAGAGAGTTATAATAACACACATGACGTTAACGTCAGTAGAAGAGAACTCTTAATAGGTACAGAAGTAATTGGACTGATTTTGTCACAATATGACACTGTTTCTGATGTTTTGACATTTTCGTTATATTCTCTCTCACACTCGCTCTCTGTTAAGGTTCACGTGCAAGATAGTTGTAATAAACACCAGAACTAGAGGGTTTATCTACCTTCCACCATGGCACGAAAATGAGCGAGCAGCTTGGAAGCTTAGAGCCGCCGCTGCTGAAAATATTCACGGGTATTTGCAAGTGGTAGATCCAGCGCACACAAGCACACTCACACGTCAGAAATGAGTGCCGTTTATTTTTGTGTTTTTCTTTACGTCTGTAGGAAAATACACAAAGAGAGAGTCGGAGGAAATTGGATGATATCAGGACAGAATTCTCCCTTTGCCCCTTCCTCGACGAATAATATAAAAGATCTCGAAGACCGGCGACCGCCATCCCCTTGCAGTTTGTGCCTTGTTAATTAGCTGTTAATCAAGTCTTATCTTTTCTCGTGGGTCGTTATCTTCGCCTCTGGATGGTCAGAGAGATGGTGATGGCCACCGCTGCCTCTACAGGATACGTGATAAACTCCAACTATTGGCAAAAACAAGGGCTTTGTGCGGCTAGTAATGTCTCCTAAGTATAGCTGAATGCTAAGAACTCTGCGTTATGAGAATGAGCAAAGGCCTTCTCTTCTGTGCACATTCTGAGAAACTTTATTTACCAGAGACATCTGCGGTACTTAGCCCACTGGTAGGTACTTAACAGCAAGGGCTCCAGCACGCGGAATTAGACAAGGCACTAGAACTGTATGAAAATTAACTCCTACTAAGAAAACAAACAAAACAAAATTTTTAACAGAAAGAATATCCCTGTGAAAACAAGGATTAATATACAGAGTGTCCCAAAATTTAGGAGCTGATAGATAAAATTATTATAAACACTTTTTGTTAAGGAAAGCTTTTTGCTGTGGTGCTTTGTTTAAACGCTAGACGAGTTAATGTCTGTCTCCCACCCAGTTTAAGTATTTACGGCAAAATCAACAATGCAAATTAGTATTGCATTTATCTTATTAAGGCATACAAGCTTAATCCAAGAAACAAACACAGAACACATAAACAAAGCACAAACATTTCATTGTTTACAGTTAATCACAGATTTATTATTCAAAGTAAATGTTGGAGCGCACGCCCATTGCGATTAACACAAAGAGTGCATCGGCGTGCCCTATTCTGCCGTACTCTCGCAAAGACACCAGTTTTTCGGTCTAATTAACAGTTTTATAAAGAAAGGTGATATTTGTTGAAAGGCTCGGTGGTTCAATAGGTCAATTTTAAGGCATTCATTACATCTGTAACTAAGCTTTTAAAATACTGAAAGCTATAGGTAGCTATAGGTTATGCAATTGAGGAAGACATCTTGCAGATTGTGATCTACAATCCATTGTAGGTAACGTGACCTAGAGGAAGGAATGAGGTGAAGCGACCACAAGAGACGCAGCAGACAGCCCCTGATACTGCCAGGCTCGAAGATCCGTCCCACTTAGACAAGACAATGAACGACCCGTCGACCAAGCAGCCCTTTAGTGTCCTCAGAAAGTGCTGTTCCTTTGAACAAAGTCCGCAGCATTTGTCCGACACCACCTAAATCACCAAATCTAGAAAAACACATCTGGAACATAATGAAACGCAATAAAAGGGCAATGACGTAAAGAAAATCGTAGTCGATGAAACAACCCCAGCATTTCCTACCGACCAGGGAAAACTAGAAAACCTCTACGTCAGAGTGGTCGGTCTAGGTGGAATTAAACTCATGATCTCCCGAATCTCGCTCAGTTATAAACTCTTTTCTGGTCTGAAATACAAAAGTAAACATATTTACATTAACTATAAACAAAATCTAAGTTTCTAAGTTAATGTTTTAGTTTGTTTCAATTCTATATATTATATGTAAAAAAGAGGAACTTCCGGAAAGGGGATTCAGTTTTATCAACACATTTCAGCAATTATAGTTTTCCAGGATCTTTCCAATTTTCGCCTTGTAATAATTACACTAAAATACGATGTGCAAAAGTGTCAAAATCTGTTGAGTATAACAAAACAGCTGGAACTTACACGATTTTTGCTTTCTTAAAACATAATTGAAACATAAATCAAAGTTTGAAAAAAGTACAGCATATAATACTTCAAAAGAGCGTTCGTAATCGCTTTTTAAGCCTATCCCTAAAAAACAATTGGGAAATATGTTATCGCCAGAACATGCAAGTCGATGTTTTGAACCCAAAGAACTGAAATAATTTGGCCTAGGGTATTAGATTGGATTAAAAGTGTGTTTGATGGTTGTCTAAAAAAATAACCGACCGAAAATAGATAGAATGTGCAGTATAGAGAAAATTAAATCTACCAGAAGCTTTCAAGTTATGTTCTTTAGTAGGTAATGTACACAGTTAATTTATTAAAACAGAGGCATTTTTTAACGAAATATGAATGAATGATAAATTATTCATGTAAATTTTCTTTGAAGGGAACAAATACCTTAAAAATATTTATGTTGCATTCTTAAGAGGCTGACATTTCTGCTGTTTTTACTGAAAGAACTGGAAATACCTATAAAGTATCATTGTTGAATTTTGGGGTCAATTGCAGTATTTTGCCAACCATAAGAGGTGTTAGATCAAATAAGCTGTGTTATTCGTGCATTGTTTATCAACCCACTGCAATTTCAAAATAATTCCTGGCCCACCTCCATTTGCCTGCCTCGCATTCAAAAGGTCCCGAGTTTGATTATGCAGGTTTTCTTTCAAGCATCCAACGTAATTTTTCCTTATCTTTTTCAGTCATTCCGCTGTGAACTCAATAACACACTGTTTCCTTTACAATGCCCTGGGTTTCAAGGCGAGTGATGGATTATTTCAGAGAAATTTGATTTAAGTAATTGCTAAGCTTTCAACATGGTGAATGACAAAAAAAAAAATTGTACATTAAGAATGAGGTTGTTGAAAATGTTTCATTTAGGTTTGCTTTATGCAACTAGTTTACAGCATCAAGCTAAGTTCTCCAACATGTTACAATAGGATGAGGGGGGAAAGGTAATAGGTTATGAAATAATGTTTACAAAATGAATACCGCATAAAATAGACTAAAGGTATGCTCTTATTCGTATATTTGGCCAAAATATGAGTAACACTAAAATATAGTCAAATATACATTTATATGACCAATAAAAGCTGATTCATTGTGATGAAAAAGGTTGAAAAACCTGCTTAAATTGGCTTACACATTGAAAAATAAGCCATGATAAAATATGGAGTGTCAAAAATCTAAGCCTCAGTTTGTTCCAAGGATCCTAAGGCCTACTAATCCCAAGGTCGTGGGTTCAAATCCGGCCCAGATCGATGGTTTTTAAGTGTGCTTAAAGTAATGAAAGGAAAATTTATTATAGAGTGATGAAACGAATGGTGGGGAGAACTGGAAAATCCGGAGAAAACCTGTGCAGACACGGCTTTGTCCCTCACAAAACCCACATGTGGTCCACTGAGGTCCAACTCAGGCAAGCGATATAGCCACTCAGCCACCGCACCGCTAAGCTCAAGTTCAACAGAATAATACTATGGTTCATGAGTGAAAGTGGCTGTATGAAAATGATAATAAGGACAATAACAGAGCTTCAGTATTTCAAGAACTTGAACACCAAGACGTGGATTATGAAAACCCGGAGGAAGAGAGAATATGAAGAGGGCTACACAATTATTGAACCACGTCATTATTCATAAAATACAGGGCATAAAGTATGAAAAGTTAATTTACTTCTAATTACAGTTAGTTTCAGTAATGTTTGAAATAAGATAAATTATTCTGTTTGAACCGTACCATTCATGTTATCATCATGATCATCATCAATATTTTTATTATCATATTCCTATTACATTTTAGCTGATCCTGTGGTAAGATGGTACTAATAAATGCCATATATATTTAACCTAGATGAAGCTAAACATGGTAATAATGGAAAAATAACAAAAACAATAAACGCAGCCTACTAGGCTCTGCGCGACCAACGGTGTTCCTCCAAGGCGCGCGCCTAACGCAGCTAAGACACCATGAGCAAATATCGGCACACTTTTCCTGAAACACCCGGCGCTGATTTGCCCGTAAATACGTCATGAAAGAAGTAGAGCCTGGAACGCATGCGGTCACTTGATCAAGTTGAAGATTAAATCCATTAACCAGAGCCTGTCTGAAGAGGCCATCTGAAGCAGACCTACAATAATTTGCGTGCATGCAGAGAAATGCCGTCCTTCATGCAGTTTGTTTATCTTGTGCAAACACCCACGGCTGCTGCCTGTCCGCATATGGAGTTGCCTATTGATGTACACTGACTACTTTCTGGTGAGGTGTTGACATGGACGCTAATGGAAAGTCTGCCGGCTGTTGCACTGACGACAAATGGATTGCAGTGTGCAGAAGACTGCTCTTCACATCTGGCACTTGCAGCTCTACCCAAACAAGTAAACAAACCACTGACCACATCCTGGTCAGAATGCACCAAAATAATTCAAGTCTTACAGCAAAACTGCCAAAGTTATTACAAAGACGTCTGACCAAAACCGATAAATTCTCAAACGGAACAAGAGAGTTAATCTTGGAGATTGAGACCGTCGAATAATATTTATCTGTACTGTTTCGCAAATAAAATTAATCTAAATGCTATATCGCAAATATTTGACGAAAATACGTTAGGTCCTATAAAATAACCTACAATACTCTAACAAATTCGACGAATCCCACTTCTGACACCAGGGTGGCAAACTGACAAATTGAGTCAGTTACTTTTCTATCACTTTATTTTCACACACAACTGTCTCGCACTCACTGACTCATGACTGCAACTCTCCTTTGCTGTTTTCCCACCTTCTTATATAGCGAGGATGACGTAACATGGACCTTTCTCGACTTCGGCAAACACGCCGGCCACCGGATGCCTCACGAAGAGTCTATCAATCCGTTGTTAAGCGCAGCGCTAATTGTTACGTGTATATAAAAAATCACGGAGCCTTGAGCGTCTTTGTTTGCTCACAGGCCTGGTACGTGATCTGAAATAACTTAGCTCCTACCGTCCTTTATAGTGCGCCGTCCCCACGTCACAATACATGAATACATTCGTTTAGGTTAGTGGAGTTCGAGTTAGCACTGCCAGCTTAGGAAAACGGAACCCAAGAATCTTCTCTTGCTGTTATAACAGCAAACCAGTTAAGAATCTCAAGTAAAGCTCAATAATTTATTAACAGTAACCAATAACCTTTCTTCTGAATAAATACATAAACCATTAAAAGAACAATTGTTAAAAAGACAGTTGTCAAACTGAAATGAAGTGTTATTTTGATTGGCAATCGATGTAATTCTTTTTCAGCTATTTATGGGACACATTTGACTAAACAGAAGAATGACCAAGTGATAATTCGCATACGATAATTTAAAGCTTATATGTATGAAACAGTCAAAAATAACCTTACGTTCTCTACAGTATTCTGTGATCTGCTGCACTCAAAAATTCCTCAATCACATTTTCAATATTTCTCATAAAATATGCGTTTTTGAAGTGTTTCTTCTCCCTGACCCTTTCAGAACGAGCGAGAGGAAAATTATCCAGTCAAAAAAGTTAAGTCAGATAAACAATGAATGTCATACTTAGTCATATACATAATATAAATAAAATTCGAAATTTGTTCAAGAAAATCTTCCTGTTCCATGTCATGATTTAGATGGAAAATGCTCGTTTTATTTTATAACAAATGGCCAACGGATAACATATTGTCTTAAAAACACAGGATTATGTGTTTCTGTTAATGGTAATGGAGTTTTTGAGATGTCCAACACCCTAAGTTGTAAACACTAAGGGCTGATTTCTCCAACAAATGTTGTATTTTAATTCAATGTTAAAATGTAATACAAAAATTAGAGGTAAGAAAATGATTGTAAAAAGGATTTTATTTGAGTAAAAAAATATTTCGTTTAAGGCAATAGAAGTGACAAAACAACTAATAAAACATAATTACTAAATATCACAACTTAAGATAATTTATATCTATCATAGCACTCAAATTAGCCCAAATGGAATTTCATAGAACAATGTTAGCTTAAAGAGTAACTTATACGATGTTGGTTTGTATCTCTTCTTTCAAATTTTTAATTTCCAGGTTAGCAAACCTTGTTAGTTTTTCAAATTTAGAAATACTGTACTCAACAAGAATGAGCTTCAAAGATCCCTTTCTGAGCAGAGATTATAATACGAAGGTCATTCTATTGTTTTGTGCACATTATCACTAAGCCATAATTTTGTTTCCTAAGTGTCGTCAACTCTATACCATAAATCGCTGAAAAACAATTTATTGCGCGTTACAATGGAGTATCAATCAAAATGGTACTTGATTTCAATTTGGCAACTGTGTTTTGACAATTGTTGTCTTAATAATTAATGGATATTTCCAGAAGAAAGGTTATTTGTTAATGTTAAGAATAAAGTGAGATTTATTTGAGGTTATAACTGCTTTTCTGTTGTAAAAACAAAGAAGATCAAAATGCATGTAATTCTTGGATTTGTTTTTCCTTAGCTGGCAGTGTTGAATAGGCAAATGAAACTACACTAATCGATATTTTAGGTTATATTTTATATATGTAAATTAACTTTTTATTATCAAATCTTTGCGTTATAGTATTTAACTTAATATTTTATTCGTTATTTAGTCCAGACAAATATTCCACAGTGTGATCTGATCGCTCCGCTTGAGAATTATAGGTTAGGTTACTTGTGATAGATGTTAACTGTGATAAAACTAGTCAATGGAGGACGAAAAACTATTCGTTATTAGTTTCTGAGCATTATGCTTTAAAACTATCAATTACGTTGTGTTCTAATTAATGAATAAGGCATCAATAGAGTGTACATTTGTTCAAAGGCACTTGCATGTAATTATCATTAAAACCTGCAACATTTGCAGTAAACGTACTTGATATAGATTAAGGAATTACCAGGCTCATAAAAGGAGTAGCTGCTTGTTGAGATTACGATAAAAACAATGCATGGAGGCAACATGCCTTATATCAGATATGGTTTCAGTCACGTAGAATGTTTAAAGACAGCAGTCCTCTTCTTGGTGTTTAATTTACACGCTCTGACTGTTAACGTCTTGAACCCATGAACCATCGCCTAATGAGCCCATAATGGCAATCTACAGAGCACGCTTGCGCACAACAGCAAGGTTGCCACTTCTGTAGGTATGTATACCCAAGACATCTGTGGGTGATTTCACCAGTAGATTCTAACGAATGCAGATGATTTCGAAAAATGCGACCCAAAATATGGTTTTCGTTACGTTCATCATTATTGTTATCATCAATACAGTTCAGACCTAGTGGACTATTCCAACCTCAAAGCAGGGTTTAAGTTACAGTCGATTTTATCGCTTTTTTGTTACTTGAGGTCGAAGAACTTGAAACAGCATTCGCAAAACTGCTAGAACAATCTGTCACAGATACAAGCGATATGCCGCTTTTCTCCAAGCTCTAGGAGAAACAGTTTATCGACAGTTACCAAAAATTCGGTGTGGTCGATGTTGCACAAATTACAATGAATATTACACCAAATAGCAGTACTACCCACCTACATAACAAAGGCATTGTTTATAACCTTAAATATTACAAGTTATTGCCTTCACCTCAAACTACCCTTTATTCAGAGGACATTTTGTTATTTTTATTTTCTCAAAAATGCTACCTACTATGGATTTTTATTAAAACATATTTAAAACGTTTCTCAATTTTATGTATGTGGTAAATCATAAGAGAAAATACAATTTATGTCAGGCACATTCTTTGCTATTGGTTAATTCCTAATCACTTCCAATATCTTGCATTTCCTGCAGTCTTTAAAAGAAAGTTTATCAGAGTAGGAGATAATGGGACAATTTGCATATATGGTTTATTCTGATATTTTTAATGGTCTCAATAATTAGTATTGATTCTAATATTTAGTCACTAACTTGTATATTCACTCGTGATTTAGCCTTACTTAAAGAGTTCTTTCGGTTGTGGTATTATCAGTTTTTCTCGGGGCCCTCTTTACTGCCATAAAGAGGAGTTGTTTTTGAAACACACTTTGTGCCCCTAATTTCCAGAAATGTCTTCGTATGCAATAATTTATGCAGTTATATTTCTTTATATTACATTCAGAGTCTTCATTAATCTTCTTTATTGAGGTTTTGCACTCTAAATGGGTAAAGAGGTTTAACCGTTTTAACACACTGTGATCCGATTGGATTTGATGTTTTTGGGGAGTTGTCGAAGACCACATGCTTTTTGTGTGCTGTATTCCCTTCATATTTTAGAAAACATTTAAAGATTTTTCTTACACTTTATGATCGTCTTCTCATGACAGTCCTTAAAAGATTGTGGATAACCGTCTTTCTAAATAATTATTCTAAAATATAATATTTTGAGGTTCTGATGCTTGTGCTTTCCATTGTTTTCATCTCTATTATGTTAACTGGCTTTAAAATTCTCGATTTTTTTCGAAATGAATGATGCATACCTATTCCCTGAAATGGTTAAGGTTACATTTCTGTGTAGTAAACCTTTGCTTGTTTCTTACGGCTCACTAATTATACAAAGTTATACAAAACACATTCGTACGAAGAGGTCCATTTACAGAATATTTGACAGACCTTTATTCACCGTACAAATATCTTAAACACATGATTTTTTTTTTTTAATGGCATATGGAGTAAGTTCAAGCTCTCTGGATCCTGGACTCCTCTGAACATCATTTCACACATTCCATTCATTCATCATTCGATACGACCTACCCAGCCATTTCCAATGTTTGCGAAAGAGCAGAGGTTGGAAATGCCTCCTTCCACTATATGCGGACTTTGCCACTCTTTAAAATAGGCGCATATTGTGTTACAGTGGCGGTTTGGTAACATGCACCGTACGTTTGATTTACCAAAGCAGTTCTAAATCTTATACGATAAACACATGTTCATTAGTGGCTTGTTCGGTGCTGCTTACGTGTAAGAAGACAATGAATAGTTGGTGACAAAGTCGAAGTGCACAGCCTTAGAAAATACACCAAGTGATCGTCATATAACCTATTGCGAAACAGACTTTTAATATAGTTCAGTGTGTATAAGAGTGATTAAATGCTTATTTCTCTATCTACTACATTTTAAACGACATAAGTATTCTCAGAAATTATTACCTTGTTGCTAATTTCCATGAAGGTGCAAAGGGACTATCGCCTTTGAGCGATAGTCAAATGCTTTAACAGCTGACATATGCATGCCTTTGAAACTCTGCTATCTTTGCAAGTCCAAGCGCTAAAATACCTCGTAATAACATATTCCTACTTCAGAAAACCATAAATACTCCTATTTGCAAATTCAAACAAATAAAAATCTGATGTGTTGCACTCACATGACTTTCTCTACTCTTGTACTAGCCATTCTTACAAACTCTTATTCCTATATCTTCTTCGTGTTAGTTGAGATAAACATTTGTACAAATTCTACTATTGCTTATTTTCGTGTAGGTGCAAGGGAAATATGGGAATATAGTAGGATTTGGGAGATAGTTAAATCTTTTAAAGCTTTCAAATTCAGTTCGTTCAAGTTCCGATCTCTCACGGTAAAAAAAATGAGTAACGATATTCCATTTGACGGAAATGTAAGTTCTCCGAAACACACAAATAGAAGCAATATCTCCGAAATGGTCAACTCTACAAGAACATTTATTTTGTAAGTTGTCTGCTTTAACGAGATCTACATTTGTTGTATACTAAGATTTAATCTATTTCTTACGGTTTGTCAGCTATGCAAAAGTCATCAAGAGTGAATTGGACTTCATAGGCTATAGCAGAATATTAAATAGGTATATTTCATTTTTCATAAAAAAATCTCAAATATATGGGATTTTAATCAAAATCGTTAGAGCCATTTTCAACCAAATCAAAATTCTCTGAATATTTTCTATGTAAAAGGTAGTTTAGGGTGGGACTATTCTCTTCAAAATCTTCGTGACGTATCCTTGAAAGACATTAAACTTAAATAACAGTTTGGTTTTTAACTGAATTTTCGTTTTTGAGTTATGCTGTCCACAGCTGACAGACACCGACAGACAGACAGACAGACAGACAGACAGACAGACAGACAGACAGACAGACAGACAGACAGACAGACAGACAGACAGACAGACACACACACACACACACACACAGATGTACCTTTTACTAAAAATGCTTCTTTTGGCTTCAGGGGGCCTCCAAAGCGTATCCAAAGAGACAAGCTTGCACCTTGCCGAACTACCCGGTTAAAAGACAAGCTTCAAGAAAGAAAGGCAACAAAAATCCATATATGATCTTTAGCTTTGGAGTTTGCTTTCATGCATTGTCGTTAGCCATATAGGTAAATAAAAATACAATGTGTTGTAGTCACATGAATTTTTCTAGTCTCACTTCTGCAAACTTTCATCGTACCTGGACCTTGCGAAAGAGCACCTGAAATCTTTTGTCAAAACTTTCCACGTCATAAAAAGCAACAATTTCTTCTGGCAACCACAGTTCTCAGCTTACTGACTGGTCACATTATCTGAAGGCTTAGAGAGGCTTCTGGAGTGGTCCAGCAGACCCCAGGAGATGGCTAGAATAAGTTCAGAAAAACTGAGATGTCCCATTTTCCAACCCCGTCCATAATGTAACTTAGAATACAAATTCTAGTGTTTTATATTTAAAGTAACAGTACCTTTTAAATAAATCAAAATTCAAATTGTAATATTCTACATTTAAAGCATATAATATTACATATCTAATGGGACATGTTATTATTGAATAAATTAAAAACAATGAACACGACATTTTTCCAGAACTCCTTTTTATTCAGGGACCTCAAAACGTGTATTTTAGATGAATCTTTGACATAGAATTTTTCAGTGGAATACAATACCTTCTCTACCTCCTAGGTGTTAGAGACAGTAAAAATATGCACTTCACTTCAATGAATTGAGTTAAACTCAATACACCACCAATGTACGTTTCAACACACCTCTGTGTCATTATCAAGGTAAACTGACCTTGGCCAGCCAAGCTACGAACCGTTAAAACCTAGCGCTGACGTGACGTCACTCGCCCTGAATATGCGATGACGTCATTAACCTACCCTAATCTCAAAACGAATTAGTAACAGAATCAACAGAAGGTATTTCAAAATTCATAACATGGTCCCCATTTTTCAAGATGAATATTTTTTCCCAAGCTATGAATTTAATGGATCCCTTTAATTGCTTGAATATTTTAACCTCATGATTAAGCGACCAAAAATGATCTGTCACAGCTGATTTCTCTAACGTTCTAAGATGTTCTTTTTTTCTGGTTTCCAGATAACGTTTTGTCTTTCCAATGTAAACATTATCGCAGTGAAGTTATTGGTGTCTACAGACTGTGTTATTTGTGGTTTATATTGTTGATAGCTTGAGGTGTGTATGGAAACAGTAGTCAGCAATGACTGAAAGTGGTGACGATCAGTAAGCTGGCAGCAGTGTGTGCATGTCATGGATCAGTGCACTTGGTAAGCGACCTGCAGTAAACCAGACGCCAGCCAGCCATTCTTAGATTATCTGTGATTTATTGCAGTCGATGCCAGGGACACGTACTCGTCACATGCAGGCTAAAGGTATGCTGAATTAATGAGACGACCCACTTGCTTCATTTGCCTAAGTGCACACTGATTACCAACTGGGGTTGAGGTTAATAGACAACTTCACCAGGAAGAGCTCTTATGCTCGTATAATCCATAAGTAGCTTTTGAAAAACGCTCATAGATTTGATAACCATCGTTACTCACTTATCTAGCCGTCAGACATTGGGAAGTAGAGGAAGTATTGTATTCCACCCAAAAATTCGATGTCGATATTTCACCGGAAATATGCTTTGAGACCCCCTGAATCCAAATGTGTGTCTGTCAGTCTGTGGACAGCATAACTCAAAAACGAAAAGTCAGTTAAAAACCAAAGTTGGTATTTAAGTTTAATGTCTTTTAGAATTACAACACGAAGATTTTGAATAAAATAGCTCCACCCTAAACTACTCTTTACATGGAAAAATTTTCAAAAATTTTAATTTTCTTGAAAATGACTAACGATTTTGATTAAAATCGTCATATGATTGAGATATTTTTATGGCAAATGACATGTATATCTTGAATTTTCTGGCTATAGCCCATGTAGTCGTATTTACTCTGGACGACTTTTTCATAACTGGTAAACCGTTAGAGATAGACAAAATCTTGCGGTACAAAAAATGTAGATCTTGCTAAAATACACAATTTATGTCTCAATAAATTTTCTTGTAGGGTTAACCATTTTAGAGATATTCCTATTTTTGTGTGTCAGTTAGAACATTCGTGAAATGGATCATCGTTGTTCATTTTTTTATATGTTAAGTGTGCAAAGACAACGCAATCTCAAAGCTTTAAAACATTAGACTATCGCACAAAGCCTACTGTATTCTAATATCCCCCTTTGACCTACAAGGAAATGAGCAATAAGATAATTTGTACAAAAGTTTATCTTAACTAACACGAACAAGATATAGGAATAAGAGTTTGTAAGAATGGTTAGTACAAGAGTAGAGAAAGTCATGTGAGTGCTACACACCAGATTTTTTGTGTGATATTTCCCCTATTGATTATATATAGTAGAGGAAGTAAACAAAGTTTCTAAAAAATTAATGAATTGGACATAAGCGTTTCTCTGCATGCACTCTGATCAACCGCCTGCTTTTGCGGAAGAGACATATGCCAATCTGGCACTAATCTGTTAGACCCATTCGTCACATAACAACACTACACATCTGGTTTACTCTTCGGTGTCGTTTATATTTCTCATTATTGGTGTATTATTTGTGTGCTGGAGGGGATGGTTACTGCATTATGTGCGGGGGGTCGTGAGTGTGTTTTTAGTACTTGGGGAATGTGATAGAGCACGGGGCTGCTGTGTCAGGCGATGTAAGCCATCTGCGTGAGGGTGCTCGAGATGTGTACACGCTTGCACAAGGGGAAACATCTTTATATACAAATACCTTCACTATGCACACATATTTTTACTAACCCTTTCAGGTCTAGAACGTCTTTTGTCTCTTTTTAAGCAATATTATTTCCCAAACCTCAAAATTATGTTAAGATAAAGTGGTTTTATTACAAAAGACGTTTATTTTAGTACCTGGAAAATGTTTTGCATCTCGTCACTGTATACTAAAAATATTTCTTTAATTAAAAATCAAACCAACCTTTTCGAATTGTTAATGAACCACATCACTGTGATTATTATTTGTATTATACATAGAATAGCCTTGGTAACTTATTGCCAAAAAGACAAGTTTTTCAGTAACTGCTAGCGTACCATCCCTTAAAATTAACTTAAAGGATTTGATATTTACTTAGAGGCTACTTATTCCGCTATTGCCGATGTATAACAAAGAAATATGTAATAAGATAATTTCTGCAAATGTTTATCTCGGTTAACATGAAGTAGATGGAAGAATAAATGTTTGAGTATTGCTTAAGCGATATTCCTCTATTTCCATTGTATCTAAAGGAAAATATGTAATACAATATTTGTCAGTTACCCTAAAGTAGATAGAAGATTAAACTTCTGTAAATATACCTTGTTGAAGAATGGTTAGAGAAAGTAATATGAATGTAATACTTCAGATTTTACTTAGAAATTTGCTTCCGTTCCATATTATTAGAACAACTGTGAATTGTAATAACAGAAAAGACCATATATTGAGTTAATAACAAGAACGAAATTGTGCATTGGTAGTAAATTTAGAGGGCAATAGGAAAATAACCAGACCTTGGATTTTGCCCTTTTGTTACAGTATTTTTAATTGACTATTCACACAACAAAGTAAATTTTGGAAATACATATTTAATAGTTATCGACAGTTTTTTGGCAATGTAGTTTTTCTAGGGGTAGGCATTTAAGAGTAGCTGGTTTCCAGCTTACCCATTTTTATTTTAGTTAGTATTTATTTAATATTTAAAATGTTTATAATTTTTTCTTTTTTATTGTAATACTTTTGTTTACTTAGTAATTTTAAAATATATCTGTAAAATTATATTTATATTTGGCGAAGGTTTAATAAAGATAGTCTGTAGATATACCTTTCGGTATAGGTAGCTAGTTGCCGGCATGGACTATTGCAGATTTTTATTTATTATAGAGGGTATACATATGTGAATATGTTAATTGTTTTAAAATAAATCTGGACTCAGTAGAAGAAAATGATAACATATTTGGAATGAGCACTCCAAAACTATAGGGAACCAACATTCAAAACCGAGAAATCAAAATAGTTATTTATGATACAAGGGTTAAAAGAAACAATTTATTTTGTAAGTATTTTTAAACAATGCTATTTATAGGTACATTATATATTATAGGTAAATATACATTATTATTTTACATTTTTCATGGTCATGATAGTCATTGGGCTGCGCTGTTCAGTTGTTGCCTTTCTTAGCATCAGTGTTAACTACTTGACTTTTACAAAACCACAACATTCTACACAAAGAAGACAGTGGAAAAATGTTTTTTATTTTGCACCAGTCCACAATCCCTTGTATGAAATGTATTGGTTTCTTGATTTTTTGGACGGAAGTTCTAATTTCAGTCTCTCCGCTGTTTGTAAAACTTAATAGGTTCAGCACAGTTCAAATTCAAATTCAAATCACTCGCCATTTTATATTACAACTGAGATTCGTGGCCTACTTGAATGAGGCCATAGTCATACATATTATGTAAGAAACCAAAGCTGGCTGGCATTATCGGAGTGTTAAAAGCTTTTGAGCTCAGAATGGAAGAACTTTGTACTTTTAACAGTGTCGCCAACTGCTAAAAGTCCGACTTTTACTATCAACTGTCTCAAAAAATGGCTATCAAAATGCTGAGAAGTGTTATGAATACAAACATTGACATTTTAAGAACTGTTTGACATAGCTTGCGGAAAGGTTATATCCACTGTGTTTTCGTTTGTTTTATTTTTACATATGCATTGCCTGAATGTAATTTTGATATTTTTTGTTAATATGCAGCTGTTTAAAGGCGAACAGCAACTCCTTTTTCCAGAAATCCCAAGAGATTGCCGTTTCTGTTGACAAGAGCGGATTCCCGAAAGGGTTTGTGTGCTGCTGTCGACGCTGTTGCCTGAGGAAGGCAGGCGGATGGACGCTGTCGACACCTCATCACAAACATCGCCTGCTCCCGTTTCAACGCAATTTAGCCTGTAAATCCGTCGCTTCCCAGTTACCCTAGTCCATCTAGTTATTCCGAGACCTGGCGATGAGAGACTCAAAGCAGGGACCCCCAATGACGGATATGTGACAGGGCAACCATCCAGCTCCCCTTCTCGTATTTCCTGGCACCCGCCTTCTCCAGTTTGTCTTGGGAAACGTATTATCTGTGGCACACATTTCTTGAAAGCAATGGACGTTTCTCTCTTTTTTGTTTTTCCACATTCTACGCTTGCAGAAACAGATATTAAAATATTCTGCTAGGTTTTATATTTTGAAAATATATGAAAGCTGAATGGTGAGAATTCAAAGTTGCCAACGTAAATTGTTAGTTAGATTCAAGAGAACAGAGTAATACCAAAGGAAAATGGTGGCAATTACCAGACAACCTAACGTAGTTGCACTCTTAAATTTTCCACTTTATTTATATACTCCTTTTAACAACAATAATAATAAATCTATCTATTTCAGATTTACAATGTCTCTGATGTCTTCCTGTACTCATTTATGAATTATAACCCTTCTCCAGTAGTTCCAGGTTTCATCTTCTAATCTTCTTTGTTTCATTGTTTTAACTATTCCTTGCTTTCATGTTAGTCTCAGTCTTTCCCTTGTTCCTATGTCCCAATGAGTCCCTTCAGGTATCTTCTTAGGCAGTCTGTCCTCAACCATACTTCTCAAGTGTCCAAACCATATTAATTGTTGTATTTTAATTTCTTCTACCAATGAATCTTTTACATTCATTATTCCCCTTATGACTATGCTTCTGACTTTGTCCCCTTGAGATTCTTGTACATTGTCACCAAAAAATCTACTTTTGTAGAGTTCAATTTAGCTAGTTTATTGATTCCAATGCCAAGCATCAGGTCCATATGTGAATGCATTTCTTATACTAGTATTATATATCGTGTGAGTTTTCTCATCCTGCGGATTGGGAAGTTATGCAGTCCCGTCGTTTGTCGTTAATACTGGCCAATATATGGCTTTTCTCAAATTTCGCCCGAAATCTTATTTACTCGCGTAGCACAACAGTGACCGCGTTGGCCTTCAGTGTGAAGGTCCCCGGTTCAAATACTGCCACTTGA
The DNA here is from genome assembly GCA_030765045.1 of Tenodera sinensis. Taxonomy (NCBI): domain Eukaryota; kingdom Metazoa; phylum Arthropoda; class Insecta; order Mantodea; family Mantidae; genus Tenodera; species Tenodera sinensis. The sequence continues at coordinate 69,588,151 of CM060968.1, forward strand.
AGCTGCGGAGATTTTAACATGGAAGACTCGTTTCACTGAATTAATTAAATTATGTGAATTCCATGAAAACACAAACTGTTACCTGTTACATTACGCTTTAACAAACATCATAAACAAATGCATTGTATTTATGATAATGACTTACAAAGATAAGGCATCATTACGTAATATTTAACTGCCTAAAGGTACTCTTTCATACAAAAATTGTAATAGAATTATTACATACAATTGCTGTGGGAATTTACAAAATGCAGTAGAAAAATAGATCCTGTTTGCAAACCCATATTATGATCGTGCACGAACGACCGAAACTTCGTATTTATAGGCAAATCCACTTCATAGTGCATTCGGAAAGAACATATGATTTGCTATAACGTTCTCTAAAAGAATAAAAACCTTATTTATTCGCAGGCGTGCTTTGAACCTTCGACCGTTACTATGACTTTTCAACATGTTTACAATGAGTGTTAATAATATACCTTAACTGATGACACTACACAGTTCCTCTTTGTATTCTCCCACAAAATACACATAATGAATGGAATTTCTTCACAATATTACACTTTGCACCACTTTTGTACCAGTTTCCACTAATTGCTTATTTGGTATGTGAATTTTATGACAAAACAAACGAATCCACCACTTCTTAAACAATCTGATATGCTGTACTCACATGACTTTCTCTACTCTTGTACTAACCATTCTTACAAACTCTTATTCCCGTATCTTCATGTTAAGATACAAATTATCTTATTAGTTATGTCCTTGTAGGTGCAAGGGAGATATTAGAATACAGAAAGCTTTGTGCGACAGTCAAATCTTTTTAACCTTTGAGATTCCGTTCTCCTTGCACGATTAACATATAAAAAAATTAAAAACGTTGTTGCATTTCGCTAAAGCTTTAAGTTTTCCGAAACTCACACACAGAACAAGGAATATCTCCGAAATGGTTCATCCTACAAGAAAATTTATTGGGACATAAATTGTGTATTTTAGATCTACATATTTTGCACAGCATGATTTGGTCTATCTCTAACTGTTTACCAGTTATGCAAAAATCGTCCAGAGTAAATACGACTACATGGGCTATAGCCTGAAAATTCAAGATATGCATTTTGTTTGTCATAAAAATATCTCAAACATACGACATTTTAATCAAAATTGTTATAACCATTTTCAAGAAAATGAAAATTTTCGAAACATTTTCCATGTAAAGGGTAGTTTAGAGTGGGGCTATTTTCTTCAAAATCTTCGTGTCACATCCTTGAAAGACATTAAACTTAAATACCAACTTTGGTTTTTAACCGACTTTTCGTTTTTGAGTTATGTGGTCCATAGACAGACACACACACACACGGACATTTTTCTAAAAATGCTTTCTTTTTGGGTTCAGGGGGTCTCAAAACATATTTCCGGTGAAATATCGACATCGAATTTTTGAGTGAAATACAATACTTCATTTCATTTAGCAGAATGCTGTTCACTTCAAATCAATATAGAGATATTATGCTTATTGAATAGAAGGTATAATTTATAAAAACGTTTAGTAGTATAATTTTGCACAAATGTAAATTTTGATCTGTGCATTTTGGTTACATTGTTTCATTTGCTAGTTTAAACCCAGCTTAGCACGTGCTGTTTGATATGAATTAAGGTTTTTGTTGGATGGCTCAATTATCCAATATGACAGCACCTAATCAGGATGGGACGTTCTGGGATAGCGAAGAACGTTGATATAAAAACAGTTATAGAACCTGCAGTGTTGGCCAGCCACATGTAGGTACGTGTTGGACAAACCGTGTAAATATTGACACCATTAGTCAGTCGGGGCGAGAGCACCTGATGGACAGGATTCCCCTGCGCGCCAACATCTATAAATCGATTAAACTGCCTGTTAAATCGTCACTTGTTTATTACTGTGTTTCTCAGGCGTGCGTCCGTCCGTCCATCCATCCGTCCATTCCCGTAAAAATGCCAACCCATGGAAAATGCCGCGGAATTAATTCCAGCTCTTAATTCACGTTTTCGACTGATTTTGGTCGGGTAAATACATTGTATTGCTTCACTGTGCATCGCATCAACTTTGTTTAAACTCCGAACATCCCATGTCCACATGTTATCATGGCACAATCTGAAAATCTAACAATCTGAAATCTCATGCAGTATGAGAGTAATTTACGATACACGTGGCACAGGGGGAATGTTCACCTACAACATTTTTGTATAGGAAATACTCTATTTTACAAGTTCACAGAAACTTGCGGTTTTGTATTATTATCCATGTTTCAGGTAGAGGAAGTTCGGATACTGTAGAATACGCAGATCATATGGGATACTCAAGTTACTTGCTTGTTTTGTGCTAAAATCAGTGTCTTCCAAGAATACATCAAAGGTTACTTTCAGAGTCCTGAAAGCAGTCTTGCCTGGTGTTGAAGTGTGAACGATTATCTGATTTCTAGACGTCTAAAACGTTTAGCAGGTAAGTTTTTAAATATTTAGCAAAAATATTTGAATATATATTGTAGATATAAAGTAATTCAGCGAGAAAAAGTTTTAGCAAGCTGTTATGTAAATTTGTTACTTGAAAAAATTCTTAATTGGGAAATTTATGTAGTATTCCATACCATGTTTATAAACGAGTAGACACTTTATCAAAAATTAATACAAAATTCTACTTTTTTTGTTTAAACTTATAACAAGTTTCTAAAAAGGCTCAATTTATTCACTAAAAACACGATTAGTCAAGCTATAATAGTATTACCTCAATTATAGCGGAAATAAAATCTGGAATTTCATATTACTCGAACTTCATCATCTTTGAATACAGCCCATAAGGCGACGAGTTAAATAACTCAGCATTTTGTGCGTCTGTGTGTCTGTCCATGAACGGCATAAACTCAAAAACCACAAGTTGGTTACATATCAAAATTGGTATTTAAGTTAAATGTCATTCAAGGATGCGACACGGGGATTTTGAAGAAAATTCCTCCACCCTTAACAACCCTTAACATGGAAAATGTTTAGAAAAGTTTGATTTTCTCAAAAATGACTAACAATTTTGATTAAGATATCTTTAAGACATTTTATGGCGAGTGAAATGTAGATTATGAATTTTGTGGCTATAGCCCAAATGGTTTGTTTACTCTTGATGACATTTACACAGCTGGTAAACCGTGAAGGATAGACTAAATCTTACTACACAGAAAATGCACACAATTTATGTCCAAATGCAGTGAACCATTTCGGAGATATTCCTTGTTATCTGTGTGAGTTTTGCAATGGTCTCAAATGGAAGGTCGTTATTCACATTTTTTCCCTTTTGCCCATGCAAAGAGAATGGAATTTGGAAGCCTTCATATAGCGACCAGGTTTAAAAGAATGGATGTCCCTTAAAGCCTACTGTATTTCGTTATTCCCTTTGTACCTACAAGCAAATCAGCAGTAGGATAATTTCTGCAAAAGTTTTTCTTGGTTAACATGAAGCAAGTAGAGGAATGTGTGATTGTAGGAATAGTTAGTGGGGAATTGTGCTGATACAAACGATCAAATCCAATCGGCGCTGGTGTAATGATAGTTAAATTCATTAAGAGTAGATATTTGTGGGGTATCTACATGCATCTTGGTTTATTACGAAACTAGCGCTTGGAATGTATGGGCAGAAAGGGCTTATCTCCATCTAGACATGCCATCAGAGTAGGTATCGTAAAAAGGGCCGTCACTCTTAATTGGCCGAGCGGGTCCAGCTGTCAGACTGGCCCGCGGAACAATCAGTCGTGCGCAGCGCATCACTTGTCAACTGTCTTGTGCTATTGTTCTCTGAATTGAGATATTGATGATCACTTCACCTGGACACGCTCCTTTGAAGATCGCCGGCTTACTTTGCTTTCCTTTGCTTACCTCATCGATTACAAACTATTCTCTGCGTCCTTATTTCTTTTATGATTTATTTTCAGATTGATCCATTCCTTCTTCTTCTGGCCCTCTCCTCTTTTTGCTTTCTCTACCACGCACATTGAAGGTATTGCAAATATTGTTGTCCACTCAAAACTTCCATCTCGAGATTTCACTGGAAATGTACAATTTGCCAACAGTGGCGGCTCGTGACTTGTTTACCTTTACGCGCTCTCTCTCTCTCTCTCTCTCTCTCTCTCTCTCTCTCTCTCTCTCTCTCTTTCTGACACACACCACACAATTCTAATTCACTGTTCATATGGACAATTGAGCTCTGTCTTACTATGTTTTGTTGTAAATGACCAATATCATAACAACCATTATTTTTCCAGCTACTGGTTCTCTCAGTCGCAAACAGTAATTGGAAAAACAGCTTCAAAAACCCGAAAGAATTATCTCCTTCAGTTTCGCCATGTTATTCATTTACACACTTTCAAAGATTCAAATTTCCCGCTATGAGCAGAAATAACTGCATGCAATTTGCTGCCAGAAACACAAACATAAACAATAATAAACCATGGTAACAAAATAACTGTTCCAAACTGAAGGACAGGCCTTGGTAAATTACATGAACAGCATATGCATTTATAATGGTTTAATGAAAATAGATGTAATTATATTTACAACATTAACATAGCTGTTATTTTAATATAGAAAATGGCGACGTTATATATAGTCATGTTGGCTAACTGCCTAGTTGATTGCAACTTCTTCTAAACGACTGGGCGGGAAATGCTCGTAGCAAGGAAAACTGACTTGTAGGAGAACCCACTGCGCTTGCGCGGTAACAATAGCATGCGTTAGCTTGGTCGATCATGCGGCTTTAAGTCGCCGTATTCTTTAATGCAAGCTTTGCCCGCTCCCCGCGACCCCTCACCCTAAAGGTTACTTCCCCAGTCGCAAAATCATGTTTATGCGTCTCTATAGCTTGTTGACTGAATGCACTGGCATTTGTTAAAGAGGGCGTGAGAAAATTAAATGAGCAAGTTCATATAGAAGAAAATTCGACATTCGACTTTCTCATATGCATGTCTACAGGCAAATATGTACACATTCACATACAGGAAAAAAATTAGCGTGTGTTTGGGTGTGTGTATGTGCGTGTGTGCGGTCGGAAAATATGCATCAGCTGACGATATGATGTAATGCCACAGCAAGTAGCAAAGCAATACTTCGCCCAGCTTTACTCTCTCTCCTCCAAACAACACACTTCAGCGGTATACAAGCAGTGGCGCCCTAACATCCAATTTCAACTTTTCTTAAAAACCCTGATTCATTAACTTACAGTTCTATATCTATAATGGATACAACATAGCTGTTTCAAAACCAGGAACTTTCTTACATATTTAAGGACGTATGTTAGCAAAGTTAAACAAAAATTCTAACACAAAAGGGCCTACTAATGTTAGTACTGTTTACCCCAACATATACGTGTGTGAGGAACTTTTAATTCTAAAATTAAGTTTAAAAAATCGAAGAGCAGATCACGATTGATAGATAAAACCTACATACTCTGTTGACGTCAGCTTGCATGTACCTGTGAATTAACATCCCAACTGAGAAGTAATTTATACTAACTTTAATACAATCTTATTTGTTGATGATCAAGTATTTTTTGTGGAAATGAAAATATCTTCAATTAGTAGCACATCAGTTCGAAAAAATAATGATTAACTGCAACTTAAATATTTCAACACATTTCAACACACTTGGCTTTTCTAGGGAAAGATTAGATAAGATAAAAAACAATAATTAAAGATAAAAAATTAGAACAAGTACAATATTTTAACTACCTGGGATCTGATATTTCATTTTATGTTGATACAGATATAAAACAAAAATTATATAAATTTCAGGATATATGTGAAACGCTTAAACAAAGCTAAAAATGAATTTCGAAATAAAACTATGATGAAGTTTTATAAAGTGATGGGAGTACCAATATTGACGTATGGTTCCGAAAATTGGGCAATGAACAGAAGGGATAAAAGAATGGTGGAAACAGTTGAAATGAAGCTTTTAAGAAGCATTGCAGGATGTGCCCGTTTAAATCACGTGATAAATGACACAATTAGAGAACAAGTAAAAATACATAACTTAAATAGTAAAATATCTACAAACAAAATTGAGCAGATCACATAACATGGATGTCAAATAATAGAATAACTAAAATAGATGCTGAAAAGATTATCTTCTCTGAGCCGAAATAGGCCAGTAAGGCCTATCTTGGTTTCGGTGATGATGATGATGATGATGATGATGATGATGATGATGATGATGAGATATATTAAAACAAACGTCAGTTAGAGAAGTTCTTACTCCGCCACTGCTATTTCCAAAATCTTGTTCTAACCGTGCATTACATATGTGGATGTCGGGTTGCGTTCCGTGACGTCATTAGTGCTACAATCACGATGGCCAATTTGCCGACTCCTGGAGTAAGAGATGCCTTACTTTTCTGTGTAGTTCTATATTTTTAATTATTTCGTAGATAATTAACCAGGAAAGGAGTCGAAATGAAATATCAAATTTGTGTTACTGCACTGTTCATTTTCTATTTCCCTCTTCAACATATGAGGGTGTGGTTGACGTCTGATGGATACAACATTAACATCAGCGACAGAAGCAGAAGGGTGGTACGCCTATCTCAATCTTGTGTCGCTCAGTGCCGCTCTTCGTGCTATCTCCTGGTTCCTTTAAAAAACACCCCTCCCCTCACCCCTCCAACTCTCTCGTCATCTTGTTTTGGCACAAAGGGGAGAAGGTTACGCTCTCACTACTAAGTTGACGACGTAAGAATGCTTTCTTACAGATAAGCAAGGAAATTAATTCGTGTTGTATTTTGAAGGTCGACTTGTTGGCGCTACTTAGAGCGAAAGTATTGACAAAGCGATGTTCAGAGCAGTGTGAGACGATACCACTTGTAATACCTTATGTCATTTACCTTCACAATCGTCATCTTCTGTCTCTTCAACATTTTTATTATCCACTTCCTTCTTCTGTAGCTTTCGAGACATTCTTCCTATTGTTTGATGCTGTAAGCACAGTTCACTCATCAGCGATCCTGTAGCTTCTCTCCATTATTGCGTTAACTATGCTCTGTTTTTCCCTCCAAGCTTCATTCTGTCTCCCCTTGCTCTCACACACTCAATCTCACCCTCTCTCCTTTGGGAAGCGTTTAATGTCAGTTTTAGCAACACATCAAGTGGGGTAAATTAACTCAGCATGCACTGAACGGCTTATCCGATATTTATTTTGGGAGTTTTATATCGAAAAACCACAGAAAAAGCCCTTATTTTGACAACTTGCTACAACTATATAGCGTTTCACTCTTAGAAGACAGTATGGAGTTAAATGGGACATCTCTGTCTCTATCTAGCGCATACAAGTTGCCATTAGCCGCGTCCTTTTCTACCCTCGCTCTGTAGCCACATTACTAATAGCATGGTATAAATATTCATTTGTTATAAATTTCAGGTTTGAACACATTATCCTATGCAGAATTTTTTCTCTATCAGGTTATATCCTTTTCAGAGTCATTATACTTTTCTATAGGCCCAAATTTCTTCAGAAAACGTTTTTTTTCAATAGAAGTCCGATATTTGCTGTTTCTACACTCATCACGCACTAACTAACAAACTAACTGCTAGAATGCATCTATATTTTTTTCTTAGGTAGAGTAAACTATAGTGCTACTACCTGCCTACTTTGAATTCTCTATGTTTACCCAATTAAGTGTTATAATTTTTTAAATTAAATGTTTTCGGAAAATTTTATATCTGTGCACTCCAAAAGTTACGCAGTGTGAAACTTTTTTGTTATTGAGTTTACATCAGGGAACCAGCGAGAACAAATGTTGAGGAAGGTTGGAGAAAGTTTTTAAAATAAACCAAAAGGCAGTAACCTCTTTCTTTTATCCAGTAGGGCAAACAAAAGGTATTCATCTATTCAGCGCCAGGCCTGACACAGAAGATAGTATAAGGAGCAGCACTAACATTAGTTCGAAAGAAGCCGTGTGTGTAACTGTGAGCTGTTATTGCGTTATTTGTTTAATATTTTTGTAAATATTTGTAGTTATGGAGGGTGAAGCTAGGAAGGGACGATATGTTGGTAAATAAAGAAGTAAGGAACGCCAAATAATTATGAATGTGTTAGATTATTTTTGAAGTAAAATGCGTTTAAGGCAGTAAAAGAAACAGCTAAGGCTGTTGAGTGTTCAGAAGCAGTAGTGTATAGGATTAAAAAGGAAGTAATGAAAGGACTTCTAAGAACGCCATCGAAACAGAAAGCAAAAAGGGCGGGACTACACAAAACGCTAGGTTAACGCAATATGATTGAATAGTGCAAGGTGGAGTGCGGCGAATTGTTCATTCTTTACTGTTTGTAAATATTCCACCCACGCTGAATATAATTTTGTCACTATTCAACAGTGATGAGACACAACCAAATTTCTCAAGGGCCACTCTTAGTCGGTTCTTACATGATTTGGGGTTCGAATATGAAAGAAGGGGTAAGAAGTGCATATTAATAGAAAGAGACGATACCATCAGATGGCGACATAAATATCTAAAAGACGTAAAAGGTTTAGGGACCAGGGGAAATCAATTGTTTATACAGACGAGTCATTTGTAAATTTAGGTCATACAGTAACAAAGGCATGGAAGGATACCAAAGTTAAAAGTGCCCGTCTCGTCAAGCAGCAATTGAAGGACTCAGGCCACCTCGAGTCGCTCGCGGAGAAAGATTCGCAACTAGTACATGTTGCAACACTGCGCTCCATTTAACGTGTACTGTCTTTTAAGGGTGAGACGCGCTATAGTTTCCAACCAGAGCGCTTCACATTTGAATCTGTACTATCCATACACCCCCTGGTGGGCCTATTTTCTTTTCTTCCCCTCCCACTCCTTCCCTCTCTCTTCGCTGTCCCTCTTCCTCTCCTTTCTGTTACCTCTGTTCGGAGTCGTTTAAGACAGTGGAAGGGGGAGATAGAAACATTATCACCTCCTCCTTATAATTTGAGATTTGTGTTGATGCTTATTTATTTTTGTAGGTTTCCACAGCCGGATATCTGATATCGGACGATGAATGAAATAGGTAAAATGATGCTCAAATGAGTCTGTGGTTTATTCATGTTAGTTATCCGACATTTATCTTTCAAGTTACAAGAAAAGCCCGGAAAACCCCTTATTCAGGCAAATCTAAACTAACTAAACCCCGGCGCGACAGCCCACGAGGGGCGTCCCCCACCTCTGCCCACTACAGGCGTCATTGATGAGGTGGAGTATTGGAGGGTGGGACGTGGTCAGCGCCCCGAGCCCTCCCGGCCGGTTATGCGGTCTTTTAGACCTGGCGCAGCTACTTCTCTATCAAGTAGCTCCTCAATTGGTCCCCCCGGGACCTAACGAGGCTGAGTGCACCCCCATGCCAGCATCCCCATGCTGGTACCGGGGATCGAACCCGGGTCCTCCGCGCCAGAGGCAAGCGCGCTACCAACTGCGCTACGGAGGCGGTCATTCAGGCAAATCACCCTCACGAAATTCGAACTCAGGACCTCTTGAATGTGCGGCAGGCACGCTACCCCCACATCAAATTTATGGGCTTGTAGATGTTTAATTCACCGCTTTATTTTAAAAAGTTCAGCTAAATGTGACAATGCTTTTACTGTGTCCAATTGGCAGGAAATTTTGACGTTTACAAGTAAGCGCAATCATCTTCAATCAGCAATGATGACAACAACGACTCTATTCCAGGATTTTTGAAAAAATAATTAAAGGTGAATATACATAAGTTTATAAAGGCTATCAGTCTAATCGATTTGCTGAAAATTTCACTATTGGCAGAGGAGAAATGCCAAACTCCACCGTCACGTCATGATCAGCTATAATACAGCGTGTCCACAAATTGAACATTGATTTTGCAGAATCGTAGGATGTAGAAGGTACCTATGCTTCGGCCATACTTTAACCAGGGATTCTACATGATAAGTGTAACAAATGAGGCAGTATTTCTGTATACGCCCTCTGCAATAATATGAAATATGAACATAGAGGCAACAGAAAGGCCCCCTGACATTATCAAGTTAAGATATAGATAGCATAGGCTGACTTCTTTTGTGCTATGAAGAAGATAGTGAGATGAACTAAAATTTAACCTCTTGATGTAAAGTATTGATTACAAAACATGAACTGGAAAAGAACAGTAAATTTGTTGCGATTCTTCAAGAGTGAACTATGATACAAGTAATAATTATTGTGATCCAACTATGGCGTGAGTTTTACCAGAAAAACTAACTTTAAAATAAGTGTTGGCTGTGCTTAGGAATTATTCCATTAGAGACGGAACACGCCATTATTTAGCGGATTTTCCCTGTGAGTGATTTATTGAAAAATAATGATTTACGAGTGTCAATAAAACGTTCAAAAGTTGTTAAAAGTGAAATAGATTATTTAATCTATCTGATGTATCCGTACCATCCCTGAGATTAGTGGTTATTAAAATAATCTTCACGCTCACCGGCGGAGACTAGGTTATGGTTAGTCGATATAATGAAATTAAAAATGTTCCAGAAATATATCAAATACAATTATGCTTCGCCGAAGAAAATAATTTGACGAATGGATATAAATAGTTTTATTATTTCACTAACTGCCCTCCAAACACTTGTGAACAATATGTAATGCCTTTTTATCTTAATTACAATGAATTTAACCATAATTTGGTGTTAAAATGTGAGACAGAGTTTAATTTTTAAGTGATGCTTGGAACACGTGTCCCCGTCTTGATTGAACGATCGGCACATTTGGATGGAGGTTGGTTTAAGGAAGGTGTTGCCTGATGTTACTAATCGTGAGCAGGAAGGAAAGGGTAGGCGACACATTCATGCGCCAGGTATAAGCATTGTTAGGTGAGATTGTAGCTTTAGCTGTCATTTATGACAAGGAGTTCATCGGTTTTATTTCAGCCGGGTAATCTACAAAAGAACGGAATTGTTTTAGGAAAAGGTTTATTTATTTGTGTATTAAAAGCAATTATTGTTTGAGTTCTATCCCTTTATGTCAGCATTGTTGCAACCCTAAAACACGTGGTTTCAACCGTTTAATTTTTCTGCTTCCTTACCAAGACACACCAATCTTCATTAGTACTTGAACGAATATATCAGTAACATTTACACCTCTCAGACATTACACTTCAATTCGTGTGGATTTGTCCGACATAGTATTCACCTCAGCGATACGATAAGCTGGAGATGTAAATGTTGTAGTTGCTGCAAAACTAAGCTCAATATGTTGAGTCAGTCTGGGTGGCTCAGTTGGTAAGACGCTGGCCTACTGATCCCAAGGTCCTGGCTTCAAATCTGACCCAGACTGGTGGCATATAAAAGAACTCCTGCGGGATGAAATTCCGGTCGTTAAACAATAAAATTGTTTAAGAGGTAGAACTGGAACTTAAAAATTCAATGCCACAACTGGGATTTGAACCACAGACCTTCCGCTTACCGGGCGAACGCTCTAACCACTGAGCTATTGTGACAAACTGCCAGTATGGCATTAAATTCTCAAGCCAGTTCGTATTTCTCCTGGTAAACCACAAAGGCAGTCTCACATCAGAGATAAATTACCCCAATGGTGACTTACTATTGTAAGTACTTTATATCCCAGGATTAAATAACCTTCACATGGTAATTATTATTTATTTATGCCAACAAACTTACTGTTGGTGGAGAAATACGAACTGGCAGTTCTGGCAGTTTGACACAATAGCTCAGTGGTTAGAGCGTCCGCCCGGTAAGCGGAAGGTCTGTGGTTCAAATGCCAGTTGTGGCATTGAATTTATAATTTCCAGTTCTACCTCTTAAACTTAGCCCACACATGGCTTGTGTGTTTAAAAACACCAACAGTAAGTTTGTTGGCATAAATAAATAATAATAAAATTGTTTTTAATTTTTTTTTCTTTTTTTTTTCCCAAAGTTGATCACGTCACACAGATTGTAATGGTCATCATAAAGTGACATTCAGGCGAAACTTGGAAGTACAATCCATATCTAAGTTGACACACTTCCCATTCATACAGACCGATGTACAGTAAACCTCTTGAATATCAGAATTGGAAGAAAGTTTCTCGGAATATCCCACCATTTAGACTCTGCCAGACATATGCTTATTTTTATACCATAATATATAAGGTGTGTTTCAATTGACTGCTGTATTGTGGCCCTATGAAAAAACCCATTAATGCATTGGCTCTAGCAAAGCCTGGAAATTCCGAGTTTTCTCCGTCTCTTTTTAATATTACTTCACTTTAGTCATTGTTTGACCTCACCCCTGTGCTCTTCAATAATTTATTTAGCCCATTCCCGTAATTGTTCAGCTATATTGTTTATTACTTCTTGATTAGTCGTAATCACCATAGGATGGAGTAAAATGTATAACAACCAGTTGAAAAATGCCAAGCCTATCATTCCCTAGTACTCTAAAAAGTGCAATTTATCATCAACTGAAGTTACTGGGCTCATGGTTGGGGTAAGAGTAAGACCTGCAAAATTATATATACTCGAAATAATTTAAATTTTAGCTATGCAATACTGTGACCTCAGGCGGGCGCGGGTCTCAAACGATCAAAGTCAAGCTAGCTCACGCCACCACTTGTGACCGATGACAATGAGCGCGGGAACAAAGCGATTCCAGACTGTCCGCAAACTTTCTACTGCGAGTTGTTTGTGAAAGGTTCGAGAAGAGGTGAATTTAGAGTAAACTCCGTGCTATGTCATTCTTGATTATATAAACGAGTGCGGCTGGGAGGAGGAGGAACTTCATTTTCTCTACTGCGTATAGTAAGTAGAGGAAGTATGATATGCCACATAAAAATTCTATGTTGAGGTTTCAGTGGAAATCTACGTTTTGAGGTCCCATTAATAAAAAAAAGCGTATTCAGAAAATCGTCCTTGTGTGTCTGACTCAAAAACGAAAACTTGGCTAAAAGCAAATGTTAGTATTTAAGTTTAATGTCTTAAGCATGCAGCATGAAGATTTTGAAGAAACTTCCTTCGCCCTAAAACATCCTTTACATGGAAAACTTCAATTGTATCGAAAGTGGTTGGAACGATTTTCATTTAAGTGCCATATGTTTAGGATATTTTTCTGGAAAATGAAATGTATACTCTGAATTTTCTAGCTATAGCCCACGTATTCTTGTTCACTCTTGATGACTTCCACATAACTACGAGTAAACCGTAAGACAGGCCAAATTTTTCTGTACCAAAAATGTAAATCTTGTTAAAACACACAATTTATGTTTAAATGCACTTTTTGTGGAGTGAAACATTTCGGAGATATCCCTTGCTATTTGTATGAGATTTTAATACTTAACACTTATCTCAAATGGAAGGTCGATATTCAAATTCTTATATCTTAGCTTGCAACTTTAAAAGATTTGACTGTCGCTCAGAGCCTAGTGTATTCCCATACCCCCGTTGTGCGTGCAAGAAAACGAGCAATAAGATAATTTGAACAAAAGTTTATCTCAACTAACATGAAGAAGATATAGGAATAAGAATTTGTAAGAATGGTTAGTACAAGAGTAGAGAAAGTTGTATGAGTGCAGTACATCAATTCTTTTCTACAACAAATGCATTCTTCAAGATTTTAGGTCATAAAAATGCGAGTCTTAGTGATAAGAATGTTAAGACATATTTGTTGACACCAACTTCCCATTAACAGTGAAAGCGAAGTATTCGCCTGGATATTTCTGTGCCTATGTGTCAGAAGTTAGAAGAAACGTCCCCATACGGACCTTCGCCAACTCATACGAGATATAAGTTATCCGAACAACCTGATATGGGAACATATATCGTAATATATTGACATTAGTCCGAGAAGGAGTCGTGAAACAAAAGCTTTCCTTCAATGTGCTCCCCGGTAAAGGGACATCAACATTGGAACGGATAAATCCTCAACCACCAACGACAGTGCTTCAAACTTTTCTCAAGACAAACGCAACTCCCCACCCCCCTCCCCCCGTTGTGCGGCGTTCCGAAACTTTTCAGACAAGGAGAGGTAAAGAACGACCCGCCTTCGTTTGGACAAGCCATTATGTTATACGATTATATTCCACACAGATCCGGGGTGTTCCACCCTCTTCTCGCCGTCGCAGAGGGAAAGAACCCGACGTCAAAATTTCGCTTGCCGCCTCGCAATCGACGGGGGAGTCGTAATTTTGCGACTGGGTTGACGTTAATGTTCGATTGCCCCGGACGCATGCATGCCTCAAGCGTCACGCCGAGATATGAAAGGATTAGGTCATTTTCAGCTCTCCCTGTTTTACCGGGGGATTTTTATGAATATAGGTCCTACTAAGAGAGCCGGGCATACGCGCCTTATCGCGCATTTCCAGTCTCTATATATCTGCAGGTATCTATCCCTGTATCGCGAGGGGGAATTATTGCGAATATTTGCAAGGGAATTACTTTGTTTTGACAGAAGTTCCTGTGTATCGGGAAACGGTGAAAGCATGACCAATCGATATTAGAGGGGGAGACCAAAACCAAGGGCTTCATGAAGGATGATATCCCACATATCCGCTTTCCTCTGGAGCTTCTAATTTAGGGATTGGCAATAGGAAGGATGCCATTGCCTATATTATGGTACAGCTGCCAATTCACCTCCTCTTGCACAAGTTTATTTTCTCTCCCCATCCCTCCCTCCCTCACACCCTCTCTTTCCTCTGACCTTCAAATAACTTCTTAGTTTCTTAACAGTTTCTTCTTAATGTATATGTCCTAAAACAAAAGAATAATGAGTAAATACCTAAAATATTTAAAGCACCCAAAAAATCAAAGCAATAACAAAGCATATCTCGCAAAAACAGTTAACATCACACAACGTTAGGTGACATAATTAGTAAGTGTTTTAAGAATCTACTATTTACTTTCTCTACTATGGGAAGTATTGTAATCGACCTAAAATTTCAATGCCCAGATTTCACCAGAAATAAGTTTTGAGGCCCCTAGAATAAAAAATCTGATGTGCTGCACTCACATGACTTTCTCTACGCTTGTATTAACCATTCTTAAAAACTCTTATTGCTATATCTTCTTCGTATTAGTTGAGACAAACATTTGTACAAATTATCTTATTGTGTATTTCCTTGTGGGTACAAAGGGAATATTAGAATAAAGTAGGCTTTGAGCGACAGTCAAATATTTTAAAGCTTTGAGATCCCGTTCTCTTTGCACGTTTAACATTAAAAAACTAAAAACGATGTTCCGTTTCACGAAAGTTTCAAGTTTTCCGAAACTCACACAAATAAGGAATATCTCCAAAATGGTTCACCCTACAAGAAAATTTATTCAGACATAAACTGTGTATCTTAGCAAGATCTACATTTTTTGTAAAGTATGATTTGATCTATCTCTAACGGTTTACCAGTTATGCAAAAGTCGCCCACAATAAATACGACTACAGGGGCTATAGCCAGAAAATTCAAAATATATATTACAGTTGTGATAAATATATCTCAAACATATGACATTTTAATCAAAATCGTTAGAGCCATTTTCAATAAAATCAAAATTTTCGAAAACTTTTCCCATGTAAGGGGTAGTTTAGCGTGGGGCTATTTTCTTCAAAATCTTCATGTCGCATCCTTGAAATACATTAAACTTAAATACTAAATTTGGTTTTTAACGGACTTTTCGTTTTTGAGTCATGCTGTCCACATACACACAGACACACACGGACCTTTTTCTAAAAATGTTTTTTATTTTTTTTTTTTTTTTTTATTTTGGGGGTCTCAAAACATATTTCCGTTGAAATCTCAACATCGAATTTTTGGGCGGAATAGAATACTTCCTCTAAATACCAGTAGAGAAAGTACAAAAAAGAAAAAGAAAAAAAAACCGATTTGAACAGACACCAAAAGAGAAACAAAAACTATTTTGGGTGACCTAAAGATGGTCACCGTATGGGTTTTTGGGGTGAAATCCAAAATTATAACTTTGTAAATAAAAACAATTGTATATAAATGTAAATTTATTGCCTGTAAGCCGGGCCCCTTGTACCGGCACCAGGCAAAACCCCAGGAATAAAGCAAACTTGAACTTGAAAGCACTCGCCCTGATACTCCAGGCCTATAGCTTCCCTTTCAGGTACTGATTTGAAACGGATGAGCTTGTACGCAACTGAGTAAAACCGCAATTCTTTAGTTTCCTAAAAGAATGAGATTAATACTTCTATCACCCAGAAGGAACAGGTGTGAAAATTTTATTTCAGCTAACAGATTTTCAATGACTATTATTATTGGTATATGACTCGGATGTTTTGCACAGATCTTTATATCAAAGTAGTTTTCTGCCTTATTTTTCTTTGTGTTCTTTTTTTCAATGGGGTAATTTCTTCTGCCTTGTGTTTCCTTTGTTTGAAATGAGGGAGCGGTTATAGCCAGAGTTTATCGGCGGGGAAGTGCAGGCAACCAACCGATCGACTGGCCAGTTGAAGAGAAAAGTAGGAAGGGGTTGCCTACCCTGCAGCTACAATTGTGCGAGCACTAGTGACCACTGTACTTCAAAGTTACTGGAAAAATAACAGGCCTCTCCGAAAAGGAGATTGTTCGTAATGGGTTGGTCTCAACGTGGCCTTTTCTCCCATTAAAACCGAACTTTTTACCTTATTGCCCTAAACAAAGAGCTAAGGAGAAGTTACTAGTGCTATCTCTAATATTAGAGGATCTTCGTCTAAGCGTAGATCTTCCCACCTCTAGTACGTTCTAGAGTTCTCTAGAAAACTCCAGCGGCTATATAAGAGAGTGCACTCGCATATCAGCCAGTTGGTACGTGAGTGAGTGCGTTTCTGGTGCGACACAAAGTACTGGTTATTCGGTGCACCCTTCGAGTGAGATAGTTGTAACGTACAGTGAATTCACGTATTGCGAGAGATTAGGGACGTCGTTTGTTCGACTACCTAGCATGCGCTTACTTGCAAAGAAAAGTGAAGTGACAGGTCAAATAGAACTGGATCAATATTAGTGAAATGACATTGAAAACGGAATTAAGTCACATTGGCTATAAAATATTTATTTGGTTCATATTTTACTTCTATACCTCCTACATCTTGCCCCTTTTCGTTCAAATGGAATTTTCCTTACTTTTTCTTCACTTCCTTGATTTGAGAGATCGTCTATCTTCAAGAAATAGTCGGTACTTCCAAGTAATATCTTTTAGCTATCATTCTAGCTTAGCTATTTAGCTATTAGCTCCAATTCTAGCTTTGCCAGAAAAGTCACTCAAATGCTTAAAAAATAATAATATTAATGAAAATTTAACTGTGCGTTTTGTACTAAAGTTTTTATTTACAAATCAAAGCTTCTATTTATAACTCATAAAGATTGAAAGAGTGATTGTAGCTTTCAGCACGCTTTGCCTTTTGTTATGAATTGCTTTTTGCTCCCTCAAACGCCATTTGAGAATAAAAAGCAGCCGCAACAAAATATGTTTTGCACTGGTCTTTGAACATGCGTTTGTATCGCGTCACTTGTATCTGAAAATGACAGTTAAAACTTCAAATCAACGTGATTTTGAAAAACACAAACAGTTCAAAGGTAAGTTTCATGTTCCAGGTGTGTTAATCCGATATATAAACAATATAGAGAAGTAATAATCTAAACAATTTTGGAAGAGAGAAAGATAAAGAACAGTGTTTATTAAGCTTACAATTAAAAACGTAAAAACGAATATTGAAGATATTTTGCTGTGAGGGTTAATGAAGCTAGCATGAAGGCGTTAAGGCTAGTCTAATTTGCAAAGCTTACATGTGGGTGAACATTCACAGTATACCATTTTTGCTGAATTTGAAACTCTTCGGAGAGTAAGAAGTGTTGCATATTGCATGGAACGAAGACATCAGTGTTGAGGTGGGGGGGGGGGGGGTAGGGGGTGTTGGAAGGGAAGTTATTACATTAATTTAAACTAGTGGTAGATCTTGGTATTTGGAACACATTTTGAGTCTTACGTTTTTATCTCTGACCATTGCCTACTGAGGTATTTTAGTTTTCTCGAAAATAACCTGGCAATACAGCAGATTGTGTGGGTGGTCACTCTTCCTTGCTCAGTATATAAACAAACACAGCAACGGTACGTCTTGAAAACAAACTCACACCCTGCCTTGTCCTTCCGTGTTTACCGTTCGAGTGCAGGCCAATCACAAGCATTAGCTCCCAAAACATTGGGCCGGTGTGAAGTCCTAAATATCCTAAATATCCTCGCACTGAAGACGCATTCAACGTTTGACGTCACCAGGCTCTGTAGTGCTGCCGCAGGGAAAGAGAAATTATAGTTTGAGACACATGGGATACAGAAGTATAGCAAAGAGAAGAAACGTATCTCATGTTAATAACAAAACTAACGTTTTGGATGTAACATTAATGCTGACTGTTTAGTTACACAATTGCTCACGGACTATGCTACGAGAAAATATATAACAATTCTAGCTTATGTGAAGGACAGTCGGTTATAAATTAAGTAGAGCACAGCGTAATGATATTTTCTCTGCAAATTAGAACTGAGATATACCGAACAAAATTACGACACTTTTGTTTTTGAAGTGAAACTTTTTTGGGAGGCCTTTGAAATTGATGAATAATTAAAATATTTCCACTTCTATCGTGTGTCTTTACGGCACACCCTTTCTTTTCCTTAATTAGTTTATCAATTTTAGGATGCAATGTGTGGGGAATTTTTAATCGAAGAAGCCGAAACTCCCACCGACACTTACAACCAAGTAGATAAAAGGTGAAGTGCAATGAGAAGTGAAGGGAAGTGGACGGATAGAAAATTCAGGGGATGACATCGTTCCCAGCATTTCCCAGCCACCTAGGGAAACCTCCGAAAAACGCATGGATCAGGAAGGTCGGCCACGGAATAGAACCCAGGACCTCCAGAATGCGAACCTCACACGTTACCGCTGAAGCATGTTGGTCGGTAACTGGTAACCCATAAGCTAGAGACGACATCGAGAGCACTGGAGTTTGCTTTTGAACCTAGAGGTATGTCAAATGTTTCCCGACAGCAGAAAAACTGACTACTTAGCAACCTGCAACAGTATAAGTAACATCGAAACGATGATTATAATAAAGGCAAAACAAAAACTCTGATGTGTTCCACTTATGTGAATTTCTGTACTCTTATACTAACCATTCCTACAAACTCTTATCCATATATCTTCTTCGTGTTAGTTGTGGTAAACATCTACAGAAATCCTCTTATTTGCTTATTTCCTTGTAGGTGGAAAGAAAATATGGAATACAGTAGGCTTTGAGCGATAGTCAGATGTATTAAAGCTTTTAAATTCTGATCTCTATGCACAGTTAACATATAAAAAATTGAATAACAATGTTCCATTTGACAGAAGTGTAGGTTCTCCAAAAACTCACACAAATAAAGAATATCTCCGAAGTGCTTCACTCTAGAGAACCTTTATTTGGACATAAATTGTGTGTTTTAGCGAGATCTACATTTTTTTCTATAGTAAGATTTTGTCTATCTCTTGCGGTTTACGAGTTATTCAAATGGCATCCAGGGTAAACAGGACTACATAGGCTATAGCCAGAAAATTCAAGATATACATTTGTCATACAAATATCTTAAACATATGACATTTTAATCGAAATCGTTAGAACCATTTTCAAGCAAATCAACATTTTCGAAATATTTTACATGTAGAGGGTAGTTTAGCGTGGGACTATTTTCTTAAAAATCCTTGTGTCGCCTCGTTGAAAGATGTTAAACTTAAATACCAACTTTGGTTTTTAACCGACTTTTTGTTTTTGAATTATGCGCGCATGAGCACACACACACACTCACACATACACACAGACACACACACACACACACAGACAGACACACACACACACACACACCTTTTTCTAAAAATGTTTTGTAATTCAAGGGTCTCAAAACATATATTTCTGGTGAAATGTCGACATCGGTGGAACATATTACTTCCTCTACTTTACTATATGTAGTAGAAAAAGTAAAAAAGTTTCAAAGGAACCTAAGTTTGTTTATTTTTATAATATTTATGCACAATTACCAGCATAATACTGATTCAAGTGTTAGCCTTATAATATCGAGTGTTAAGTATGTAAAAATGTTGCAAGCCCCATCCCCACAACAAATTATTGACAATGGGGAAAGTTTCAATAGCAATAAATAAATGAGTGGTAGGATGTGGATGGATAGATGAATGATGTATGGCAGAATGTGGTCTGTGGGAGGGTAGGTTGTTACGAACAGGAAACTGAGCCGGACACTCCGGGCTGCACGGAGTTGAGACAGCATACAGCGTACTGTTGCGCGAGAACGGGGTAAGTCTATCCATACCACTCACCCTTTCATTAATAAATTAACGTTAACAAGAATACCTGCTGCATACACTAACTGGCTCATTCACAATTCTTAAAAGCTGTTTGCCTAACTTTATATTTATTCCTCTTTTAACTTCCTCTACCATCAGAAAATATTGTATTGCACCCAAAATTTGATTTCGAGAAGTCACCGAAAATATATATTGCGGTCTCCTGTCGATGGCAAACTTTCAAATAGAATTGTTGGGAAACGGCTAACACTACAAAAAATGACACACGAATTGTGTCTTTTAATGAACTGTATTTTTCCTGTAGTAAGTTGGTGCATTTATATAAAAATTACTTATTACACAAAATATAAACATAAATTCAAAATGCATAGCCATGCTATTTTTCATATAAATATGTTTTAATGTTTTAATCAAGATCGTTATAACTATTTCTGAAAAGATTACGAAACTTATGAAATGGAGGGTTTTTTCTTGAAGATATTACAGGTAAATATTTACCTGGTTATTTAACTCTGACACACACACACACACACACACACACACACACACACACACACACACACACACACACACACACACACAGAGAGAGAGAGAGAGAGAGAGAGAGAGATAGGCAGAGATAAAAATATAACTTCAGATTCAAAAGATTTCAAAATATGTTTTGGCTCGATATTCTATTTTTGGGGGGTAGAGAAAGAAAGAGGTTATAGTAAAGAACCCATTGGCTGCTGTGAGAACTGTAATCCAACAGAGTAACATTTCAGTGGTTTAAGGCAGTGGTCGGCAAGTGCTGGACTAGTGACGTCGGAGCAGACGCACGCCAACAGAGTACTGTGTGACGAGCAGTAGTCGTGAATAGAGCACAACAATCAGCGGTAAATACGTGGAGTGCCGTGGCGCCTTGTCTTGTGGTTCATTGTATCAATGCCTTTGCTTATTGGCTTATATTATATAATGTTACATAGAGCGAGGACATATATCCACTGAAGAAGAAATCAGGTTGACTGCACGGCGAATTGCTTGCTTGACGTCATCGCTGCTACCTCGGACTGAGGGCTGAACAGCGTGCTCTGGTTCAGTATGACAGCTGTACCGTGCAGATAGGGAGTGTTATTTTCTGTGCGATCCGTGTTTACATACGAGGTGAATAATGTCTTCAGCTTTAGGTGATGGTAAATTAAATCACTTATTGGGAGAATTTGGAAGAAATAATTTCGTATTGAATGGCGATATGATACACAGTAAGTTATGTTATTCACAAATTAGAGATTCCAAGGAGAAACGGAAATTGTTGAAGCAACATTGTAATACCAAAAACATAAAGCACTTGTTGCAGCATTAAAGAATAAAGAACACGACCATTTGTCACTTCAGTCGGAGTTTTTTTAAGACATGTGCAAAATAGATCATGTAAAATCATGTAATGATCCTGGCTACGCTACAATGGTTCATATAAAAATTGGTTTACAACAGCTAGACAAAATGTCATCTACGTATGACGAACACAATGCAAAATATCTTACGTTTGCTCCCGTTACATCATGTGACGTTGAGAGAAGTTTCTCGCTGTATAAACAAGTTTTACTTTTGAACAATTTAAAAATGTATTATTGTTCACTACAATGTTTTTGAGGAACGAATAGATGACGATATGAACTGATGTAAATGGACTAGGGCTTCTTACACAGCCCTGCTCTTTTGTTTACATGTTCTGAACTCCTGTGCTACGCCGTCTGCCAGTCACCACAGAGCGTGTATAGCACGAGCGCGCAAACATTGTAGGCGATGGGATATTTATCCTCGCTCTAGTAATGTAATTCAGATGAATTAGGTTCCAGTACACACTATCAGTTTTTGATGAATTAGAATTTATATTAATTTTGATTATAATACACGCAAAGATTTACTGAGGCTTGGTC
The DNA here is from genome assembly GCA_030765045.1 of Tenodera sinensis. Taxonomy (NCBI): domain Eukaryota; kingdom Metazoa; phylum Arthropoda; class Insecta; order Mantodea; family Mantidae; genus Tenodera; species Tenodera sinensis. The sequence goes on from CM060968.1 coordinate 69,610,385, forward strand.
CACTGACACAGCAAAGGGGGACGTGGGTTTAAATCTCCCACAAATTTTACAGAGGTGTTATATTTATTGTGTTTAATAAGCTTGTGTTATGTTATTATACATTGCAATTATGACATGACTGATATGTTTCGGATAGCAGAATAGGAAACTCCACTGGCATAACTAAATTAATTAAGTAATTTTAAGTTTCCAAACAAAGGTAACAACCATACACAGTCACATGCAATACATAGTTAACCGCCGTTTAGTACAGAGTTTGTGTGTAACCATCACTCCCAATGCTCTTAGGAGCGGTCTACTGAAAAAAAGAGGCACTGCTCGGCGAAATGACGTCACAGAGCAGGTAACCTGCCGATCACTGGTTTAAGGGCACCAGTGCAGAGAGACAATTGTAGATAAAATGAAAATGCAAATTGCTAACTGTTAAGCATTTTTAAGTTGTATGTATTATCAATAAGTGAAATTGGACATGGTATCCACACCAAACGAGGGGAGAGGGGTGAAGGCAATGACGTTAAGAACTAGATAGTCATGAAAAACATTGCAGTAAATTTCACGTTGTCAACATAAGTACTCTAATTATCGTTTGGGATTTTTGGTGGGGTCATTTAAACTTGATATGGGGAAGTAAATAACTGAAGCAATAATTATTTACCTCTCAAACTGAAGCAATCCTTTCTCTCAATTTAGGAGTTAATTTTGTAATTCCATAAGAAAACTCCGCTTAGTTGGCGCTTCATTTTCGGCAAAACACCTCTCCCTTCCTCCCTTCCCTCCCTCCGCTCCGTCTCTTCTCTCCTCCCTCCGCTCCGTCTCTTCTCTCCTCATTTCCTTCCCTTCTTCTTTGGCATAAGCATAATGCGTTTTATCTGCATAAAGCTGCACACTGTCTAGGTGGTAGGCGAGCGGTCTAACCACTCGGCCACGGCGCCGCTTGCAACACTTAAGCAACAAATATGCAAGGAAGAGAAGCATACAGAACAAAATACGTGGATACTCTCCGACAATTTCTCTTTAATTTCTAACTAGTTCATCAGTGTTAGGATGATTGGAAAATTTGTAATCAAAACTGCCTGTTAGGTTGTGATCCGACAACGTACTTGGGCATTTGGACTTAGCCAATTTCATAACAGAAGCAGGTAGGAACACTGGCTGCACTGTTTGACTTGTGCTGGCCATGTTATTGTCATCCAGAGCGTTACATTAGCCTTGCAGAAGGTATTCGAACTAAACTATACATTAAAATAAGAAATGGATGTATTATAAATACAAGGTCAAACATTAGATATAATTTAAACTTCTGCTCTTATTTCTTTCTGTATGAAAATGTAAAATATATATAGCACAAATAATGAATATTTAGGTGCGTAGCTCTTTTGTTGTTTTGTGCAAGTGACTTCAGCATTCGTTATCGCGAGGCCTGCCTGTTCTGCTCCAGTCTTCCCGACAACCCGTCCCTCGCTCTCGGGGAAAATAAACACATGACTTCAGTGTTCCACGCCTATTTGGAGTGAAAACATGCCTCATACTATTATTAACTAAAGTTGTTAGTCTGAAAACGAGGTAAATATTGAAGTAGCGTCATTTATTACACCATTCTCAGTTGTCAACGGTATTTTCACGTCTGTTCCTTCGGTCGCTCTGAAGTGTAACTCAACAATCAGAATCTTTAACAACACTGAATGCACAACTGTAACCGACTTGACAACAGCAGATTCTTTCGCTAAGAGTATATTGAGAGGGTTCTGTATATTGTGTTTATATCAATAGCAGTGGAAAAAGGGTGCGGGATAGGTTTACTACTTCTTGGAATGTGGTCGTTAAGACATGGGTCGGAGGAACGAACAGAGAATCAAGTGTAGGGCAAGAATAATAACAGAATCCCTGAGAAGTTCAAGTAATGGTCGCATGGTTACGGGAGAGCGAATTCGGTATAGTAGAATCTTGCAGAGGGCATAGTGGTTGATGGTGTTAGTAAACACAAATCCAGAGCCGTAACTCCCAGGCATAATTATTTCAGTGACATTGGCGACAATGATCCAGAAATATGCTAAGAACACCCCAGATCTTCCTACCACCAGTGATGACTATAGGACAAAAGGACCCCAGCATACACAGCATAGTTGTTGATTGAGTACCCCTTGCTCAGTGTTCTGGGACACTCGCTCGACGCTTTCATCTCCTCCCTCTCTCCCTTCCTTACGGCTTACGGAGTCTAATATACACATAGCCACGGTCGAGTATTTTAGAAATTAGCAACAATCACATGTCCTTGCTTTTCCTAACATACACAAATTAGGCTTATATGTGCATCACAACACCGACAAAGCAGTAATGGTGCTCCAAAAGCGAAAAAGTACCTGATAATGATAATAATACAACTTTATTATTATGTTTATAATTATTATAGCTTTAAATTACTTGATGCGGTTGCAGTTGTTTAAATTCGCATCGTTTTGTTCGATAAATATGTATTTCTCATATATCTGTATGTCAGTCTCTCAAAACTTAGTCACATCCGATGCAATCCAAGGTGCAGAAGTTCCTTGCAGCGTCCGTCGTGACAACTCGGTTAAGCTCGGCTCAACTCGTGCGCTGCAGAGCGAAGAAGCGAAGACTCGAGGAAACCTTTGTTAATAAAGGGCTAATTTATCAGTGAAAATACCCAATTATGGAGCAACTTGCTACAAAGAAAGAAAGAATACCTTAAGTCTATTTAGATTTGGTATTGAAATCACATTTACCAACCTGATACTGCAGACCGCATGTAAACTTATGGTGTGAGGCATCAGCAGCATTGAAAGTGAGGCAGAGTGGGACGGCAAAGGTACACAGACAAGCTTGAGGAAAGAGGGAATTGAAGTTTGCACCGAGGTCAGTTTTTTACTTTCTCTACTAATAAGTAGAAGTATTGTATTCCAACAGTCTGAGGACAGCATAACTCAAAATCGAAAAGTCGGTTAAAAACCAAAGTTGATATTTAAGTTTAATGTCTTTCAAGGATGCGACACGAACATTTTGAAGAAAATAGCCCCACCCTAAACTACCCTTTACATGGAACATTTTTCGAAAATTTTAATTTTCTTGAAAATGGCTCTAACGATTTTGATTAAAATCGTCATATGATTGAGATATTTTTATGGCAAATGAAATGAATATCTTGAATTTTCTGACTATAGCCCATGTAGTCCTATTTACTCTGGATGACTTTTGCATAATGGTAAACTGTAAGAGACAGACCAAATCTTACTATGCAAAAAATGTAGATCTTGCTAAAGCACACAATTTATGTCTAAATAAATGTTTTGTAGAGTAAACCATTTCGGAGATATTCATTGTTATTTGTATGAGTTTTGGGGAACTTTACTTTTGTCAAATATAATATCGTTATTCATGTTTTATATGTTAACCGTGCAAGTAGAACGAAATTTGAAAGTTTTAAAATATGTGGCTATTGCTCAAAGTGTACTATATTCACATATTGCCCTTATATCTACAAGAAGATAATAAGATAATTTCTGAAAATGTCAACTAACATGAAGAAGATATAGGAATCAGAGTTTATAAAACACACACGGGTCTTTTTCTAAAATTCTAAAAGTGCTCATTTTTTTGGATTCAGGAGGTCTCAAAACATATTTCCGGTGAAATATCGACATCGAATTTTCGGGTGGAATACAACAGTTCCCCTACTTACCAGTAAAGAAAGTAAAAAGAGCTGATATATCAAACTCACGTATCTTTCTTTACCCATTCTTCAAAAAACAATTTATTGTTCTATCTACTTCGTATTAATTGAAATAAACATTTATGGAAATGTTTTAATTTTTAGGTACAAGGAATGCAAAAGTGGGAATACAGGAGGCTTAAGCAATAGTCACTATCCATGAAGTGCTGGTCGCTATGTAATCATTAGGGAATTACCTTCTCTTTGCACTATCAGGGGAAACGAAATAACTACTTCAGATTTGAGGAAACTAATGGAAAATTCAAACTAATAACAAGGATTATCTTGGAAATGATCAGTGCTGGTTTAAGTACTTTATTTCTTACGTTATCACCCTACAACCGTTAAGTTTTTCAAATAATCACGAGTAACATCTTAACAGGTCTGATTTAAGCGATAAATTCTTGAACTGAGCAAGGGATCGTCCAATGATAATTTATCTGGATCATTTCATAACTAAAATATGAATTTAAGTACTATATCGCAAAGATTTCATCAGGTAATGTTCCATTCTGTAAAAACAACTTAAAACAAATTAATTTCGATTAGTGTGGCTCGACATACACAGCACTGCCAAATATCCAACAATTATTTGTATTTCGATATTCTCTTGTTGTGTTAACGGAAAACCAGTTTATAATCTCACTTTATTTTTAACATTAACAAATAACTCTTCTTCTGGGAAAATATATTGTCGCCCATCGCATTATTGTCGGCACTACCACAAAGGAGCCGAAGGGAAGAGACAGACAATGGCCGCATTGTTGGGCGCTTTCCGAAAGAGAGAAAGGGATAGAGACTTCTGGAATTTTCTGCTTTGTATTTCACCGCAATAATAACTGAACTTTCCTGAAGTTTCCAGAACAGTGCCTGGGAGATATAAATAGCGGTAAAGTGTGAGAAGGGACAGTTTTTGTGTTACTAATTCGGAGCCGTGCTGTTGGTGAATCGGTAAAGACTTTCTTGCTGTTGCAAAGAGTGTACAAAGTTACTGTTTACGGAAATAAAAGTGTTTCTTTATCTCGACTACATCTGTCTTCTTTACTTTACACCCACCAAAGTCACTATATTAATTATTAAACGAACTGTCAAAAATACAGTTGTCAGATTGAAATGGAATGCTGTTTTGATTATAATATGTGGTAAATTGTTTTTCAGTGATTTATGGGATAAAACAGAATGACCAGATGATAATTCTCATAAAATGTGACGTTGGTTCAGCGCTCAACAAAATACGGACGGGACCAAGCTTCTTCACACCACATACCGTACCGACGAGCGCGTGAAGACGTTCACGGTTAGGATGCCTCGTGTGACTGCTGTGTGTACGTGAATGTCGATATTCCAGGTGGCACTACAAAGAGGGTTTTGAGAACGTGCTCGAGACTTCTAGCTGCGTCATTTCCGGCGTTTGAGTGTGTGAAACTCGAGAAAGATCCGTGAGACGTCATCCGCAGTATATAAAAAGGCCAGAAAGCGAGTTTTAGAGCTACAGTTACAGCCACGAGTTGGTCAGTGTGTCAGTGCGTCGAGTGTTTTCATCGTCATAGTGTATGAGACACACAGAAGGTGAAGAAAGACGCTGAAAGGACTGACTCAAGGTTACGAGAAGTAAAAGTTGTGAGTTGTGATAGCACGGAAAATAGTAGACTGTGTTAACAACGAACAAAATAAAGTGGACCTAATTTTGTTACTTTGTTACCCTGGAGTCGTCGAATTTGTAATTTGGCTACAGTAATTTAACGCCTCTATATATGAAACAGACTCCATAAATACCTGCCTCTTTAGGTATCCTCATGTTAGGCAAGATAAAAATTCGTAGAAATTATTTCATTGGTAGGTTTCTTGTAGGTGCAAGGTGAATATGAGAACACAGTAGACTTTGAACGATAGTCATATATTTTAAAGCTTTCATATTCCGCTCTCTTTAGACAATCAAGAGATAAAAAAGCGAATAACAGCTTTCCATTTGAGAAAAGTGTAAGTGTAAAACTCACACAAATAACAAGGAATATCTCAAAATGGTTCACTCCACAAAAATTACATTTGGACAAACTGTTTTAACGAGATTTATATATTTTGTGTAGTAAGATTTGGTCTATATGTTACGGTTTACACAGGAAGACGTGGACTATAGTGAGAAAACTCAAAATATACATTTCAGTTGACATAAAAATATCTTCAACATATGGCATTTTTAACCAAAATTATTGGAGCCATTTTTAAAAGAATGAAAATTTTCGATAGATTTCCCATGTAGTCTAGGGTGGAGGAATTTTCTTCAAAATCTTCGTATCGCATTCTTGAAAGATATTAAGGTTAAGAACTAACTTTAGTTTTTAACCGACTTTTTGTTTTTGTGTAATGCTGCGCGCGCGCACGCGCGCGCACACGCACACGCACACGCACACGCACACGCACACGCACACGCACACGCACACGCACACGCACACGCACACGCACACGCACACGCACACGCACACGCACACGCACACGCACACGCACACACACACACACACACACACACACACACACACACACACACACACACACCACTTTTTTAAAAATCTGATGTGTTGCACTCACATGTCTTTCTCTACTCCTGTACTAACCATTCTTACAAACTCTTATTCCTATATCATCTTCCTGTTAGTTAAGTTAAACATTTATACAAATTATCTTATTGCTTATTTGCTTGAAGGTGCAAGGGGAATATGGGAATACAATAGGCTTTGTGCGATAGTCAAATGTTTTAAAGCTTTGAGATTCTGTTGTCTTTGCACACTTAACATATAAAATGATGAACAATGATGATCCATTTCACGAAAGTTTTGTTTTCCGAAACTCGCACACATAACAAGGAATATCTCCAAAAAGGTTCACCTTACAAGAAAATTTATTCAGACATAAATTGTGTATTTTAGCAAGATCTACATTTCCTGTTTAGTAACATTTGGCCTACGCTAACGGTTTACCAGTGATGCAAAAGTCGTCCGAGTAAATACAACTACAGGGGCTATAGCCAGAAAATTCAAGATATACATTTCATTTGTCATAAAATTATCTCAAACATATGACATTTTAATCAAAATCGCTAGAGCCATTTTCAAGTAAATCAAAATTTTTGAAAAATGTTCCATGTAAAGGATAGTTAAGTGTGCGGCTATTTTCTTCAAAATCTTCGTGTCGCATTTTTGAAATTTTTGAAAAATGTTCCATGTAAAGAATAATTTAGTGTACGGCTATTTTCTTCAAAATCTTGGTGTCGCATTCTTGAAAGACATTAAACTTAAATACCAACTTAGGTTTTTAACCGACATTTCCTTTTTGAGTTATGATGTTCAGAGACTGACAGATACACAGACACAGAGACAGAGACACACACGGACCTTTTTCTAAAAATGCTTTTCTAGGATTCAGGGGACCTCAAAACATATATTTCCGGTGAAATCTTGACATCGAATTTTTGGGTCGAGAAAGTAGAAGTATTGGAAGGTATGAGATGCGTGTTGAAGTTTTGTGACAGGCTGTAGTACGTCCTGTGTAGACGGAGGGTAGTTGCGCCGTTGTTGTCGTGTGACAGGCCTAGGCCACATGACGACGGGCCGGCCGTGGCTCACCGCAGTGGTTTACCTCCCCGCTCCTGCCCGACGTCATCCTGCACGTCATCATCGGCGTCCAGACGTTATTTATGCATATTGTGGACTTTATATTATCGACGGGGACGGATGGCAAAGCCTCTTTGCGGCGCTTCGTCACAGGGATAAAATGTTCCCCTGACATCCGTCCTCTAGACGATGACGACACCACCCCCCCCCCCTGATTCTGTTATCATTATCTCCACCTATAAGTAGATTAACTCGGTCATAACTCATGCTCTTCGGTCGGATTTAATGAAATGGATAATTATTTACTTACGTGAAGTTGTAAATCTCCAATATTTAGATATCGGAGGCCATCACAGTTGACAGATCGTTCTTAAAATCCAACTCATGATGTTTAACTGTGGTCGTTCTCTCTCTCTGCCATTAAAGAGCCAGATAAAACACCTGTTTGTTTCAATCTTCCCCTGTTTGCCTCTATCTTTGTTTGCTTGTGATTCTGCCATATATCATTGTTAAATATGCCAGAATACGCCATGACATAAATACACCAACATGCACTCGATTCTCAAATGGAAAGTTTTGGACTCGTGTCTATACGGCATAAATGTAAAATATGTTACCCAATTTTTCCTTATTGTAGGCTTAGGTCAGTGTTAAATAGTCTTTTTAGACAGTTGATAGTTGCTAACGACAGTGTTAAAAGTATTAAATTATTCCACTCAGCGATCAAAAGCTTTTAACACTCCGGTAATGCCAACTTTGGTTTCTGACGGAATCTGAGCATGGCTTCATTCAAGTAGGCCACGAATCTCAATTATACAATGCTTATATAAAATGGCGAGTCATTTGAAAGTAAATATAGACTGTGCGAACCTATTGAAATTGTATCTATTTCAAACAGTGATAATTGTTAAAAACACTTCAGTTTCCTCAAAAGATGAGCAAGTTTAAAAAAAATGAATATATTACATTTTTGTTACATTATTTTCGTCGTTATATTATTTCCAATGCCTCCCTTATGTAGGATGTTGTGATTTTATAAAAGTCATCATGTTGTCAGTACTGATGCTAAGCAAGGCAACAACTGAAGATCGCAGCCTGATGACAATCACGACCATGAAAAATATAAAATAATACTATATATTATTATACAATAATATAATATGTTTATAAATATTCAGGAATGTCTAATGCATGGGTTAAGAGGATTTTATTTCGTTCGTAGGTTCGCACCTGCTCAAAAATTAAGAGCTTCCTTTTAACCCTTATATCATAAATAACTATTCGGGTATAATGAATTAGGGATCTCCAAAAACATCTCAATTTTCCCAAAATGTGAACCTATTCTAATATTTAAGTCTTGCGTAATCAAAATTAATTTAATATTATTGAGGAAGCTCAAAAACAAATACCAGTAAGAGAAATACAGCAAAATCATCATCATCATCATCATCATCATCATCATCATCATGTTTCAGAAATTAAGCTTCCGATGGCTTGCTCTAGTCTCATTTCTTTTAACACGATTTTAAAAAATAATTATCTAAATAGCAGTATTTTTAAAGGGGTTATGATTTTTTTTCGGTTTTAGAAAACGGAAAAAATTCTCATTTTTAAATCTTTATGGAGATGTAACCATGAAAATCTGAGGAATGTCAATTTTATTTTTTATTTATTTATTTAAGGGAAAGGCACAAGTATGACGAATATTTATAAATATGAATTGTTATAATATACTGGTTATCAACAATGGACATGTGGAGAAAAACAGTTTAAATTAGCACATTTGGCAATGGATTCAATCACATAATGTATGAGCCAGCAAAACCGGACCAGTATCTGTTTATTGTGTATTGTTTATACTGCAAATCGTACCACCGAATGCTGCTATGTTGACACTGTTATGTTGTTATGACATTTAGTTGAGTTGTAGCTTCCATTTTGTTCCATTGTGAGAAGAGATTAAGTAAAAATGGGTGAACAACCCGAATAAACATATTAAATAGCAAGCGATTGGTGCATAAGTGCTGCAAGTTATACAGCGATATTGAAATTTAACTGGGGATAATTTAGCATCTGTGACGCGGACAGTAAAAAAAAAAAATAAATAAAAAAAAAAATAGGAAAAGCGGCAAATTTTCGGACCTAAAGCAAAGTGGTAGGCCAAGGGTTGCATCGCCCCGGGAACACAGAAACACAGAACTAAGGCAGTTATATCCATACGAGATCTGAGGGTGGAGGAATAGCTGCTTTCAGGCCGAAAAAAATAATCCGAATCGTGGATTACATTCTCGTGTAGAGTATAGGAATCTTGTGAACAGTATATCTAAAAGTGTAAAACTTTGTTGAAAGCCAAAGGAGGCCCAGCAAAATATGAAATCATCTCCAATGTACATTTGAAGCAACGTGTTATAAATTTACAATATTGCACGTCGTTAAACTTTTGGTAGAACCTTGACTGTAGGACCTACCATCGTCTTGTAGAACTTTATTAGTCTTTTATGGCTTTATTTTTCCAAGTTCTATTTAGTGTTCCTGTTATATAATTAAATTTACTTATAATATATTTGTATAGCATACGAGTCGCAGCCCAGGAAGTGAAATTTTGCCACTTTTTAAACTGATTTGTTTCTTAATATTATTTTTGTAAGAGAATTCTTGAAGGCCATTGTTAATTATTTTTCAGATATTTCCATATTGTTTTGATATTTCGTTTGTCTTCTGTTTTGGTATTAAAATTTGATCATCTGCAAAAGCTGTTTTTATTTTCTTTACTAAAGTAGAAGAAGTATTGTATTCCACCCAAAATTCAATGTCGAAATATCAGCGGAAATATATGCTTTGAGGCCACCTGAATCCCGAACAAGTACTTTTAGAAAAAGGTCCACGCGTGTGTCTGTCTGTCTGTGGACAGCATAACTCAAAAACCAAAATTCGCAACTAAAGTTGGTATTTAAGTTTAAGGTCTTTCAAGGATATGACACGAGGATTTTGAAGAAAATAGCTCTATCCTAAACTAAACTTTACATGGAAAATTTTTCGCAAAATTTCATTTTCTTGAAAATGGCTCTAAAGATTTAGATTAAAATGCCATATGTTTGAGATATTTTTATGACAAATGAAATTTATATGTTGAATTTTCTGGCTATAGCTCATGAAGTCCTATATACTCTGGATGACTTTCGTATAGCTGGTAAAGCGTATGAGATAGACCAAATCTTACTATTTCTGTCAATATATATATATATATTTGTAGAGTGAACCATTTCGGAGATATGTCTTGTTATTTGTGTCAGTTTTGAAGAACTTGTACCTCTGTCAAATGGAACACTGTTATTCATTTTTCATATGTTAACCGTGCAAAGAAAACGGAATCTCAAAGCTTTAAAAGATTTCACTATCGCGCAAAGCCTACTGTATACCAATATTCTCCTTGCACCTACAAGGAAAAAATAAGATTATTTTTACAAATGCCTATCTCAATTAACACGAAGAAGATATAGGAATAAGAGTTTGTAAGAATGGTTAGTTGAAGAGTAGAGAAAGTCGTGTGAGTGCAATACATAGACCTTTTTTCAGATAATATTTCCATATTATATTGTTTTGATATTTCGTTTAATTTATATAGCATTCTTTGCAGTGTGTCTTCTGATTTTGCTATTAAAATTTGATCATCTGCGAAGGCTAATGTTTTTGTTGTTAAATATTGTGACTTTTTTTTGGTGTGGGTGTAAAGTAAAGTAGACAGATGTAGTCGAGATAAAGAAACACTTTTATTTCCGTAAACAGTAACTTGTACACTCGTTGCAACAGCAAGAAAGTCTTTTCCGATTCTCCAACAGCACCGCTCCGAATTCGTAACACAAACAACTGTCCCTTCTCCGTCGGCACGACTCCTCAACCTTCACATACGTCTGTCCTCTCCGTCGGCACGACTCAACGCTTCACATACGTCTGACTGCCTCTTCTCACACTTTACCGCTATTTATATCTCCCAGGCACTATTCTGGAAAGTTCAGTTATTGCGCTGGAGTACAAAGCGGAAGATTCCAGAAGCTTCTATCCTTTTCTCTCTTTCGGCAAGCGCCACAACAATGCGGCCATTCTCTGTCTCTTTCCTTCGGCTCCTTTGTGGTAGTGCCGACAATAATGCGATGGGTGACACTGCTGTTGTCGGCAATTAGATGCGGCGGGCGCGGTGACAATATCCTAAGTTAACTCTCAAAATATACCGAGTCTGTCCTCTCAGGCTGTGGATTGAGAAGCTATGTAATCCCGGCGTTTTACATGCTAAGCCCTGAACATTATTCACTGCATCGTCTCGTGTCAATTTTGGCTAAAAAGACTACTAAATTCTTTGGTTTTAAAATTAATATTATGTTCAAACTTTGAAACACGAAATAAAATAGTTTATATTAAATAAACTAATAAGAAAGTAAGTCACTATAAAGTTGAATCATATAGTTGCTTTTATTTGCTTACAAATACGAGTATTCAGAAATAAATAGATGTAAGATCACCAAAGTTTCATTTATGCTTCTTAACAAAGTGGCATTTGATATTTGCAAATTGAAATCCGCATTTTAAACAGCGAACTTTCTTGTTCTTGTAAGTTATAACAAGTTCTCTCTACCAGTCTTCATGAAACAGCCATACTCGCCACTCATCATTCTGAGCCTCAGATTCCCAAAGTAATGCTTTTAACAGTAACTATGACTCGTGACTAAGATAAAATTTTACAATTTACCTGTTTTCTTCGTATGGTTGTAGTAGATGTTCGGCGGCGCCGTGGCCGAGCGGTTAGCGCGCTCGCCTACCACCTAAGCGGCCCGGGTTCGATCCCAGGGACCCGCATGTGGTATTCGTGGTGGACGAAGCGGCGTCAGGGCGGGTTTTCTCCGGGTGCTCCGGTTTCCCCCGCCATCTCATTCCACCGGTGCTCCATCTTCATTCCATGTATCATCAGTGTCACCGCCTGCGGTGCCATAGTAGTAAAAGCGGGCGTTAAACACTACAACAACAACAACAGTAGATGTTCGAACTGTTTTCTATTCAAAAATGTTGTGCCAAAGTGTCCACTTTCTAGTGCATTGGGAAGGAACACGCGGTTTGCTAGAACGTTCTCCGAAACATAAATATAAATGAATAAAAACCTCATTTACTGGCAGTCGTGATTTGAACTTTCGACCTTCACCCCGACTTTCCAACATGTTCACCTTTGCGCTACTAGAGTGCGTTAACAGCGAGCGCCACTGTAGGTCTATCAGTGGAGTGGTAAATCTGTATATTAAAGAGAGTGATTGACAGCGGACAACTTTGTGTAACTCATACTGTTATTTATATTCACTCCCTTTGATTTATTTTTATTTTGCTTGTTCATACATTTTTAATTAGTGCTCTATAGGATTCATTTTTTATTTAGTATATTACACAATTTTCATATAGACACTTTATGAAAGCTTTCGTATACTCTATAACTAGAATATATTTATGTGTGTCACTTTAAATGTTAATTCTCCCTTATATCTTCACTTCCACTTTTATCTAGTAAGCCTTAATCCTATAAAATATTTGAACTGTATAAAAGCGTTTTAAGAAAGCACCAATAGCCGTTTCAGTTGGAACACTTTTTATGCAGCGAAAATCTGATTTATTAAAGTAATTTTTGTACAATTTTATTTCTCTAAATCCGGTTCGCCTTATATTTTGCACCCATTTTAAACCTTTGTGCTGCTTATATAACTATGTTCAATTTTATTGCTGTTTCCCCACATTCGAAAGCAATTTTATCCCATGAAACTATCTGTAAAGGTTTCATTAAAGAAGTGCTGAGATTTTTATGTGCTTTGGTTTATGTTTTAAAAATACTTTGCATTCTGGTGATTTTTTCCTCTTTCCAAGATAAAATACAACTTAAAAACTGCGTGTTCAACACTCATGATTTTCCTTATACATTATTCTATAAACTACCTTAAAAATATTACTCTCCTAATTTCTTGTTAGTCGAGATAAATGCATGAACAAAAGGACTTTTTTACACTGTTGTGTTTAGTCAAAAGTGGGATCAGGAGAGTAAATTCAAATGTTTTTAAGCGTTTCATTATGTGATGCCTTTAAAATTTCTAATTTTCCATATATACATATATTAAAAACAGTAGGGACTTCATCTCCCCTATGTTACACACGGTCGTAATTTAAGGGCGCTGCCTCGGATCTATATTTTGAACATAACGGGTATTTTAAAATGCGAATCTGCAACTAAGAACATATCCAAAATGCAAAATGCCAAAAAATGACAGCTTCACTCTTCTAATAAGAAACATTTTCATGCATTAAGTTTCATTTATCTCTTACGATGTGCATGTTATGCAGAAATACACATAAGTCATTGAGGATAAAGATGCCGTTATAGGAAACAGAACGGAAAGTAAAATGCATCCACTATATCAGAATTTCCATCAGGAGTTTTGTTACGAAAATATTAAGAAACATAATTTTAACAACAGGAACTTGTAGTTCAATATCTGTAGAAATAGAGGCAGTCTTACTTTCTCTTTTACGTAAAAGAAGCAGAGGAGGTATTTAATTCCATCTATTAATTTGATGTCGAGATTTCACCATAAATATATCTTTTGGAACCCTTTGACCCTAAAAAAAAGCATTTTTAGAAATGTTATGTTAAACGTGCAAAGAGAACGGGATCTCAAAGCTTTAAAATATTTGACTATCGCTCAAAGCCTACTGTATTCTAATATTCCCCTTGCACCTACAAGGAAATATGCGACAAGATAATTTGTATAAATGTTTATCTCAACTAACACGAAGAAGATATAGGAATAAGAGTTTGTAAGAATGGTTAGTACAAGAGTAGAGAAAGTCATGTGAGTGCAACACATCAGATATTTAACTACTATTCAAAATATGTATTAATTTTTCTGGTATTTCTTTGCGCAGCAAAGCGATCTTGGTAGAAGGATCCGTGGTTTCCTCTTTAAGAAACACAGTTTCAAATATCAACAGGCAACTCATGCACCTGATTATGTAGCAGATCTTAAATGAGCAGAAGATTCAGAAAAACTTTGATATCTTGGTGTTTATGAATGAGATTCGAACCCACGCCCCAACCGCAGTCTAACACTGTCTCGGCAGTAACTAAATTGTTGTTGGAGACGGGAAGGAGCAAATTGCATGAACAGTTATTGTTATTGGTAGTCAGACGAAGTTTGGAGAGAGAATGACGAGGATGAACCGCGGCGTGTAGCGAAGTCAGCCAGTACCAGCTCGATATACAACGTCATAATGCGATCTAATTAAGGTGCTCACTGTCATACGTCAGGGAGCTCCCTTCCTTACTCCTCGCCACACCTGGCACAACATCGGCATCATGGCAAGCATACCAGAAGCAAAAGAAATTGTGGGTCATGGCCCCATAGACAACTTCATGCAGTCCTTGTGGCCTTTACAACTCCCCTAGAGGTGTAAAACTACCGCACGCCACTGTGGGTCTGCATAATCAAGTAAACGAATAGGTACAAACTAATATATAATATTTCTATTCATATCTGTCTTTGGACAGTTATATTTGTTTTAAAGACACTTCTGACATGTTTTGGGGACTAAAAGACCACATAAAATAGGGGTTAAACTTGCAAAATCAGCAAAAAACAAAACATTTTTGGCCCCGCATTACATACACGTTAGATGTGTTGCATACCCATCGGGCGATACCGCATTTAGATCGTGTTGTTTACGTTTCTCTGATCATGTTTTACTAGATGCCTCTAGAAACCGGAAGCATTGAACTTTGAACTTTCTAGAAAGTGAAAGAGGGTATATAAAGGGCCGCTTAATCTTCGGAGCATTAGATTTTTCAAAAAAATATTTGGAAGTTCCTCTAACGATAGTGCAGTTCAGACCAAAGACACTAACAGCGGTCAAAAATAATATTTTTAGCCAAAAATTAGAATTTTTGTTCTACACACAGCAACCAAAGTCATGATCGCAGTGTCTGATGATCATTATGTTTAAATTTCCTTCGTTTCTTTCTATTATGTTTCTTTCCCCACCAATACTGTTGTGCCACAACCAGCAAATCAGCTGCCGCATGCTGTGTAAGTTAGCTACTTCTTAATCGAATGCCCGGCTGTCGTAGCCGTGGTCGTTGGAGTGCACGTTTTTAAGCGCTCCGCCGCACAGGGGGTCATGGATTCAAGTACCGCCTTGGGCGAGGGCGTATGTGTGTATGTGAGAGAATAAAATGGATAAACAATCAGAAAAATAATGAAAACGAAAAAAAAAAAACAATAAAAAACCTGATGTGTTCATGTTAGTCGAGATAAACATTTGCAGAAATTATCTTATTGCTAATTTTCTTAAAGATGCAAGGGGAATATGGGAATACAGTAGACTAAGCGATAGTTAAATCTGCTCGCTATACGAAGTCTGTAAAATTTGCACGGCCAAGAGATAAAAAGGTAAAGAATGACCTTCCATTTGCAAAAAGTTCGAATTGGTTCACCTCACAAAAAATGCACTTGGAGATAACTTGTGTGTTTGAGCGATATCGACACTTTTTGTGCAATAATAAAATTTGGTTTACCAGTTATGCAAAAGACATCGAGAATAAAAAGGGCTACATAGGCTGTAGGAGAAAATTCAAAATATAAATTCCATTTTCCATAAAAATATTGTAAACACATGGCATTTCAATCAAAATCACTGGCAATTTTTGAGAAAAACAAAATTTTCAAAAACGTTTCCACGTAAATGTTAGTATAGGGTAGAGGAAGTTTCTTCAAAATCTTCGTTGACATCCTCGAAAGGTATAAAGTTAAATAGTAGCTTTGGTATTAACTGATTTTTCGTTTTTGTCATACTGTTCACACACACGCGCGCGCGCAGACCTTTTTCAAAAATTGCTTTTCTTTTTAATTCAGAGGACCTCAAAATATATTTCCGGTGAAATCTAGACATCGACACTTTGGGTCGAAAAGAATACCTCCCCTAATTACTATACGTAGTAGAAAAAGTAAAAATCAAACTAAATTGAGATAAAATTTCAATTCATCTTTACACATATTAGGGTATTCAGTAGCCAAAGCCATAATCAAATAAATAGATGGCGTTTAAATGACCTCGAGAAAGAATTCTGTTGTGTGCATTCACATAACTTTCTCTACTCAGTCTTTTACGAAAGGTACCAGAGAAAATGACACTGCACCTCAAATATATGTCACATTATTTATCATTATACGAAGCTACAACTAAATAGTTACACCAATAACCTCAAAAAGGATACAAAATGACGTACAAACGAAATATAATATATATATATATATACGCTCCCGATCGTATAGGTTAAAAGAGAAAGAGGTACAGTGAGTGCATTCAGTTTGTCATTCAGATTGGTAGCCAAATACAAACCCGCCAGATAGTTTCTATGGGGCTCCTTGTACAAAACATTTCTAAAAACGAGTTAGTATGAATATCTTTAATACTGAGGCAGCATTTCTGTGTAAGCCCTCTACAATAATATGAAATGTGAGCATAGAGGTAGCAGAAAGGCCCCCTGACATTATCGAGTTAAGATATAGACAGCTTAGTCTCACTTCTTTTGTCTTGTGGCATGAAGAAAAATGTGAGGTTAATTAAAATTTAACCTCTCTATGTAAAGTATTGATTAGAAAACCGAAACTGGAGTTATGATTCTTCAAGAATGGACTATGATAGAAGTAATGATTATTGTGATCGAACTATCGTGTGAGTTTTACCAAAAACAACTGACTAGTAGTTACTCCATTAGAGACGAAACACGCCATTGTTTAGCAAATTTTCCTTTTGAGTGATTTATTGAAAAATAATGATTTACGAGTGTCAAGGAAAGTTTCAAAAATTCTTAAAAGTGAAATAGATTATTTAATTTTTAAGAAGAGAAAGTAAAAAGCTTGGAGAGTTATTTAACCGGCGTGAAAGACAAAACTGAATTAACACTCCGGTGGTGATCTATTTAGCAAGGCTCCAGTTTATCGAGGACTGTGTTATTTATCCTGCTGACAGCTAACGTTTCAATCTTGTGTATAAATGCACATGATAGTTTTCAATAAATGCGTATCCATTTACAACCTATCAGATAATATAATCAATAATTGATTCCTGTCAAATGTGTGTAAATCCACGTGATTTAATTATGCCAAAGCGCATGAACCTTAACAGGATATAACGCATTTCCTCTCTCGTTTGTGTTGACTGCATTTCACGTCTGTCAGCGCAGAAATTGTGCGTCGTCTTTTTTGCCTGGTAGTATTAGCGATGCATTGACGGAACCCGACAAAATTGTGAAATAAGGAATGAAGGCCAGGCTGACATATGCCTCTGGGCTGCTGGCAATTTGTGATACCTACCAAATATGTCAAAACCAATCCTGTTCGCATTTATTATAATGTAAACTCGCGATGGTCGCGTCGATGTGTTCCCCTAAACCTGTCTGTCGTTTGGTTTTGTTGGTTTGGTTTAATATTGTGAATATCTTCTCAATGAACATTGTGCAAATTGCAATTTCCTGTCCAGTAACTACTTTGTATTGGTCTTCGGAAAACTGTCAATATCTAACGTGCTTGACGTTATCCAAGGGCGCTTTCTAATTACATGAAGACCAAATAAAGAACTCACAATGGTTTAACACTGTTCAACGCCCCCTCTTACTTCACACGGTATCACTGGTGGTGACAACAACAATAATAATAACAATAATAATATAACAAATACATGAAGGAAAAATCCTTTAATAAATCTGGGGATCCATTTTCAGACTCGTGTTCATGTTAGTTTTTTTAATAATTTAGTGTTGGAGGGCCTTTCCGAAGTATTTGACCTTTGCACTTTCACACTCTTTGGAATTGTAAGAAACAAACGAACTTTGGCTGAGCTCTTAAAAAAAGATCACATATGAACCGAATTTTTAAGCCAAGAGCAAAAAGTGTCTGGGACATTGTAAACGCCGAATCAAGGGTGCGCTTTAATTTTCATATAGCAGTTTTTTCTATCTGTTAATTAAGATTTAGGAGTTACGCAAATTTATACAGCATTAATTTGGGACAGAGAAGTTGTTCGCAGAAAACCACTTTTTTTTACTTTCTCTACTGGTAAGTAGGGGAAGTATTGTATTACACCCAAAAATTCGATGTCGAGATTTCACCGGAAATACATGTTATGAGGCCCCCTGAATCCAAAAAAAGCATTTTTAGAAAAAGGTCCGCGTGTGTGTCTGTGTGTCAGTCTGTCAGTCTGTCAGTCTGTGGACAGCATAACTCAAAAACGAAAAGTCGGTTAAAAACCAAGGTTGGTATTTAAGTTTAATCCCTTTGAAGGATGCGACACGAAGATTTTGAAGAAAATAACCCCACCCTAAACTACCCTTTACATAGAAACTTTTTAGAAAATTTTGATTTTCTTGCAAATGGCTCTAACGATTTTGATTAAAATGTCATATGTTTGAGATATTTTTATGACAAATGAAATGCATATTTTGAATTTTCTGGCTATAGCCCCTGTAGTCGTATTTACTCTGGACGACTTTTGCATAACTGGTAAACCGTTAGAGATAGACCAAATTATACTATACAAAAATGTAGATCTTGCTAAAACACACAATTTATGTCTCAATAAATTTTCTTGTAGGTTGAACCATTTCGGAGATATTCCTTGTTATGTGTGTGAGTTTCGGAAAACTTGTTTTCGTGAAATGGTCCATCGTTGTTCATTTTTTATATGTTACGTGTGCAAAGAGAACGGAATCTCAAACCTTTAAACAATTTGACTATCGCACAAAGCCTACTGTATTCTAACATTCCCCTTGCACCTTCAAGGAAATATGCGACAAGATAATTTGTATAAATGTTTATCTCAACTAACACGAAGAAGATATAGGAATAAGAGTTTGTAAGAATGGTTAGTACAAGAGTAGAGAAAGTCATGTGAGTGCAACACATCAGATATTTAACTACTATTCAAAATATGTATTAATTTTTCTGGTATTTCTTTGCGCAGCAAAGCGATCTTGGTAGAAGGATCCGTGGTTTCCTCTTTAAGAAACACAGTTTCAAATATCAACAGGCAACTCATGCACCTGATTATGTAGCAGATCTTAAATGAGCAGAAGATTCAGAAAAACTTTGATATCTTGGTGTTTATGAATGAGATTCGAACCCACGCCCCAACCGCAGTCTAACACTGTCTCGGCAGTAACTAAATTGTTGTTGGAGACGGGAAGGAGCAAATTGCATGAACAGTTATTGTTATTGGTAGTCAGACGAAGTTTGGAGAGAGAATGACGAGGATGAACCGCGGCGTGTAGCGAAGTCAGCCAGTACCAGCTCGATATACAACGTCATAATGCGATCTAATTAAGGTGCTCACTGTCATACGTCAGGGAGCTCCCTTCCTTACTCCTCGCCACACCTGGCACAACATCGGCATCATGGCAAGCATACCAGAAGCAAAAGAAATTGTGGGTCATGGCCCCATAGACAACTTCATGCAGTCCTTGTGGCCTTTACAACTCCCCTAGAGGTGTAAAACTACCGCACGCCACTGTGGGTCTGCATAATCAAGTAAACGAATAGGTACAAACTAATATATAATATTTCTATTCATATCTGTCTTTGGACAGTTATATTTGTTTTAAAGACACTTCTGACATGTTTTGGGGACTAAAAGACCACATAAAATAGGGGTTAAACTTGCAAAATCAGCAAAAAACAAAACATTTTTGGCCCCGCATTACATACACGTTAGATGTGTTGCATACCCATCGGGCGATACCGCATTTAGATCGTGTTGTTTACGTTTCTCTGATCATGTTTTACTAGATGCCTCTAGAAACCGGAAGCATTGAACTTTGAACTTTCTAGAAAGTGAAAGAGGGTATATAAAGGGCCGCTTAATCTTCGGAGCATTAGATTTTTCAAAAAAATATTTGGAAGTTCCTCTAACGATAGTGCAGTTCAGACCAAAGACACTAACAGCGGTCAAAAATAATATTTTTAGCCAAAAATTAGAATTTTTGTTCTACACACAGCAACCAAAGTCATGATCGCAGTGTCTGATGATCATTATGTTTAAATTTCCTTCGTTTCTTTCTATTATGTTTCTTTCCCCACCAATACTGTTGTGCCACAACCAGCAAATCAGCTGCCGCATGCTGTGTAAGTTAGCTACTTCTTAATCGAATGCCCGGCTGTCGTAGCCGTGGTCGTTGGAGTGCACGTTTTTAAGCGCTCCGCCGCACAGGGGGTCATGGATTCAAGTACCGCCTTGGGCGAGGGCGTATGTGTGTATGTGAGAGAATAAAATGGATAAACAATCAGAAAAATAATGAAAACGAAAAAAAAAAAACAATAAAAAACCTGATGTGTTCATGTTAGTCGAGATAAACATTTGCAGAAATTATCTTATTGCTAATTTTCTTAAAGATGCAAGGGGAATATGGGAATACAGTAGACTAAGCGATAGTTAAATCTGCTCGCTATACGAAGTCTGTAAAATTTGCACGGCCAAGAGATAAAAAGGTAAAGAATGACCTTCCATTTGCAAAAAGTTCGAATTGGTTCACCTCACAAAAAATGCACTTGGAGATAACTTGTGTGTTTGAGCGATATCGACACTTTTTGTGCAATAATAAAATTTGGTTTACCAGTTATGCAAAAGACATCGAGAATAAAAAGGGCTACATAGGCTGTAGGAGAAAATTCAAAATATAAATTCCATTTTCCATAAAAATATTGTAAACACATGGCATTTCAATCAAAATCACTGGCAATTTTTGAGAAAAACAAAATTTTCAAAAACGTTTCCACGTAAATGTTAGTATAGGGTAGAGGAAGTTTCTTCAAAATCTTCGTTGACATCCTCGAAAGGTATAAAGTTAAATAGTAGCTTTGGTATTAACTGATTTTTCGTTTTTGTCATACTGTTCACACACACGCGCGCGCGCAGACCTTTTTCAAAAATTGCTTTTCTTTTTAATTCAGAGGACCTCAAAATATATTTCCGGTGAAATCTAGACATCGACACTTTGGGTCGAAAAGAATACCTCCCCTAATTACTATACGTAGTAGAAAAAGTAAAAATCAAACTAAATTGAGATAAAATTTCAATTCATCTTTACACATATTAGGGTATTCAGTAGCCAAAGCCATAATCAAATAAATAGATGGCGTTTAAATGACCTCGAGAAAGAATTCTGTTGTGTGCATTCACATAACTTTCTCTACTCAGTCTTTTACGAAAGGTACCAGAGAAAATGACACTGCACCTCAAATATATGTCACATTATTTATCATTATACGAAGCTACAACTAAATAGTTACACCAATAACCTCAAAAAGGATACAAAATGACGTACAAACGAAATATAATATATATATATACGCTCCCGATCGTATAGGTTAAAAGAGAAAGAGGTACAGTGAGTGCATTCAGTTTGTCATTCAGATTGGTAGCCAAATACAAACCCGCCAGATAGTTTCTATGGGGCTCCTTGTACAAAACATTTCTAAAAACGAGTTAGTATGAATATCTTTAATACTGAGGCAGCATTTCTGTGTAAGCCCTCTACAATAATATGAAATGTGAGCATAGAGGTAGCAGAAAGGCCCCCTGACATTATCGAGTTAAGATATAGACAGCTTAGTCTCACTTCTTTTGTCTTGTGGCATGAAGAAAAATGTGAGGTTAATTAAAATTTAACCTCTCTATGTAAAGTATTGATTAGAAAACCGAAACTGGAGTTATGATTCTTCAAGAATGGACTATGATAGAAGTAATGATTATTGTGATCGAACTATCGTGTGAGTTTTACCAAAAACAACTGACTAGTAGTTACTCCATTAGAGACGAAACACGCCATTGTTTAGCAAATTTTCCTTTTGAGTGATTTATTGAAAAATAATGATTTACGAGTGTCAAGGAAAGTTTCAAAAATTCTTAAAAGTGAAATAGATTATTTAATTTTTAAGAAGAGAAAGTAAAAAGCTTGGAGAGTTATTTAACCGGCGTGAAAGACAAAACTGAATTAACACTCCGGTGGTGATCTATTTAGCAAGGCTCCAGTTTATCGAGGACTGTGTTATTTATCCTGCTGACAGCTAACGTTTCAATCTTGTGTATAAATGCACATGATAGTTTTCAATAAATGCGTATCCATTTACAACCTATCAGATAATATAATCAATAATTGATTCCTGTCAAATGTGTGTAAATCCACGTGATTTAATTATGCCAAAGCGCATGAACCTTAACAGGATATAACGCATTTCCTCTCTCGTTTGTGTTGACTGCATTTCACGTCTGTCAGCGCAGAAATTGTGCGTCGTCTTTTTTGCCTGGTAGTATTAGCGATGCATTGACGGAACCCGACAAAATTGTGAAATAAGGAATGAAGGCCAGGCTGACATATGCCTCTGGGCTGCTGGCAATTTGTGATACCTACCAAATATGTCAAAACCAATCCTGTTCGCATTTATTATAATGTAAACTCGCGATGGTCGCGTCGATGTGTTCCCCTAAACCTGTCTGTCGTTTGGTTTTGTTGGTTTGGTTTAATATTGTGAATATCTTCTCAATGAACATTGTGCAAATTGCAATTTCCTGTCCAGTAACTACTTTGTATTGGTCTTCGGAAAACTGTCAATATCTAACGTGCTTGACGTTATCCAAGGGCGCTTTCTAATTACATGAAGACCAAATAAAGAACTCACAATGGTTTAACACTGTTCAACGCCCCCTCTTACTTCACACGGTATCACTGGTGGTGACAACAACAATAATAATAACAATAATAATATAACAAATACATGAAGGAAAAATCCTTTAATAAATCTGGGGATCCATTTTCAGACTCGTGTTCATGTTAGTTTTTTTAATAATTTAGTGTTGGAGGGCCTTTCCGAAGTATTTGACCTTTGCACTTTCACACTCTTTGGAATTGTAAGAAACAAACGAACTTTGGCTGAGCTCTTAAAAAAAGATCACATATGAACCGAATTTTTAAGCCAAGAGCAAAAAGTGTCTGGGACATTGTAAACGCCGAATCAAGGGTGCGCTTTAATTTTCATATAGCAGTTTTTTCTATCTGTTAATTAAGATTTAGGAGTTACGCAAATTTATACAGCATTAATTTGGGACAGAGAAGTTGTTCGCAGAAAACCACTTTTTTTTACTTTCTCTACTGGTAAGTAGGGGAAGTATTGTATTACACCCAAAAATTCGATGTCGAGATTTCACCGGAAATACATGTTATGAGGCCCCCTGAATCCAAAAAAAGCATTTT
This sequence comes from Tenodera sinensis, assembly GCA_030765045.1. NCBI lineage: Eukaryota > Metazoa > Arthropoda > Insecta > Mantodea > Mantidae > Tenodera > Tenodera sinensis. The sequence continues at coordinate 69,634,044 of CM060968.1, forward strand.
TAGAAAAAGGTCCGCGTGTGTGTCTGTGTGTCAGTCTGTCAGTCTGTCAGTCTGTGGACAGCATAACTCAAAAACGAAAAGTCGGTTAAAAACCAAGGTTGGTATTTAAGTTTAATCCCTTTGAAGGATGCGACACGAAGATTTTGAAGAAAATAACCCCACCCTAAACTACCCTTTACATAGAAACTTTTTAGAAAATTTTGATTTTCTTGCAAATGGCTCTAACGATTTTGATTAAAATGTCATATGTTTGAGATATTTTTATGACAAATGAAATGCATATTTTGAATTTTCTGGCTATAGCCCCTGTAGTCGTATTTACTCTGGACGACTTTTGCATAACTGGTAAACCGTTAGAGATAGACCAAATTATACTATACAAAAATGTAGATCTTGCTAAAACACACAATTTATGTCTCAATAAATTTTCTTGTAGGTTGAACCATTTCGGAGATATTCCTTGTTATGTGTGTGAGTTTCGGAAAACTTGTTTTCGTGAAATGGTCCATCGTTGTTCATTTTTTATATGTTACGTGTGCAAAGAGAACGGAATCTCAAACCTTTAAACAATTTGACTATCGCACAAAGCCTACTGTATTCTAACATTCCCCTTGCACCTACAAGGAAATAAGCAATAAGATAATTTGTACAAATGTTTATTTTAACTAACACGAAGAAGATATAGGAATAAGAGTTTGTAAGAATGGTTAGTACAAGAGTAGAGAAAGTCATGTGAGTGCAACTCACGAGATTTTTTCACATACATCCCTTAAACATAGCATTTAAATTTAAAATATTGCATCCAATTTTTGAAATAATAAAAGTAGTTAAGCATATACCACATAAGGACTAGTTTGAAAATCTGGTTTGTTATTTAATTCGCGCAAGTGACGTAATGATAGTTTATGGCGTTTCCTGCTTGAAATAAACAAGAGATAATACGAGCAGCCACTGCAATTAATCGCGCACTTTTCCGCGATGTTTACTACACAGAAGTCGGAGGGATACTAACTTCAGAAACCTATGTTATTATAATACAAAGGTGACGTCTACCTAAAGCACTGCGCAATTTCGAGGGAGTCGCCACTTCTAACTTGCCTTATTCGCCCCATATTCTCTTGCCAAGTGACGAAGGTTGTTTTGATACAACCAGCGCAGTGATGGCTTCATTCCACGTGTGCGGTAGCAATAATTTCTACACCGGTATCCCCTTTATATTAAACATGTTTTACATATAATAACCACATTCACCTACTTGGCTTAAAATATTTTAAAACTATTTTATCAACATATTGTAATGGACATAATTAATTAATGGCTAAATTAATTGAAAATTTGCCAAAAGAGGGGGATATAAAATGGGAACCACAAGATTTCATATAATATATTACGCAGATAATGCTAATCTCATACCAGAAACATAACAGGATTGCAAAGGTTATTACACCAATTCAATATAAAGGCATAAAATATAATACATAGAAAACTACATGCCTAACAGTATCCAAAGGATCACTGAGATTAAAAGTAGAAGTGGAAATAAAAATCGGTGAACAGGTTTCAGAATGTAATTATTTAATTATTTCGATATAAAAATAACAAGCACCAAAAATTTAAATCGCGAAGTAAAAACGCAGACCGATAAAACATTTATAATTCATCCCAGGAATAAAAGGGGAAATGATATCATAAACACAAGAAGAAGATCGACATAATAAATTGTGTTCAAACTTGGAAACACGAAATACAATATCTTATATTAGATGAACACACAAGAAACTAAACTCCTAAAAGAGGAATCATATCGATCCTTTTTATGTTTACAAATACGAATATTGAGAAAGTACCTTCTGAAATTAGAAATAAGCAGCTATAAGTTTCCGTTTTTGCTTCTGATCATAGTGGCGTTTGATATTCTAACGTCTTATATTTGCAAATTGAAATCAACATACTAAACAGCAAACTGTCTTCTTGTTTGTAACTTACAAAGGTTCTCTCTGCCACTCTTCATGAAATAGACGTCCCAAGGAAGTCATACTCGCCACTGAACGAGGCCTTTCGGAACCAGTGCAGCAGTGAAGGGGAAGGATGGCCGGTGGAGTGAGTCAAGAACGTTTCAGTGGACAAAGATTTTGCTCATGCCTGGGTTAGAATATATTTCGTCCATGGGCTATAACTAGGCGCTAGATAAAACTGAGAAGGAATCTAATCTTGCATTTACCTTTGCAAGAGCAAATGTAAGTAGGTAAGTGGGTTAGCCAATGTTCGTCTACATAATCTAGGTGATGTTACCGACCCCTGTCTAGGCGAAACGATTCCTTAATTCAAGAGAGAGAGAGAGAGAGAGAGAGAGAGAGAGAGAGAGAGAGCGCTAGTAGCGTGCCACGCGATAACTTCATTGATGTGACAAGCGACATCGTGTCACACAAAGTGACATCTCCCAGTCATAACATGGACAAAGTTAAGATAGCAGAGAGTGGCAGGTTGCATACTGCAAAGGGGTAAACCACGTCTTACTCCTCCGTCTTTTGTTTCCTTCTTGACATGATCGGAATAAGTAAGTTACCAGAGAGACGTTGTGACGTCACTCTGAAACAAGATTCCTTGTTTGTACTTTGTTTTGGAATAGACTAGCACAGATACACACAGTTATATTTTAAGACGTTACAAAAACAAATTTATAAAGTTACAATAACGTAAGCTGAACATTAGACAACTCCGTTTAAAATAATTAAGCTTATACTCAAAACCAGGTAAAGAAACTTAAACAAAATAGATTAATAACTTTCGAAAAATAAACATTGAGAGTTTATGTTAAAATAATAAATTACATTTCTTTTAATTCACAGAAGTCTAATGGCATTTTGTACTTGATCAGTTGAGTTAGAAAAACTAAATATATTTTTTATTACAAATTGGACGCATAATTCCACAAGAATGTACGAAGATCATAGTTTGTTACTTTAAGATACGTAGAGTAACTTATTTCTGACACAGTTTGGTTAAGAATTATGCGACATCACACAGGGTTTCGAAATAAGTAATCACTTCAAAAAATTAAAGGAATATTGCGAGCAGCTTTTTCAGACGTAACTCGACAGCGTTGCGTTGAGGTTGGTGTGGGATCTGAACAGGCTTCTGGATGTAAACACATCGGCCGTTTAAACAGGGTGGCGCTCGCGACAAAAGTAAAACATCTCCGCAGGAAATGATCAGAGACAAAAACGCAAGATACCATATGTGGTCCAAATACTGAGATCTATCATCTATCACTGGGTTAAACTAATGTAATGACTTCCCCTTTAGCCTATATACAGGATGTTAGGCTTATGTATGTGCAGAGTTTGCGAGATGAATAAGAAAGTCCAATAAAATGTTCATCTGTCATGAAAGGTAAAGCAGATACTCATTATTGAATACATTATCTACACAGTCTGGCAACAGGGCAGAAGTGAATAAGCGAATGTTTTATTTACTAACACGACTACTACTTTCAAGCATGCGTTCATACGTCCAAACTACGCCAGCCCTAGAAAACTACTTTAGCCATGTGACTACATTCTTTCAAGCTTTCCAAGCAGTATTCCCAAGACCTGAGCAGTGTCAATATTCCTGAGCTTCTGCTTTGCGCGTTGGCAAACCTGTTTCCAGTAATTTATTCCAAAACGCACTCTGGGATCGAATTATTTAATATTATTTTGAGGCTAAACGACTCATTTTAGCAACAAATGGAACAGGAACGAATAGTTCACATTTAAAAACTCTACCTTTACATGCTAATTGCAGAAGTAAGCACATATTGACAATGAGACACTCTACTATTTTTTATTTATGAATCTGTGCACTATAGAGGAAAATGTTATACCCTAACACATATATACAGCTTCCATGTACTACTCTTAACAAATCTTGTGTTCCTATCACGTTAACCCAGATACATATTTGCAGATATATGTTACGTATTTAATTCCAAATACAGGGAGGATAGCGGAAACCGGATAGACAGAAAGCTGTTTAAAACTCGGCTGTTCATGAAATGTTATCACGTTCCATAACTGTAGAAAACAATTTAATATCGCTACACTTTAAGATATTAGTGTTGAACAATTCAAACCAATTATAACGAATATCTTGGAAATGGCTAATGCTACCAACATATTATTTGAAATAAATTGTATTTTTCCACGTATTTAGTGTTCCAGTTAAACAAATTTATTAAATTTTCCTTTCGAGAGAAGAGAACTTCATGGACTGTTTTCAGAATTTCAATATACATATAAATAAATTTCTTATGTTAATATATTAAACGTGTAGTGACGCAGCGGCTATGTCTCAAGGTTATTGGGAGGTTGGAGCGGGGCAGTCGAAACGTTAAACAGATAAGCCGCGCGCTGGCCCAGCGTAAACATCGGAAGCGTCATCACCAGATAACGAAAGTCTTCTAATGTTTCTTCTTCTAGAACGTTCTGTAACTCTGTGGAATTGGATTCCACAGCGAGTGAACGGGCGTGAACAAGATGCTACGTATATCATTAGGACGTGAAGGGAAAGAAGTGATCGAGAGATTGAACTAGTTCACGTGTTAAGTCAGAGTGTCAGTTTAAGCGAAGTCTCAGGGAACGGTGAAGTCAGTTACTAAATGACAGTTTAAAAGCTGTACCAAGTGACAATATGACATTTTATCCAAAAATCGGTAGAGCTACCTTTGATAAAATTGGATTTTTTTTTAAAAACTATTCCATGTAAAGTGTAGATTGGGTTGAGAGTTTTCTTGAAAACCTTCCTATCGTAGCTAACATGATTAAAATGTCTCAGTGGCCTCAAAACGTGTATATATACACATTTGATTGTACGCAGGAGATTTAAACGACAGTCAAATATTCCGTTACTTGCACTTGTGTGTGTGTGTGTGTGTGTGTGTGTGTGTGTGTGTGTGTGTGTGTGTGTGTGTGTGTGTGTGTGTGTGTGTGTGTGTGTGTGTTGTTAGAGAAGTAAACCAGTGAACATCATTGCCGATGAGCAATTGTTCGAAAGGAAATCTCGCCTTTAATTGAATCAAAATAAATATATATTCATAATAAATAATTCTCATAAATAGTAATAGTAACAATAAATACTTCCAAGTGTAGGAAAACAATAGACCAAGAAAAATCACGAAAGTTTAAAAACTAAAACCATTATTTAGAATGTCTTGGTTATGTTTAATATATGACAAAATTATTTGGTAGAAATTATGTTTTAAAGAGTTCACCCAGCCGCTGCGTCTTTCAGCCGCAGCCAAGGCCACAGGGGAGCGCAGGTTTGACCCCTAACCAACTTGTCTGTTCTATGCGGTTGTCTCTCTCACTTCCACATTCTCCATAGTCTATCTTAAAGTGTGGTTTTACTCAGGGGCTCAAAACAAGCATACTTACTGAAATCTGGGGATTAAACTTATACTTCATCTTTTACTATGAATAGCTGCAGGAGAAATTAGCAATGAAGTTTTTTAAAACATTCACGTTAGAGTTGCTGCACTAATGGGCCACATTAATATTTGTTTCTCATAAACCTTTTATGATAAATCACAGATGAGCCTTTCAGCCAAAAGTTTAGGCATATGTCTAAAATATCCACTCAGTCTGTGTAAATATTTGTGAGTTCAAATTTTTGTGAATGAAACACATAATTTCCATTGATTACAATCCTCCTTTCTCTCTTAAGGAGCCAAAAAACTCGAATACCGATATATTCGTATATAATACGGGCAGAGAATATAAGAGAGAAACTGAATATAATGTGAAACTAAATCAGGAATTATAAGAGAAGAAAAAAGCAAGAAAGTGGTGGAAAAAAAGATCAATTACAAATGCTGGAAAACCCACCAATGCCTTAAGGCTACACCGTAGCTAAAACTACATCGATCTAAACATGACAAAAAGTCAGTATTGTAATGTAAACATCAACTAAACCATTACATTATAATCATAGTCTGTGTAACACTCTTTGTGTTCACCCTTAGAACCTTTATTCTAATGAGTTTAAACCTATATGAACCCATAAAACAGCAGTTATGACAAACTGAGTGGATTAGTTTTTCGAAATTCTACTTTATTATGAAAATTACTGTTTTACATTGTGGCATTGGGTCAATAATGAACGGACGGAGGAGGCCCCAGGCTACAGGGTAACGAGTGATTATGTGATCGACACCGCGATAACACCAGTATAGTGTCCTGAAGATTCCCAGAAATTCTGCTGAGTCATTGCACACGTGCGCATAGGAAGAACTCGAAGGAGGTCACGTGACGCCGGCTGCAGTATAAATGTAGTTTGCGAGGGCAACCAGAGTCTGTTCAAGTAGAGTTAGTTCAGAATTGGGTTTTTTTTTTTTTTTTTTTTTTATTTATTTATTTAGAGTCGCTTTAACAATTGAGTCATATCGCGACTATTCTATGTAATACAGCGGTATACAATAAATTTGATACAATTATTTAGCCAAAAAAATTGGGTTGTTGTTTAGGCTGTATGTTGCCGTGTACAGTTAGATTTAGTTACGAGAATGAGTCGGCCAGCCTGTCGTCGAGTGATTGTGTCCTAATAGTCAAGATATAAGAGACAAAGAAACTGGAGAAAGACATTAAAAGATTGGGAAAGCTTATCAGAAGAACAATTGTTAACTGCAATAGCAGAAAAGACTATAAACTGTGTTAACGAGAAGGAAATTACGCATTTGTGGTAAACTTAGAGACCAGTTTTTGTAATATATAACATTATAGCTTATAAATTGTACGTAAAACGTGGTAAAACTGCTCCACTCATTTTAAAGTTCACTGATGTTTTAGCAGCTGAACAATTTGAGCTTCCTAGATGTAAGAATTATGGAAAAAATGCAAAAAGCTAAAAAAAGGGCAGGGCAGTGACACCATATTATTTGATTATAAAATGCACAACAGCAGATATACAATACATCAATAGTTGTAGAAAAGAATGCAGATTTCAGTAGCGAAACGAAAGAAAATAATTGTTAACCCTTAATGCAGGAAACTGAACAGAGAGCGAATAATTGCAGATGTTATTGCAAGTTGGCGATCATTAGCGAAGATTAGGAGGTGGGTACCTTGGAAGCCGCAGTCCCGAATCGATCCCCTTCTCATGAGGTCAGAGTTAAAGGCACTGCTTAGTTCCAGCAACTTCACGTCATTCATCATCGTGGGAGGTCCGGTGTTCGAACTCGGAGTGGTGTCTGCGACTCCGCCCAGGATCCTAAATCTTCTCTTTGCCTTACCGTGTACGCATGCGCAGCGGTATAATTGACTTCGTGACTCTTCTTCTCTTTCCTTCAACCCTAGTTAGTCCGGTCTTTGTGTTCTTGAGTGCAGGAAAGTTCTTAATGCAAAGGGTAGCCGTGCAAAATACCTAATTATATTGCCATGTATATTTAAATAGTTGATATACACGTATCCGAAAAGTTTCCGCCAAACTTCGATCAGCAAATAAAATGAACTCCCCCCTCCCCGCCCAAAAAAGGCTGTGAAGTAGAAATTACTTGTTACTTTACAGAATATAAAAATTTGTAGAGTTTGCAGAGTACTAAAACAAAAGCTTCTTGCCCTTGGGTCTCCCGTTTCGCCTCGACTATTTTTGAGATTGCTAATGTAGGGTGTGGGAAAAATGAGTGGTTATCGGAAATTGGATTGAGATATAAGCATAAGTCAAGTTAAGCGGAAAATACTTAATTGAATTTTTATTCTTTTTTTAAGCAGCTAAAACAGTGCTTCGTTTAGCGCTAGATGAGTTAGTGTCTTAGATTACGGTATTTACGGCAAAATCAACAATGCAAATTAGTATTGCATTTATCCTACTAAGGCACGCAATCTTAATTCAAGAAACAAATACAGAACTCATAAACAAAACACAAACATCTCATTGTTTGCAGTTAATCATAGCTTTAGTATTCAGAATTAGATCAACAAGCTTTTAAACCAGAGAAATGTCTGGTGTCTTAGCGAGAGTATGGCAGAATAGGGCACGCCGATGTACTCTTTGTGTTAATCGCAATGGGCATGCACTCCAATATTTGCCTTGAATAGTAAAGCCGTGATTAACTGCAAACAACGAGGTGTGTGTGCTTTATTTGTGTGTTCTGTGGATTGTGTGCCTTACTGAGATAAATGCAATACTAATTTGTAGCACAAACTTTCACGCTATCACTTTCACACGTCGTGTTATCTGGAGAGTTCTAATAAGACTGCCCTGCTACGGTTTCATGTTGAATACATCTTCCAGACGTTTCTACTCTAGCTTGCAAAAATATTACATTTTATTGGTTGCCTAAAATGCAGTTTCTTTCAGATTTAGTCATTTCTGGATTTGTCAATGGATATGCCCGCGAAGCGTGTTTGCCCCTCTCTTGTCATATAGCTGTCAATCCAGCAGACACTCTGCCAATGATTTACGGTGTTTTATGACTTTCGGAGAAGAATGGCTATACAAAGAAGGTGCCATATAGTTTTATTATTGCTGGCGTCAGTATGTCGGTGCCTGATCTGCCGTTCTTGCTCTCTGGTGAAACGAGGATTTCTCGTAGTATACGAAACTAGTTGGTTAAAGAACATTATGATACATGGAAATACACAGTTATATTATAAATACCCTATTACACACAAGATACCGTCTCAACATTTTATTCCAAGGAATATACAGTGGCTCAAAGGTTAAATTGCTGTAAATATCAAAACAAAATGTCACATACCTGGTAAACAATGAGGTTTGGTTTTCTTTTGTTATTTTCTTCAGTTCACCGTTACCATGAGTAAATGAAGTATTTTCTATTTATACTGATATAAGTATTTGCAAGTTACACATTATGGCTATTACTAAATATTGATTTGATACTATTATAGAAACAAGAGGATTTATTCTCAGGGTCTGAGAAAATTTAGATCTCTTAACAATTTAAGAGTAGGCCCATGTTCTATTGGAATTTAATCATGAAGTATGAGAAAACAGGTTATGTTGCTGATAATAAAAAATATGGAAGGCCAAAGATATCACTGTTGCTCAGGTGTTTCATGCAAATAATGAAGTAAGTAGAAATAATAATTATGAACTTGGTAGTCTTGCACACAGGTACCGAGGCAACTTCAGATGAGTAATTCCACAGTTTGGAGGAGTATTAGAAAACGTCTTAGCCTGTATCCATATAAACTGAAACTAAAGCTTGCACTCAAAGAAAGTGACAAGCTGGACAGCTATGATTCTGCCTATTTGTGCAGAGATTGAAATAAATGATTGGTTCGACAAAGTTTTCTTTTTCTTTTTTGGACAGATAAATCACATCTTTTTTTTAATGGTGTAGTTAACACACATAACTGCAGGATTTGATCAGAAATGACTAATATTTTAGTTCAACAATATCTTCATGATTTAAAGGTTACTGTATGGGTGGGTTCAAGACACAATTTATCAATGGCCCTTATTTCTTCGAAGAAGTCCGCATGGAAAATGACCGACTGTTACTGTAAATGGAGAGCGCCACTGTTACAAAATTTCGCCGTCCCTCGACTGAGTAATCACCATATCAAAGAAACTATATTCGTGCAAGATAAAGCATCATTGCTTGCGCAATATGCGACTTCTTTTGTTCTTTTTTCCCTATCTCAAACATCATAATATTTAAAGTTTGAAGTGACATTTCAAAGACCCTATATACAAATGGCCTTCGTGTGATATTTCTGCAAGCAAAATGCAAGTTTAAAAAAATCTAACGTGTTGCACTCACATGACATTCTCTACTCTAAGCATTTGTACAAACTATCCTTGTAGATGCAAGGAGAATATGAGAATACAGTAGGCTTTGTGCGATAGTCAAATCTTTTAAAGCTTTGAGATCCCGTTCTGTTTGCACGGTTAACTTAAAAAAATGGACAACGATGTTGCATTTGACGAAAGTTTAACTTTTCCAAAACTCACACAACTAACAAGGAATATCTCTGAAATGGTTCACTCCACAAAAAACTATTCCGACGTAAATTGTGTATTTTAGCAAGAACTACGTTTTTTGTACAGTAAGATTTGGTCTGTCTCTTACAGTTTACCAGTTATTCAAAAGCCAACCAGATAAATACGACTACATGGGCTATAGCCAGAAAATTCAAGATATACATTTCGTTTCTCATAAAAATATCTCAAACACATGGCATTTTAATCAAAATCGTTATAGCCATTTTCAAGAAAATCAAAATTTTCGAAAAATGTTCCATGTAAAGGGTAGTTTAGGGTATAGCAATTTTCTTCAAAATCTCCGTGTCGTATCCTTCGAAGACATTAAGCTTAAATACCAAATTTCGGTTTTGAGCTATGCTGTCCACATACAGATAATCACTCCAGATATATTTTACGAGCCGCCTCTGACCTGTTTCCTCCGGAACTTCAATACTAAACTAGTGTAGCCTTAATGGGCGCAACATAGAGATGCTATGGATGGCCCTATGTTATACTCTTAAAAACAATGCCAAAGCAGAAGAGATGTGCAAGCCCTCTGATAAATCTCCACGGCTACAACTTTTTTTTTCTGCTTGCCTGAGTTGTAGGCAAGTTGGGAACAAAAGCCTCGTCTCACAATAAACACCTCCCGTCACTTTTTGGCCCATAAATCCACGACTTGTCTCGAGCAAAGAAACGCCCTGAGATGAATAACATTGCTCTGAGCTCTATCTATCGTGACTGACGTTGTACGTTATGGAAACAGAGGAAAAAGTGAGGTCAGAGTAGTGCATATCTACCTGCCTGCCTTCCTACACCTAGTACATCTTCTGCAAAATTAAACCATCGACGTTTCTTCTTTTTTACTTTCTTTACAAAAATCTGCTAGGTAAAAGAGATACTGCATTCTACCCAAGAATTTCATACCAAGATTTTACTGGAAGCGGAAATATTCCCGTCTCCTGAATACAAAGAAAGGAATTTTTAGAAAAATGTAAGAGCGCAAGCGCGCTTATATGTGAACGGAATATTTTCAAAAAATCCCAGACACCAATTTACCCTTCAAAAGGAAAATGCCACGAACGTTTTTCATTTCCTTCAAAAATGACTAAAGATTCTAATTAAAATACACCCATTAAAAGAAGTTTACCTAACAAAATCTGATGACTTTCTCTACTCTTGTATTAACCATTCTTACAAACTCTTATTCCTATATCTTCTTCGCGTTAGTTAAGATAAACATTTGAACAAATTATCTTATTGCTTATTTCCTTGCAGGTGCAAGGGGAATATTAGAATGCAGCAGGTTTTATGGGTTAGTCAAATCTTTTAAAGCTTTGAGATTCTGTTCTCTTTGCACGCTTAACACATAAAAAATGAACAACGATGTTGCATTTCCCTAAAGTTCTAAGTTTTCCGAAACTCGCACACATAATAAGGAATATCTCCGAAATGGTTCAACCTATAAGAAAATTTCTTTGGACATAAATTGTATATTTTACTAAGGCCTACATATTTTGTATAGTATGATTTGGTCTATCTCTAACGGTTTATCAGTTATGCAAAAGTCGTCCAGAGTAAATACGACCACACGGGCTATAGCCAGAAAATTCAAGATATACATTTCATTTATCATAAAAAAATCTCAAACATATGACATTTTAATCAAAATCGTTACAGCTATTTTCAAGAAAATCAAAATTTTCGAAACATTTTCCATGTAAAGGGTAGTTTAAGGTGGGATTATTTTGTTCAAAAGTTTCGTGTTGTATACTTGAAAGGCATTAAACTTAAATGCTAACTTTGGTTTCTAACCGACTTTCCGTTTTTGAGTTATGCTGTCCACAGAATGACACACACACACACACACACACACACACACACACACACACACACACACACACACACACACACACACACACACACACACACACACACACACACACACACACACACACACACACACACACACACACACACACACACACACACACACACACACACACACACACACACACACACACACACACACACACACACACACACACACACACACACACACACACACACACACACACACACACACACACACACACACACACACACACACACACACACACACACACACACACACACACACACACACACACACACACACACACACACACACACACACACACACACACACACACACACACACACACACACACACACACACACACACACACACACACACACACACACACACACACACACACACACACACACACACACACACACACACACACACACACACACACACACACACACACACACACACACACACACACACACACACACACACACACACACACACACACACACACACACACACACACACACACACACACACACACACACACACACACACACACACACACACACACACACACACACACACACACACACACACACACACACACACACACACACACACACACACACACACACACACACACACACACACACACACACACACACACACACACACACACACACACACACACACTTTTTCTAAAAATGATTTGTTTTGCATTCAGGGAGCCTTAAAACATATATTTCCGGTGAAATCTCGACATCGAATTTTTGGGTGGAATACAATACTTCCTCTACTTTACTATACGTAATAGAGAAAGTAAAAATAAGGTGTCACTCCAGCAAACATTCGAGAAAGGTGTACTATTAGAACGTTTAAATAATCGTAGGGGGCCCATACACTTACACTTTCTTCCTTGCTGCTGGAGGGGGTAGATCTATGCAAGTATAACTGTACGAGGTGTCCCCCTTTGTGGTATAACCTATGCACCTGTATTAGGGTATATTAGAGAAACAAATGTGACAAACGCGGAATGAAAAGGCGAATCCTTCGTTGAAGCTTACTGGAACGCTCTGCTTTCCATTTAGGGACAAAGACCCCTCAGAAAGAGGTTTAGAGATAAACCATTTTTGCTGAAACAGCAAGGACGGGAACCCATGATGTACTGGGAGTAGTACAGTGCGCGGCATCGCCATCTTCCCTCTAATGACGTGTCACTGAGCCTTCGACCAATTAGCAATTAACAGCTTTATGCGAGGGAAGCTTTAAATCTTGCCCCACGTTGTGTAAGTGCTTTTCACCCCCTCCAAACTAAGAGTGAGGGTGAGTTGAAGAAAAGGACAAAAAAGAGAAAATTACGTGATGCCACGTAGTATCCTGCTTCTTGTAATTCGATTAGTTTCTTTTGCAGCCAAGGGCTCTGTCTGAGAGATCATCAGAATGCTTAAACAGAACAGAAGAGAGAGAGAGACATCTATGATAACAGCTGATCCAAGCTTTTATCTACGTATCACTGCATTAAATGTAAAACTGACTCTAGATACCCCAAGAAGATATATCTATTCAATAGTAGAACCTGCAATAACTAGCTTTATTCTTTCTCTCTTCTCTGAACATTTACTCTCCCCTTCTCTCAGTTTCGAAATCATGCTCTCCTTCACCCAACCTTTCCATTTTTACTTTCTCTACTACGTATAGTAAAGTAGAGGAAGCATTGAATTCCACCCAAAAATTCGATGTCGAGATTTCACCGGAAATATATGTTTTGAGGCCCATGAATAAAAAAAAAAATTAGAAAAAGGTCCTTGTGTGTGTCTGTTAGTTTGTGGACAGCATAACTCAAAAAAAGAAAAGTAGTTTGAAAACCAAAGTTGATGCCACATGAAGATTTTAAACAAAAAATATCCCCACCACAAACTACCCTTTACATGGAAAATGTTTTGAAATTTTTGATTTTCTTGAAAATGACTAACGATTTTTATTAAAATGTCATATGTTTAAGATATTTCTATGAATATAAAAATGAAATATATACTTTAAATTTTCTGACTATAGCCCCTGTAGTCGTATTTACTCTGGATGACTTTTGCATAACTGATAAACCGTAAGAAATAGACCAAACCTTACTATACTATATGCTATATGATGTTTTTAAAATCAATAATACTACTCCTTTCTAAGCACTTAAGAGGATATGAAAAGACTTCTTTAGATACTGCTAATTTCATTACCCGTTATCTCAAAAACTATTTGAGGATCAGACTGAAATTTTATAGAATACATATGTGCACATTTGAAGTCACTGAGCTGCTTTTATACAATAAAGTAGTTTATTAAAAACATAGAATTTGTAATGACATACTTTTGTTCAAATTTATCCGAAATTAGTTTTTTTCAACAATTTATTAATAACAAAGAAAACCAGTAATCTAACCAAGATGCTGTCTTTATTGAAAATGGTTAGTCATTTTTATATAATTAAAATTTTCGAACATTTTTCAATATAAAAGGTAGCTCGGGGTGGCTAATTTCCCTGAAAGTCTTCATGTACTATCCTTGAAGGATACTGATTTTAAATATACACACACGGACCTTTTCTAAAGAGATATTTTTCTTGGATTCAGCTGACCTCCAAACGGGTATTTCCGGTGAAAGTTTAATTTCGAATTTTTGGAGTGGAATGCAATTTCTTCTCTAGCCCTTATGTCCACGGTAGAGAAGGTAAAAAACAAACAGAAATACAACTTACATCATTCGCTCATAACTGTCACAAGAATGCTAAAGGGGGTAAATTATTATTTATTCATGCCAAGAAACTTACTGATGGTGGTTTTAAACACACAAGCCATGCGTGGGTAATGTTTGAGAGGTAGAATAGGAACTAAAAATTTCAATGCCATAGCCGGGATTTGAACCACTGAACTTCCGCTTCACACGCGGCTGTCAGTATGACACCGAAATCGCAGCTGCGGAATAGAACTTTTCCGCTCCGATTCTACCTCTCAAACATTCCCCACACACGGCTTGTGTGTTTAAAAACGTTAGCAGTAAATTTGTTGGCATAAATAAATAATTTACCATCTAAAGATTATTTAATCCCAAGACAAAGTACTTTCGATTGTAAGTCGCCCTTGGAGCATTTATCTCTGATGTGAGATTCCCTCTGTGGTCTAACGGGAAAAATACGAAGCGGTTAGAGAATTCAGTATCTCAGTGGTTAGAGTAGGCGCGCATGAAGAGGAAGGTCTGCGGTTCAAATCCCGGCTCTGGTATTGAATTTTTCAGTTCCGAATCTAGCTTTCATGGTCAAGATTTTCCTTTATGTAACCCACCTTTAAGTCCAAAGGTCATATCGTTGACCTCTCCTGTGGAACATATTGCCCCAGTTTTACGCAATGGCTCCGCGGTGGTGTGGGGCGCGTTCGGGAGGTCCTGTGTTCGATCCCTGTGGTCGACCTTTATGTCCCATGGTGGTTTTCGAGGGTTCTCCCAAGTTACCAGGCCAATTCTGGGAAGGAAAATTACATTCCTCGTATTTTCCGCCTATACCCTCCAATTTAATTTCACCTTCCTTTTAATCCAGTCTTCCGGGGTCAGAAGTGTTGGCGATGGACGAGTTAGCGCTGCCATGTAGGGATTTGTGCACTGTAACTGCTGTTCTCGACAGATGTGTGGCCTTGTAGTCGCCCGGTCTGCCGGGGAGGGGGGACCGGTGTCAAAGCACATGTGATTGTCTGGACGAAGAACCTCCGGCACACGTTAGGGACCCTTATGTTGGCTCGCTGCTCATCTCACGCCCGTAGAGCACTCTCATACCATCCGTTCCTACCAGGGGTCTGTCTGCGCAGGCTCAGTGTTAAATTTCCTCCGTAATACTCCACTTCTACCTCTAACTCGTTTTACGGTCTCCTTTTGTCTTTGGGGTTTTTTGTACATTAAACACACACACACACACACACACACTCTCTCTCTCTCTCTCTCTCTCTCTCTCTCTCTCTCTCTCTCTCACTGATACTTACCAAGCAGGGAATTGAAACTAGGGCTCCTCACAGATCAGGCAGGCGCTCTACCGAGTGAGCTACCGAGGCAGCCGCATGTAAAGGAACACCTTGTGTATCTTCAGTACATCTAAGGAATATGCTTGCAATAAAAACAAACACTACCCTGCACTGTCTTGACAATGCACATATCTTGTCTCCTCCCAATATAATAACACGTGTATGGAGAGAAATAAATACCAGTACAGGGGCCTGTGAATTACTATTAGACCAAATACCTGCACCACAACTTATCAAATAATTAATCACCTCCCTTTTTCGAAATTTAGGACGTGCCTTAGTGCCCGAGGAGAACTGGTTTCAAATATCGGAACAGTGCGCATTGAAAGATTTGTTAAATATTACCCGGAGAAGGTGGCCCCAAATTAAAACACGTCAGTCCTTAAATGAGAATGCAGTGAAGGAGGCCCGAAGCCTGGCCTCAGGGGCTGCACATCGAAATCTAATTTAAAACTCTTGTCATAGTACGATCTCTAGTGATTCACAAGCAGGTCCGGCGCTGTCTCTACTGTACTAATTTATTGCCCGCTAATTACAGACTCGCTTGGTTATAAAACACTGTAAGTGCCATCCCACCTGTCAGTCGGTCTCGGCCTTCCCACCCGCCTCCACCCGCCGTCCATCAGCAGGCAAGGACATCGGCAATTCTTTGCTTTCGTGAAGTCAGATCATTGTGAAGACATCTTGCAATTCTTCTACTGGAATGGGCTGGGTAGGTGTATTTTCAAGAAAGCACCTTACAAGGAAAGAGTTTGGACTAAGTAGAATTTTGTATTACGATTTGAACGTAGATTACTTTAAGATAATACAT
The DNA here is from genome assembly GCA_030765045.1 of Tenodera sinensis. Classification (NCBI taxonomy): domain Eukaryota; kingdom Metazoa; phylum Arthropoda; class Insecta; order Mantodea; family Mantidae; genus Tenodera; species Tenodera sinensis. The sequence goes on from CM060968.1 coordinate 69,650,734, forward strand.
CTGTGAACATCCAAGAAATGATAAAATTGATGAAAATATCCGTCCGGTTACTTTCCTATCACTTTATTGTCTTCTAAACTGTTGCACAAATACACAGTCTATAACTGTTTACTTCTCGTAACCTTGACTCAGACCTTTGAGTCACTTTCTGCACTTCTTCTGTCTCTCATAAACTAACTCCGACGAATACACTCGGCACTCGTTAGATCCTCATCCGCTGCTTGTTTCCTTACCTCCTTATATATCGGGGATCACATCACGTGGACTTTTCGCGAACTTCCTCAAACACGCCGGTGATAACGTAGCCAGATGTTTCTAGAAGGTTCTGGAGAAAATACTTTTGGTACTGCCACTTTGATTGTCAGTCACCAATATACAGTCACGCCATTAACGTCTTTGTTTGCTCACCAGCCTGGTCCGTGGTGTGAAGTAGCTTAGCCCCGACAGTCCTTTGTTTTGCACCGCGCCTGTCGTGACAATATAGTGCACACAAAATGTTAACCAGATATTTGGCACTGTCACGACAGCAGTGTGACAAATGACGGTTTCAGTTACTTTTTCTGTCACTTTATTTATCTTCTGAAACTGGCCAATGACTTCACGCTACCTAAGCCAGTAGGTCACGTATGAGGTATGTACCTACGAAAAGGGATAGTATATACGGCTGGCGCTGTTCATTTCGAGGGGTACTTACAACCGTGTGAAAAACATCACTTTGTGATTGGTTTGTGCAAAACTGTTAGACCAAGAGAAAAATAAGTAACACCTAGCTAGGCCGATGCATACTAAGATACCGGTTATGGTTATCAAAAGAAGAAGAAGAAGACGACGAAGAAGGCGACGAAGAAGGCGACGAAGTAGACGATGGAGACGACGATGAAGGCGACGAAGAAGGCGACGAAGAAGACGATGGAGACGACGATGAAGACGACGATGAAGACGACGATGACCAAGACGTAGAAGAAGATGGAGACGAAGAAGACGTAGAAGGAGGCGAAGACGTTAAAGAAGACGAAGACGTAGAAGAAGAAGAAGACGAAGACGTAGAAGAAGAAGAAGAAGAAGACGAAGACGTAGAAGAAGAAGAAGAAGAAGAAGACGAAGACGTAGAAGAAGAAGAAGAAGAAGACGAAGACGTAGAAGAAGAAGAAGAAGACGAAGACGTAGAAGAAGAAGAAGACGAAGACGTAGAAGAAGAAGAAGACGAAGACGTAGAAGAAGAAGAAGAAGAAGAAGAAGAAGAAGAAGAAGAAGAAGAAGAAGACGAAGACGTAGAAGAAGAAGAAGACGAAGACGTAGAAGAAGAAGAAGACGTAGAAGAAGACGAAGACGAAGAGTAGAAGATGACGAAGATGTAGAGGAAGATGAAGAGGAAGAGTTAGATGTTATATTTGTAGAATTCGGTGGTTGTTTGATGACAGAAACCCAGTGTAGCACACGCTGTAAGCATTAATTTTTCGTGTGGAGTGTAGATGTGGTTTATGACAAGACGGCCCGGCCTGGAGGAGTGTTTGCGCTAATACGCTCATATCACTGCCTGCATTATGAGCAGCAACACTTAAACTGCTGCAAGAGAAATAGCCGTCGTTTTTATAGTGTTTGCTGACGTTTATGCAGGGTGGGGATAGCACCGTAACGGCCGAGTAAAACTCCTCACTATAGACTTGGAGGAGCTCTTTGCATTTCGGGCAGGTGGCTGCGATCAGGTGCCGTTGTTAAGGAACCCCCACCCCCATTAGGTGCTTCGCTAGCGCCCATAGCTGTCATCTGCTTGCGAGCAACAGTGAACTATACGCGTTAACGTCCTCCTGTAAAAAAACCTGGGGTGTATTACTCTCTCTACTTACTCTGCAGAAAATTGCAATTGTTATTCTTATCTTCTACTTCATGTTAATCGAGATAAACGTTTATAGAAATTTCCCTTATAGGCACACACAAAATAGGGAAATACGATAGTCAATTTTCTTTAAAGCTGGTCATTATGGGATGGTTGCCATTCCGTTCTCTTTGCAGTCCAGGACATAAGAAAATGAATAACAATTTTCCATGAGAAAAGTGTAAGTGTTGGAAAATTCAGACAAATAAAGAATAGCTCGGATATGGTTAATTGCACAGAAAATGCATTTGTGTTTTAACAGGATTTAAATGTTCTGTGATGTAAGATTTTGTGTATTTCTTACGGTTTACCAATTAAGCAAAATTTATGCAGAAGGAAGAGGGCTTCTGAGGACATTACCAGAAAATTTGGATATATACTTTATTTTTCATAAAAAAGTCTGAAAAATAAGGCAATTTAGTAGAAATCGTTAGAATTATTCTCCAGAAAATCAATGTTCTATACAAAGGGTAGTCTGGTTTGAGGTATTTTTTGAACACCTTTGTATGTTACTCTTGGAATATGCTAATCTTAAATACCAATCTTGTATTTAATATACTTTTTGCAATACTTGATACGTAAGTTAATCATTGCGAACACACATTTGGTAATGTAAGCTAAATTTAAAATTTATTTATCAATTCCCATGGTAACAAGCATATACATGGACGTTTTTCTAAGGGCACCGCCCGTTTTCTAGTTTTATTTTTACTATCAATTTGGATCAAAAACTAATTTTTTTTCGAAATCCGCTGATCAAAGAAGAAAATGTCATTGGACTTTTCTGTTTGTAATGCTTCTATGAAGCACATATTAGGAGTACTATAATGACTTCCCTTTTAGACGTGGCGAATGACTTTGGTAGGAACTGCGCGATTGACGTCATGTAAATTGATGGTGGGGTAACGTCTCTGTTTTCTTCTTGACATATACAAGAGACTGCTGATAATACCAGAGGCCACTATACTCGATCACGCACTATTCCGCGATGTTTAGTATACGGAAGCTGGGGACCCCTGTCACTCCTATGGTCTTGTAAATACAAAAGTAAACTCGATATAAACCACTGCGCAACTTGAAGCCATTAACCATGACTAAAAAATACAATTGTGCTATCAGTAGGTTGATAATGAAGTCAATGCTGTTAGATGGGTTAAATGACATTTATTTTTCCTTTACCCACTTCCTTGCTTCCAGAATTAATATGCTCATTTTTTTCACCCTGTGGTCGTTGAAAGTATGGTGAACGACCAGCCAATAATGTCTTGTTCTGAAAGGATGTCCTCGAGTTTCCCCAGTCCAGCAGCAATTACAGATGACAAAACTTTACGACCCCGGCATTATTCAAGAACAAGCCACCCTTAGCACCCCCATATTCAAACGTCACCACGTCAGATATTATAATATAAAACTGGAAGGCACCATTGACTTGTAGATGAGGAGGATGGCCGTCTCACTAACTCTGCGCGGTAATTTTCTATTTTTCGTCGTCGCGTCCTCGCAAGCCAATCATATTTTCTCTTGAAGCACTGGCCAACAACGGGTAGTGCTTGAGCCAAGCGTCGTCTCATGCAAGTAGGCCGGGCGGTCGGTCGGCCGGCCGGCCGGGGCAGGTTAGGAATTGACCTGTTATCGTGGATGGAGGCGGTGGTGGGGAAAATTGCCTGCTTATTCGCGATGCTGGGGGAGAGTTTACTGCTGACCGGAGGACATGCTTTTGTATAGGTGGCGCAAGAGACAGCAGCGAGAAGGTCCTCCTGCTCAGCTCCGATAACGCCTTGTACTGCTGCAACATCTTTTGCAGCATTTTTAAGCTTTCGTTCCGCAAAGGTCTACATATACACAAAAACTTCGCGGCATTTGTATCCAGGTAACCAGGGTCTAGGCTTTCCGGATGGATAGAAACTTCATTTACTAAGCTTCGGTTTATTTTAATGTTTAAAAGGGCTGATGGTGAAAATTGGCCAAAATAATCAAAAAACATAATTTAGGCCTTTTAAATTACTATTAAGTTCGATTATCAAGGATCTTTTTCCCCATGAAATTTTTTTTATATAGCTGAAAAATTGACGGACGTACACAACCATGAGGTCATGATTTTTTAAATCGTTTTATTTTATTTTTTAGAATATTTTTTCTTTATTTTATTATTTTAATTCTTTTCTTCTTCTGTTTTCCGTTTTTCGTTTCTTCTTTACCTTCCCTACTGGTAAGTAGAAGAAGTATTGTATTCCACCCAAAAATTCGAAGTTAAAAATCAAAGCTGGTATCTAAGTTTAATGTCTTTCAAAGATGCGACACGAAGATTTTGAAGAAAATAGCACCAGCTTAAACTAACCTTTACAAGGACAAATTTTTCAAAATTTTGATTTTCTTGAAAATTACTAAGGATTTTGATTAAAATGCCATATGTTTAGGATATTTTTATGACAAATGAAATGTATATCTTGAATTTTCTGGCTATAGCCTATGTAATCTTGTTTACTCTGGATGACTTGCATAACTCCTAAAGCGTAAGACATAGACCAAATCTTACTATATAAAAAATCTGATGTGTTGCACTCACGTGACTTTCTCTACTCTTGTACTAACCATTCTTACAAACTCTTATTCCTATATCTTCTTAGTGTTAGTTGAGATAAACATTTGTACAAATTATCTTATTGCTGATTAAAATGCCATATGTTTAGGATATTTTTATGACAAATGAAATGTATATCTTGAATTTTCTGGCTATACCTTATGTAATCTTGTTTACTCCGGATGACTTGCATAACTCCTAAAGCGTAAGACATAGATCAAATCTTACTATATAAAAAATCTTATGTATTGCACTCACATGACTTTCTCTACTCTTGTACTAACCATTCTTACAAACTCTTATTCCTATATCTTCTTCGTGTTAGTTGAGATAAACATTTGTACAAATTATCCTATTGCTCATTTCCTTGTAGGTACAAGGGGAATATTAGAATACAGTAGGCTGAAAATGCTTCGTTTTTGAATTCTGAGTGTGCCAAAACATACTTTCCCTCAAATGTCGGTATTGAACTTTTGAAAAAAATACAGTACCTACTTTCACTAGTTACTGTAACAATGAAGTAGAGAGACAGAGTGTTTGTGTGTGTGTGTGTGTGCGCGAGTGAGTGAGTGAGTGAGTGAGTGAGTGAGTGAGTGAGTGAGTGAGTGAGTGAGGTGAGTGAGTGAGTGAGTGAGTGAGTGAGTGAGTGAGTGAGTGAGTGAGTGAGTGAGTGAGTGAGTGAGTGAGTGAGTGAGTGAGTGAAAACCTAAGAATAATTCTATATTTTATATTCATAAAGTAAAAAATTGAAAAAAGCCGTTTGTTTGTCATAACCTTCTATATATTGTAGAATGTTATGATTTGTAAATAATCAATCATGTTATTGGCGCTGTTATAATGAAGGCCAAACAACGGTTTAGAGATAATCATTGTGTATATCCGAATGTATGCTAGTATTCCCATTTAAAAGTTTAGTGGATACGTCATAGTTAATGTTCAGGACTGTCCAAAAATAGTAAGTATATGACAAGACATATAAAAGTGATGCAATTTTACTCTTAGCACCCTAACGTTATAAGGTCGATCCAAATGACTTCTTCCTCCTACGTTGTATCACACATAGACATGAGTTTATTAAATTATTTTGTTGTTTAACGACGCTGTCAATTGCCAGGAATTAATGAGCGTCGCCGGTGTGCCGGAATTTTGTCCCGCAGGAGTTCTTTTACATGCCACTAAATCTACTGACATGAAGCTGTCGTTTTTAACCTCACTTAAAAACCATCGGCCTGGGCCGGGTTTGAACCCGCGATCCCTAAGCCAGCGTCTAACCAACTGAGCCACCCAGAGCAACCATGAATATGAGAACTCAGTCTATACTGCCTATAATTTAACATACTTATTTCAGGAGGCTTTCTGTTACCTTTATATTTACAATTTGAATTATTTCAGAGGTCTTACACAAAAATTGTGCCTCACATTGTTGTTGGTGTGAATTTACTTGCTTAGTAAACATGGAGTAAGAATAGAAGACCATGTGAGTGTAACATTTCAACAATAATAATACTATTGCAGAATATTTGGGATCGTCTAATGCGTGTGTAGAAAACATGACACAGGTTGCGTATATAACAAAAGGGACACCTCGTACAATGCTATGTAGGTAGCACTGGTTAACATCGCTCCAGGAGGAAAGAATGAAGTAAAGTAACCACAGGAAGCTACAAACATAGGCAGACAGGCCACAGAGACGCGCGGAAGCCCCTAAGAGTAGCAGGTTTCAAAACCTGTTTCACTATTAGAGCTGCTCAGAAATGGTGGTGACCAAGCAGCCCTCTAGTGTCCACTCCATCTCTGCGGCACCACCACATGCTTGGAAACCTGGAAGCATACGTGAAATATAAGAGAGAAATCTAAGAAAGGGATTGGTGGTATATAACAAAACAGCTAGAGGAAAACCACTAAAACCTTGGAGTAGAAATGGGCGGTCGACTGGAATGGAACACGGGACCTCTCGTATGGGAGTCTCACACGTTACCACGGAGCTATCTCGTATCTCGCAGCTATGACGTAACTGTTTCTACCTAAAATGTATCGAGATATCGGTAGCATTTCTGTTAATGTCACTGTGAAAGTTTAACCTCAACTGAAATATCTGTATAAGGTGGAAGCCTTTGCTATTGGTTATCATCACGCTTTGAAAAAGAAACGAAGAAATGATTTATCTTCCGCGAAAATTTTTGCTCTATGAAGAAGGCTATAGGAAAATTGCAATGTATACCCCATTTCGCCGATATTACAATAGCATAGGAATGTTCTGCTAGCTTTTACACCTCAACAACGGTAGTCTTGTTGCCTAACTAAAGAAAGATAACTCAATACTCACATACATTTCTCAGCCCACTTTTCCATTAACTGCTGCTTCCTATTAGTCAAGTCTTTGGAACATCATTAACATTTTATTCAGTTATATTCTACATGTGCACGCACACAAACACAGACACACAAACACACACACACAAACACACACAAACACACACACACACACACACACACACACAAGTGGTGTTTACTTTCTCTACTGGTAAGTAGAGGAAGTATTGTATTCCACCCAAAAAATCGATGTCGAGATTTCACCGGAAATGTTTTCAGATCCCCTGAATCCAAAAAAAAAAGCATTTTTTGAAAAAGGTCCGTCTGTGTCAGTCTGTCAGTACAACTCAAAAAGGAAAAATCGGTTAAAAACCAATTGTTATTTAACTTTAATGTCCTTCAAGGATGCAACACAAAGATTTTGAAGAAAATAGCCCCACCCTAAACTACCCTTTACAATGAAAACGTTTCGAAAATTTTGATTTTCTTGAAAATGGCTCTAACAATTTTGATTAAAATGTCATATGTTTGAGATATTTTGATTAGAAATGAAATGTATAGCTTGAATTTTCTGGCTATAGCCCCTGTAGCCGCATTTACTCTGGACGACTTTTGCATAACTGGTAAACCGTTAGAGCTAGACCAAATCATAGTATACAAAAAATGTAGATCTTGCTAAAACACACAATTTATGTCTCAATAAATTTTCTTGTAGGGTGAACCATTTCGGAGATATTCCTTATTATGTGAGTTTCGGAAAACTAAGAAGTTTCGTGAAATGGATCATCGATATTCACTTTTGTTACATGTTAAGCGTGCAAGAGAACAGAATCTCAAAGCTTTAAAAGATTTGACTATCGCACAAAGCCTACTGTATTCCAATATTCCCCTTGCACCTACAAGGAAATAAGCAATAAGATAATTTGTTCCAATGTTTATCTTAACTAACACGAAGAAGATATAGGAATAAGAGTTTGTAAGAATGGTTAGTATCAGAGTAGAGAAAGTCATGTGAGTGCAACACATCAGATTTTTATTAAATGCTTAGACAAGCATGTCAAGTTTTGCTTGTATCTAGCAGGCATGTGCATTTACTTTGTGTTTAAGTAACCGTAAATTAAAACACATTTTCTCTCTCTCTGTCTCTCTGTGTGTGTGTGTGTGTGTGTGTGCGTGCGTGCGTGCGTGCGTGCGTGCGTGCGTGCGTGTGTGTGTGTGTGTGAGAGAGAGATTTGCATTTTCGTTCTTTCATTAAGCATTTAAAATATTTCTGTAAGTACATAAAAGGTGTCTTAGGAATTGTATTTCACAGCCAAAAGTTTATAAAATTTTCTTAATGCGCCAGTAGATATCACGTTCTGCAGAAAGCCAAGGTTTACGTATTTCTCGAGCGCAAATTTTCTAACCTATCAATGGCGTATTCTCCATGAATGCACTGCATGCGTGGCAGAGAAATAAATAATAACCACGAACCAAGGGAGAAAACCACTAATTCTGTTCCAAAGAGGCATTTACCAGGGTAAATAGCAGGTGATGTCTTATTAGTTCTCTCAACTGACTAAGCGGGGTGCTGAGGTATTCCCACAGTATAGCTTGCTACTTGTGACACCCGGAGAAATACATGCAATACGTGTCAGTGCATTCAAGAGGCGAAATATGCTATTAGAGTGGATCTCAATGAATTTAACCGGTAAATATTCAATTTATGGATCAATATGAAAGTGATGTTATAAGAGTTAGGTTAATGAATCTTTTCAAGTAGTTCTTTCTGGATACGTCACAGTTAATTAAAGAGGGGAACCTTTTCCCGAAGACGGAGAACAAAGAGAAGAACCTCTTGTGTTCCCTTAATTCGGAACTTTATTAAAAAATATTTTCTGTAAGATCATGTACTCGCGCGGGAGGGTAAGTCTCCCTGAACGGTGAAGATTGGGGTTGTTTGCATATAATGTGTATCATTCCTGTTTCAGATTGCATACTTCTACAAAGTTTTAGGGATACACCAGTGCTACCTTTTTCTTTCTTCCTCTGAAAGCAGAAGGAAGAATTCAAAGGTTTTGCATGTATCTCTCACTCGCTCTCTCTGATTTGAAGGATGATATTGACATTAATCCCACCAGTGCAAAAATAAACGCATGATTCTCGAATCATGCTCTGCATGATCACACATAAATGATGGATATCCACATTAACTGGTTTGCACTCGCGATTCAACAATTTCTCTCTCTGCAAGTTACTTTTAAGTTGCCAATACTTAACACTTATTTATCTCTAACCTACAGCATTCGCCAAACTTTTAGTATCAAATCCATCTTCACTTCTCTACTATGACCTTACAGTAAATATCTACCCAGGAGTTATATTCCCACACTTCATTGAAAATACATTTTGGAAACTAGCTGATACATAAAGGCAATTTTAGAAAAAGGTAAGTGTGTGCATTTAATTTCAGCATGTTCTATGGATGAGAAACAAGGATCCTCTCCCCCCCCCCCCCCCCCCCCATGAAATATCTAAGCCGTCTCCAGTTACTCTTTACATGGAAGAATCGATTTCTAAAAAATAGCTCTAACGGTTTTGACTACATTATATATTTAAGATACTTTTTTGATAAATAAAATGTAATGCCAATGGGCTCTGAAGACAAATGACTGACTTACCCGTAAGTGGTGATAAAATCTTGTTGCACAAAAAATGCAGTTCTGGTTAAAACATACAATTTGTGCCAAATAACTTTTTGTTTCATTAACAATTTCCGACAAACGAGAAGTCCTTCATTTTTTTCTACCGCCCCTCATTTTTACTTTCTCTACTAGTATGCCACCCAAAAATTCTATGTCGAGATTTCCCCGGAAATATGTTTTGAGGTCACTTGAATCTAGAAAAGCATTATTATAAAAATGTGTGTGTATGTGTGTTCTCCCTGTGAACAACATAACTCATAAACGAAAAGTCGGTTAAAAACGAAACTTGGCATTTAAGTTTTAATATATTTTAACGATGAGACACAAAAACTTTGAAGAAAATTCCTCCACCCTAAACTACCCTTTACAAGGAAAATTTCTCGAAAATTTTTATTTTTCAAAAATGACTAACGATTTTGACTAAAATGCCATATGTTTAAGATATTTTTATGATAAACGAAATGTATATTTTGAATTTTGTGGCTATAGTCCACGTAGTCCTGTTTATTCCTAATAACTTTTGCATAATTGGTAAACCGTAAGAGATAGGCCAAATATTACTGTACACAAAATATAGATCTCGTTAAAATACACAAATTATATCCGAATGAATTTTTGGCGGAGCGAACCCTTTCTGAATTATATGGAAATATTAGTAAGAAGATTTTCATATCCAGGAATAATTAATTGCGATTTATTGAAACGTATACTTTGTTCTGGTTTCGAAATGGCGATATTTACGTTGACAACACATTTTCTTAACTTACTTTTATGAATAGACGTAATTGTCATTGGCAGGCCACAAAATAGGATATAATTCTTGATCCTACAATCTGATTTCAAAAAACAGTGTAGATTAAATTAATGAGGTTGACGAAGGAAAAACTATATCATGAGCCTTGCATTTTTTAAGAGAGGAATACAAACATTTGAAATACGATAGTACTTGGTCTACTTTTTGGTTCTCGTGGGGTGATTACTAAGTGTACTATTAATTTGTTCCAACTTTTTGAATTGCAATTAAGTGTTTTAGAAGATACTGGTTTACAAATTATTCATGATTCGTTGTAGATTTTACCAATTATTTGTATACTGCACTAAAATAAATAAATAATTCTAAAACAGTTGCTGTCCTATTTCCAAATTTTATAATGAGTGTGTACATTATTATATTTTATCTATCAAATATTGTTACATTATACGATTTTTATCCTTTATCATTTATATTTAAAATTCTGTTTTTCTACAGATCCAATAGGAGGATCACTATCCAACTCCTGGATTTTCTCTCATATTCCCCTTGCACCTACTAAAATACTAGTAATAATTTCTCAAAATGTTTATGTCGACTGACATGAAGAAGGCAGAGGAATAAGTGTTTGTAAGAGCAGAGAAAGTCATGTGACACATCATATGTTTTCTCCCAGTTATGGAAATAGCATGGAATATCAAAGCTAACTTATAGCAAACAGCTCTTATATAATATATAATAAAACCGTTTCTAAAAATGTCTATCTCGATTAACATGAAATAGATAGGAGACTAAGCAATTGTAAGAATAGGAAGAGTGAGTAGAGAAAATCATATGAGTGTAACGCATATAATACGGTGAATAGATTTTATATTTGGTTTAGAACTCATTTTCAGTCTCTTACCCTTACTTTTTTGGTTAATGTGATCTGAAATACAAGGAACCATCAAGATGCTTTATATTAGAGCTGCAGTACCGTTGTTTCCGATTCCGACTGGAAAGCTAAATAATTCCCTGCACACCCACACACTCACCCCCACCCACCCATACACACCTTAACACCATAATAGGCATAATCCAAGATATAAAGTTTATCAGTAACATCAACACTAACACGATAATAATAATAATAATAATAATAATAATAATAATAATAATAATAATAATAATAATAATAATAATAATAATAATAATAATAATAATAATAATAATAATAATAATAATAATAATAATAATAATAATAATAATAATAATAATAATAATAATAATAATAATAATAATAATAATAATAATAATAATAATAATAATAATAATAATAATAATAATAATAATAATAATAATAATAATAATAATAATAATAATAATAATAATAACAGTAATAATACTTTCGGGAACCTTTGCTTCAACTTGCTCGGACTTCAGTTCCTATGCAGAACTGTGCATTATTTTTCTTTCCAATATAGTTATTAACCTTACATAAAACAAAGTTTAAACAGGCTTTTGTTAAGTTAGCAGATTAAGCTAAACTTTTACTTACGAATATTGCCCTTTCTTTTCTTTTAATGCTATAAGGCCTCTTGATTACAAGTAACAAACAAATGCATTTAATTCCAATAATGTTATTGACCCTTCGTTACTCGTCATGGCTGCAACGTGTTTACTCGCATGGCGGACAGATGTCACCCGTTTTAAATCGTTGCCTAAACATCAATTTTCACAATTTTGTTCTTGAATATGCTTCTGTGGACTATAATCAACCATGTTTTATTTATGCATACAAAGAAAATGAGTTGAAACCATTACATAATATAAAATACACTAATAATACATATATATTTACTCATAAAATTAAGTACATCTCACATCTTCTGCCTCAAATTGAGTTAAGAAGATGCGTTTTCTTAGAGCGCTCTCCGACGGGTTTAATTCTGTTCGAGGTTTTCTCAAGGGCTTTGTTGGCGCGCGCGAGAAACAAGTCACTTGTAACGGTTTGGCGGGATTGTCGAGGACATAACTGCCATAATTTTGGTGGGTAAGACGTGATTAAATAACAAGTGACTGTGGAGTGAGCGTGTCGGTTCTGTGGTGTAATTAAGATTTTCGAGCTCTCATTATTCGATTAGAAGTAAGTACATGTGAAGTATAGTGGCGCGTAAATAGCACGAAGCTTCGTGTGCGCGGGAAATACCCCGTCGGTAACCGGCAAACTTTAGCTGGTCATAAGTGAGGTGCTATTACCCGTGTAAACCCGGGTGGATATACTTACCTATAAATATTGTGATCAGTGTGTGTTCTTTCCGTGTAAATATACCCCCATGTAATAGTGTTCCTTAAGCGTACATATAGCTATAGAGTAACCCAGTTCCCATATAAATATATGTATAAATAACAGATACAGTGACACAGTATAGTTTAATTTTATTTTCAAAACTCGCGAGGGTCGCTCGGTTGTGTGCCCCTGCAGCACACACCAGGCAGCGGCCCCATGCTCACCAGAAGCGCGCGGGACTGGGAGCAGCAAGAGAAGCGATGATCCACCGGCTGCCAGCGAGAGATTGACCATCAGCACAGCTCAGACGGCCATATCTATAGACTCGGCAGCCCCGGCTCCGACCAACCTCCCACCGCCTGCCGCAACCCCATTGTCCGCAGCAACCAGCAAACCGAAGACCAGATGTTGTAGGAGGAGCAAAAAGCAGTTGAGATGGAGAAACTGCAAAGAGAAGTCGACGATCTCAAGGGTGAGATCGTCTACTACCAAAACGTGCTGGCAAACATGGACGGAGAGTCCACGCAGTTCCCCAAATTCGCACGGGACCTCGGGTTTTGCTACAAAGAGCATGCCCTTAAAAAGCGGCGCCTCGTTATTCTCAGCGAGGGATGGCGCAATGTCCCTGCGCGTAATAGACGCAACAGAGAAAGCGGCCAGGAAAGCGATTCAGATAGCGAGCGTCCCGGCCTGCAGTGCTCAAAAAGAGCACCCAAATAGAAAGTGTCGCCACATCCCATCACCACGAGGAATACATACACACCACTGAGGGCACAACAAGAAGAAAAATCCGAGGACGAGGCGATGAAGGAACTGCAATCGACAACAGTCCCCACTCCAAGAAACCCCTTCCCAAAACTACCTCCCAACACAGCCCCCCAAACCCACTCCCACTTCCATCCCAACAACAACAAACACAATAACGCCAATTGAAAATCAGAAACCACCACGAATAATAGTTACAGATGCAAAACAGACAGTTAAGGTCCTCCGCATACTGCGAGCCTCCTTGCCAGCCGGGACATACAAACTCCAAACAACGAGACACTGCCTAAAGCTCTTACTCCAGCAGCAACAGGCCGCTATCCCAACAATGCAGCTCCTGAAGGACGCCGGAGTGGAGAACTACAGCTTCACGCCCCGAAGTGACCAGCCTCTTAGGTACTTAATAAAATGTCTCCCTGCGGACCTAGAGGAGGACTATGTGAAAAAGGACTTGGAACAGAAGGGCTACAACGGTGTCCAGGTGCGCCAGATGATATCCCGCGGCAGGCCTCTGCCAAACTTTCAGGTTAGTGTTGATAGGACCACCGAAAACCAAAAATTACTGCAAGAACGAGAGGTATTCCACATGATGGTCACCGTGGAGGTCCTAAAAACCAACCAGAATGTAACACAATGTTTTAACTGCCAGCAGTTGGGGCACACTTTCAGAAATTGCAACATGACCTCCCGATGTGTCCTCTGCGGTGGCCTCCACCGCCTAGCTGACTGCCCCAAAATGGCAAAGTGCCCGCCTCGGTAGCGTGATGGTTAGCGTGTCTGCCTCACGTTCAAGAGGTCTGCGAGTTCGAATCTCGCTTAGGGTAAGTTATCCGGGTAAGGTTTTTTCCGAGGTTTTCCCTTATCCTGAGAAGACGAATGTCGGGTAACTTAAAAGCTCCATGGACCTCGGGCTCATTTGAGCATCATTTCATCCGTTTCATTCACTCACCGTCCGATATGACGCAATGTTGGAGGACGTTAATTTAAAAAAAAAAAAAAAAAAAAAAAAAAAAAAAAAAAAAAAAACTGCCCCAAAATGGCAAAGCAGGACGTTCAACCCCACTGCGCAAATTGCGGGGAGGCGCATCCTACCAGCTATAGGGTGTGCGAGACCACCGTCAACTGGCAAGCATAGCCAGGACGACTCCAAGTGCACAGCCAGGGCCCAGACCCATCCTGCACCCGACCCCGGTCAACCGAGGTGTCTGCTTTGCAGGAATCACTGGGGGCAAAAGGCACCCGTGCCACCACCAAATGGTCCCCCTCCACAAACTCAACCCCCGCAGGCGTCCACCGGTGACCTGGGCGGACTAAGAGATATTTTAAATCTGTTCAAGGATCTCAACCTGCCACTCCTTTTAACAAAGCTGCAGCCCTTCCTGATCACTTTTAGAAGCCGCAGGAGCACTATGGAGAAAATTGAAACCATTATATGTCTCCTCTCCACCTTGTTAGAATAAATGGCGCATGTAAGGGGAGGTATAACTTTAACTCGCTCACTTCTGAGGAATGCAGATGGCATCTACAGGCAGCAACACGAATTTGAAAGCTACCTACGGCGTAACAAAATTGACGTCGCATTTATCTGCGAAACTAAATTAAAACAAGAGCACACTTTTAAGCTCTAAGGTTATCAAGTACTTCGGAATGACAGAATGGCAGACAGGGGGAAGGGACTGCTGTTTTGCTCAGAAACATACTTCTATTACGCTACCCGTATTGGCAGCGTTAGAGTGCGAGGCTCTTAAAACCCGTGTTAACAACCAAAGGGTTATGCTGGTAGCACTTTATCGGCCCCCCAGCTCCCCAGATTTCACAAAAGACCTCAAACAAATCCTCGCTTTAGAGGACCATGTTATAATTGCAGGGGATTTCAACGCCTGGCACCTCTGATGGTATTGTCACCGAGCAAACACGGCAGGAAATCTCCCATTTGAACTCATAACAGAAAATGACGAAATTGAGACACATCTCCCCCCAGAACCCAGCTTTTGGCACAGATCAGGGCACTTTGACCCTGAGATTTTGGAGCTCGTACTCACAAAAAATGCGACACTCTCAAATAACTTCACTGTGTATCACAGCCTGGATTCAGACCATCTTCCTGTGCATTTCGACACACAGGGCGCTATTACAGCCGGTACCCCGGGCCCTCGGAAGAGAGCAGACACCGACTGGGATAGATTTACCTTGGAAATGCACAGGATGGTGCAACCCAGGTTGTCATACTATAGCGAGGCAGACATAGATGTCACCATTGAAAACTTTACTGCCTCGCTGCACGGCCAAAAGAAATGCTACATCATATACCACAAGACCACCCGGTTTTTGCACGTACTCCAAGGTAGAACAACTCATTGCGCGGAGACGGCGCTTGACAAAACTGTGGCGGTACACCCGTCAGCCTGAATACAAAGTGCTAGCAAAATGGCTACGCAACGTCATTCGGCAACAAATTAAAACCAACAAAATTGAACAGTGGGAAAACAAAATGCTGAGTACCACCCATTTGGACTCTTCTTTGTCGAAATTACTAAAGGCTTTCAAAGTTTCCACGAGCGTCAACTTCGCAACTGAGGCGTTGCACACTCAAAACGGCCTGCACTTCTCCGAAGATGACAAAGCCGAGGTCTTCGCTGACTGTCTCCAAGACAGATTTACAGAAAACCCAATGACCAACCGTGAAATAGAACGGGAGGTCCAGACATGGGTACAAACCTGGATGGCGCAGAAGCAAGAGCAACAACTACCCATCATAACACCGCAGGATGTTTACAAGCTTACTAAGAAATTGCCTAATGGGAAAGCTGCCGGCCCAAACAAAGTGACAAATGAGGAACTTAAGCATCTCCCGAGAAAAGCTCTGGTGCAACTGACAAAGATATTTAACGCCTTTTTGCAACATAGCTATTTCCCCTCTACTTGGAAGCGAGCCAAGGTTATCGTGCTCCCAAAGCAAGGAAAAAGCACCAGACAGCCGCCAAATTACCGCCCTATTAGTCTCTTGTCTACTATTGGTAAATTGCTCGAAAATCTTATCCTTTTTCGACTTCAAAAACAAGTTTCGGAAAAGCATGAACTCTCAAATCCACAGTTTGGCTTTAGAAAAGGACATTTCCACATAATTACAGCTTCTGAGACTAACCGATGACGTAACAGAGCAATTTAACAATGGGGCTTCAACGTTGGCAGTATTTCTGGACGTAGCAGCTGCGTTCGACCGGTGCTGCCACAATGGCCTCATTTACAAACTGCACCACAATTTCCCGGCTCTTCAAAATTATCTGTACCTGCTGCACAATTTCTTAGAAAATCGACACTTCTACGTCCAAGTGGGCCGCTACTTCTCTCGGGAGAGAGTGATGCGGGCTGGCGTCCCACAAGGGGCAATCATGTCACCGTTCCTGTACATGCTGTTTACAAGTGATTTCCCAGTGGACGCCAGATGCAAGGTCGCCATGTATGCAGACGACACTGCAATATACAACCACCACAAAAATCCTCGTTTCGGCCTTGCAGAAATGCAAAGATACACGAATAACGTCCTCTCATGGCTCCATGATTGGAAAATCAAAATTATCCCCAATAAATGGCAGCTAATATATTTTTCATAGCAGCATCACACTTTGGCAATGGACCTAACGGTCGGTAGTCAAGTATTGCACTGTCGCCAGAATGTCAAATACCTTGGCGTCACCATGAACCGCACTATGTGCTGGCAACAAAGGCAGACAGTGGTTAAAGTTATGCGCCCCCATCTTCAGCAGCAAATACCTACAAGTTAAATCCAAGCTAATCTTATATAGGTCATTTATACTCTCGGTGGTCCTGTACGCATGCGTGGCCTGGGCAAATGCCTCCAAAACCGCCCTTAAACAAATTCAAACCCTCCAAAATCTCTCCCTTAGAAAAATCCTCTCTGCTCCACTCCTTACCATTAACCAAACTCTTCACCTCGAAACTCAGATCCCGTCCATCCCAGAGGCAATAGCAAAAAGAGCAACGGCAACATGGACGCACATTAGGCACCACGAAAATGACCTGATCGCCAACATTGGCAAAGGCGAGCCGAAGCACCGCAAACATACTAGAATAAAGCAACCTCCGTCTTAGGCCACACACACGTTACGGCAGAGGCTCTCGCCTCGGAAAACACCCAGGAGCTGCACCCTGTCCGCGCAGGAGAACAGCGGGAAACTGCAAATATTGTAAGTGAAGTGTAAATAGTGCATTGCGCGAGATGGGACGCATATTTCTGGTGTGCCCAGTGAAGGTGTGTGTATTCGTGTGTGTGTGTGTGGGGGGGGGGGGTCAATACGTGCGTGTATGTGTGTATATAGATGTATATATGTATATAAAGAAAAGAAAAAATAGATATTGTAACAGACACCAAAAGAGAAACAAAGCCTAAAGAAGGTCATCGTATGAGTTTTTGGTGAAACCCAAAACTATAACTTTGTAAATAAAAATAATTGTAAATAAATGTAAATTTATAGCCTGTAAGCCATTGTACCGGCACCAGGCCAAAATTAGCAATAAAGAAAACTGAAACTGAGAGCTCTCGGATGCTGGACGCTGGAGATATACCTGAAGAGACCCATTTCCTTTATGCTAATAATGATAATGATGATAATAATAATGATAAGAATAATATTAATAACAATAATGATAATAGTAATAAGAATAATAATAAGAAGAATAATAACTATTATTATCATCTTTATCATAATTTGTGATGGTGGCGGTAGTAGTGGTGATATTAGCCTGCTACTGGTTATAAGTAGTGGTAATACAAACAGAAACAAATAAATTGCTACCTAGAAAATAGTGAAAATACAGATAACGGAATAAAAATCTTAGATTTTTTAAAGCACTCATAATATATAACACAAGCATTGTTTAAATATGTATAATACAGGGAACAAAGTGTATGTGGTATGTTTACCAATACTTTGCAGAAGCTGTAATATAAAAGGTCGCGTGGGTGACACTTGTAACCCAAAGGTACAGAGGACAACTTCACCTACACACATTACATGAAGAACTTCAGAACTGAAAGAGAGAAATGTTGCTGCTTAAACATTCCTTAGAACTGCATGAGCCTGCACATCTGTAAGTCCATCGTGGCATCTACAACAATGAAAACAACGAGTAACGGAGGGTTAAGTATACAAATCTTGAGATTTCATTTCAGTTATTATAATCTCAAGGCAAGTGTGTTGGGTGTGTGTTCCTGCTAATTTGATTAAATTAGTAGTACCTGTTTAATCTGAATGATGCAACTAAATGCCCCCGGCTCTGACTAAAAAAGTATCGGCTTGAAGGTCCTCCACGGAGTGTAATCACACTTCTAGTTCGTCATGATATATAGTAGGAAGATCTTGTGTGAAACTATATGTTGAATCACTGTAGTGTGTGTGTGTGTGTGTGTGTGTGTGTGTGTGTGTGTGTGTGTGTGTGTGTGTGTGTGTGTGTGTGTTTGTAATAAGCTTTACTCAAATGGAGTCACGTGTGAACTGTCAGATAGGATTTATGCAGAAATGCTCTGGTGCCATCGTTCTCAACAATTCCACAATTTATGGTAATTAGAGTAATTAAGCATATTGGGTCCGCGTTTGACAAAAAATACTTACAACAAATACTCCTAACCGAGGAAAAATTAAAAAACGGGCCATAGTGGAAAGAATCTCAAGAAAATCCCTTATCGTATTAGTTTTCACGACCGAATAATTGGCTTGGTGTCCAGATATAAATTATAAATTTATCTTTGGGGAATGACGCAGAAGGGCGTCATGCTACACACCGTTCATAACGAGAGGTATCACATATTGTTTCACAGTGTTGTATTATCTAGGGAATGGTGGGCTCTAAGTCGCATCATGCGTGAAAAAGAACCACCACAGGGGTCAAATATAGTTTCAAGAGAAGCGAAAATATAAGTCTGCAAGATATACTTCTGATGGTTGTCAAAAATAGTGTGACATTGAGCTGTCGAGCTTCCGTGTGCGAAGCTTCTCATTTTAGACACTCTTTGGATGACGTCACGTTGCCAAGGAGGCAGAGAGTAACTTTTAGAGTTTGTAATGCTATGGTGAACGTTTATGTAGCAAAAAGACTTAAAATAAGTAATATTCATAATTTTTGTTGAGTGAGGCTATAGTTAGATGTAAAATAGAGAAAATTAATACTATAGTAGTGATTAGGTACAATACATTAGTGCTGGTCTACAAAGTGGAAGGAAGTCATTACTTTTCTTTTAATATGTACTTCATAGAAGCGTTACAAACAAAAAGGTCTAATGGTATTTTGTTCTTTGATCAGCTGATTTCGGAAAAATAAATGCTTTTTGATTCACATTAGATGCATAATTCCACAAAAATGTACGAAGAATGTAAGTTGCTTAGAGTAACTTATTTCTGACATCGCTTCGGTAATAATTATAGGACATCACACAGGGTTTCGAAATAATTAATCACTTAAAAGGCGTAAAGGAATACTCTGAACAGCTCCTTCAGACCTGAAGTAAGTGACAACGTTGCGTTGAGGTTGGTCAGGGGATTGACCTGGTTTGTGGATATAAACAGTTTTGGGACCTAATGTTTGTGGTTGGCCTACACTGGCACAGTAAACACGGAATGACAAGTCAGGGTATGTGTTTATGTTCTCAAGACGCACCGTTACAGTGTTGGTGTGCTGAACTGGGGAAAGTGACACCCACACAATCTGCAGTGTTGCCAGCTTGTTTTCGACAAAGCTAAAATATCTCCGAAGGTAATGGTTAGAGAAAAAACGTACGATTCAAAATGTGTTCCAAATACCGAGAGAGGTTTAAATTAATGTAATAACTTCCCTTCCATCCTGTATCTATTGCAGAACTAGTGTTATAACGCGCTTTAAAGACACACTCATTATACAGATTGTCCAAATTTAGACACAAACCTTTGGGAGCTGATAGATAACATTGTTTTAAACACTTTCTGTTAAGAAAATATCATTACCTTCTGCCTCCCACCCAGTTTAAGTATTTACGGCAAAATCAACAATACAATTAGTATTGCATTCGTCTTAGTAAGACACACAATCTTAATCCAAGAAACAAACACAGAACACACAAACATCTACTTGTTTACAGTTAATCACAGCTTTACTATTCAAAATTAGATCGACGAATTTTTAAATCAGAGAAACTTCCCAGCAAACGTAACTTAAGTGCTGAACATGCAACCAGAACCGAAGCCTAGTATTTGGGAACAGTTGTCCTTTTGACACATTTTAATGATTATATATATAATCATCGTCACCATGAACAAGTTCGTGTGACGATAAACCTAGTGAAGATGGGTTTTGGACTTTCTGGGTCCCTATGATCAGTTGGAGCGTACAGTTTTGAGAGTCTAAGTCCTCCCATCGAGATGATTTTTTCCATTTTCGTTGGTATTTCTCTACCTCCTCAGTCAAACTTGGTGATCCAAGAACCCGAATTTCACTGCTATGTCTGAGAACAGCTTTTAATGTGATTATATAGTCTGTTTTGTATCGGACGTCATCTGTTTACCAAAATGTTGGTACGCTGCCATTTGTAAGCTGTCTTCAGAATTCGAGAGCAAAACTTGATCATCCGCGTATAGTATTGTTTGGATATAGTCGCAGGCACTGAATGAAACTGACAAAAATGACAGAACATGGGCATTCTTGTAGATAATCGCTCACAATTAAACCATTTCTTCAAATTTCAACATTTCGAAGACCTAGTCCTACTCATCAGGCATGAACATTCAGATGAAGATTACTGTAAATGTCTTCATATATATGCTGGCAAGGCAATAATTCAGGCATGGGCAAACTCGGCTCAACTGGGCCACCCGTGTTCTTGCCTCACTCCACCTGCCATCCCACCTGCCAACACGCCTCATTCGGTGGCGAGTATGGCTGTTTCATGAAGAGTGGTAGAGAGAATTGAACATGATAGTTTGCTGTTTAATATACGAATTTCAATTTGCAAATATAAAGTGTTACCATACGAAACGCCACTTTGATCGAAAGCAGAAATCAAACCTTGGTGTACTTGCAGGTATTTACTATGTATTTAAAGGATACTATCTGTAACATATAAAAGAAACGATATGATTCTGCTTTTTAGGGGTTTAGTTTCTTATTAGTTTATTTAATATAAACTATTATATTTCGAGTTTCAAAGTTTGAACACAATATTACGTTTAAAACCAAACAATTTATGTTGATCAAATAGTTTAAAAGTATTTTTAGGCTTAATAGCATGCAAAATATGTTTAATATAAGCAAAATTGTTAATTACAGTGCAGAAATTATTACTGCCTTGCAGGTGGAACGAACTGCGCTTGTTGTATCAAAACAACCTTCGCCAATCGGCAAGAGAATGTGGGGTGGGTAAGGCAAGTTCATCGCTACCTTCCTACTCGTGCCCAGTCCTGCAATAATTGAAAAAGTTTCTACTATATACAACAAACAATTTTTAAATAGCTCAATCGGTAGATCACCTGCCTGCTGTGCAAAGTGTCTGGGTTCGACTCCCGGCTGCGAGGGTGATAATGTTTCTTCCACTAGGATTATTTCTAATCCTCCCTATAATCTGGAAATATAAATGGGAGTGTAAATGTGTGTGAGAATTCAATGTAATAAACTAAAACCAAACCAAAGTAAATAAGCCCAAAGTTCTAAACTGCTGTTAATTGAGTGAACATCATTGTTCATGTGCAATAATTGTTCCAAGAGGGTAAAAACTACGGATATGAACTTCGATGCTAAAGGTGACATATAAATGGAGCATTATGAAAAAGAAATTTGATTTTGAATGAATAACTGATAGTATGAAACAATGAAACATAATATTGCGTCACTTGGCAAGCGTAAAATGTGTTTCTTTGGTTTGAAATAGAGAATAGTGTGTATGGAATTTTAGTTGTTATTCTCTCTCGCGCTCTCTCTCTCTCTCTCTCTCTCTCTCTCTCTCTCTCTCTCTCTGTCTCTCTCTGGTTCTCTAAAGCAGAAAAGTTATTATCAGGTGTAGGAAGTTTTAAGCAGTTATCTACACTCAAACATATGCCATTACAAATAACGGGTTCGACACTGACGGCAGGTGAAACATGGCCTGGTGAGTGATATCTGCAAACACCGACAGACTGTGCGAGGGATATGGGAAGTTGCTTCCAGGCGACGTAATTTTCTGAAGTCTAGTTAACTTCCTTTTACTGGCTATAATGATCTGAAATTCCTATGCTAGGTTAGGACAGAAAAGGTTATCAGAATACTAAATAAATTCTTAAATTTTCATGAATAATACAAACCAAGTAAAAGCTTCAGAAATATACATTTTCAGAAAATGGTTCTATTTATAAAATTTAAATATGATGAATAATTACACTAACCGTCCTTTATCTGTTATTCAGAATATGAAATATGCTACGAAGCTAGCTACCTTGGTAACGGATTTCAACTCCTGAAGGGCGATGGGTTCTTTTCGGGGGTAAAAATACTTCCCTCGAGTAAGAAGTACTGCTGTCAGTTACGTTATTCTCATGTAAAATAATCTAATGCCGTGATAAAAGAGTATCTGAGCGATGTTGTCAACATTTACACCCCCCCCCCCAAGAAAAAAAGAGACTTCTTTCATCCTAGACATATATTGTGAGCGAACATCTCATTGCTTCTCTAGTGGTAGGAACACGAACTACTAGAAAGTTGATTGATTACAGAAAACGTCCCTGAATAATCAACTTAGGACAACTGATTCGCTTATGATTTATATACATAATGTAATATGTAATATCCTGTTACTTTTCTATCCGATAATCTTTCTCCAGTTTCACTGTCTCTTATATCTGTACTATTACGATACAATCACCCGACGACACATACACACTCACTGACAGGCTGGCCGATTCACTCTTGTAAGTGAACTCTAACTGTACATGACGACTTAAGCAACAACTCAACGTCACACGCCCCTTCTCGTCCGTATATTGTTGGACGACCCTCTTGATCGCTTACAATAGAATTGTAATTCATGAAGGGTCCAAGACTATATCCATATGTACAACTATAATAAAAGTAATAGGTTTTAAATACAGATTATACTGCGGAGGGGGACACTTGGTTCACTGTGACCTAAATAGCTTTATTGTGGTTAAATCTCCACGGCAGGAACCACAGGAGGGTACAGACCGCAGGCAGACAGACCACGGCGACGCGCAGAAGTCCCCTCTCATTGCTGCAGCTGCCAGAGACGACGATGAATAACCCGCACACCAAGCAGCCCTCTAGTATCGACTATTTCCTTTAGGCAAACATCTGGGTCATCTTTCCAGCGCTGTCATACACCACGAGCATGGAAGTACAAGTGGTAAATCCTCAGATCTACACTACATCTATCCGGGGCAAAGTCTCCCTCTACTGCCAGGGAAAGTAGCAGTAGCCTCTACGTGGGTCTTGGAAGTGGATTCGCATCAATCTCAGAGTGGACAGCTACCGAGAACCTCTACAGAACCCGACAGCGAACTAACACAGTCTCCTGGAACTCCATCCTGGTACCGGAGAACATTGAGGGGTCTTACAGCCCCATTTGGACATCACCGCTCAGACGTACCGAATCTTCCATGGGTATCGAGAGCCACTGCTCAGCCGAGTCCAACCCACTCCGAGGGTCAGAAGTACTAAGAGGAGGGTGATGGATCTTTTTATCTTCGGCGTGAACATCCTTAGGATGGTATCCTTCGGAAGGGAAGTAAAATCGGTTGTCCCATGACCCCATCCGTAAACAAAGATCAATTTAGATTTAGGAATACAAGAAAGATGATAGTAAGGCAAGTTGGAAGTGCTTGTGACTTGCAGTTTTCTGAACAAATATAATATAAATCTGAAAGAGTAAATCCTAATTGGAAATCAGGCAGACCAGGACTTAGAAGTATATTAATAGTGTGCTCAAAGTTAAATTTTTAATTAGGGCATTAATGTATAGAAATCTGTTATATGTTATCTTCCTTTTAATGTGGCGAGTAAAGATATTCCAACCTGCATAGTTACTAAATTTATATTTATTTCTGAAATACTACTTCTATTTAACCTGAATACCCTCTCCTTATGTAGGACTGTAGACAGGTTGAATGAATTAATGAATATGGATATGATAGATGAATATCTGCAACCAATAGCAAACATTATGTTGTATCAGGAAACACAAGTAATAATCAAGCAAGCGAGTTATTGTAGAATACATTTATTGAAATAAATCACTCTCAAATTGACAAAGAAGATAAAGCGCACACAGTATTAATAGCCATTAGACAAAAGTTTGAGCTTCTATTTAACAATTTACAGACAGTATTAATATTATGGTTTCATGCAATTCAAACTTTTAAATACATATCATACAACAAAACTATTTCCTCCATCTCTCGGAGGTTAAGACAAATGTTTTAGCTGGATCATTAGAGCAAGAAGAGCGGATTCCACATTATGCGTATCCATGGCAGTTGTATGTCAGACCCGGGATGGAAGCATTAGATGAGAACGCCCTAAGGGTGTGTTAGAACCCGAGCGAGGAGCGCAAGCCAGGGTGTGGGTCCCTAACGTGTGCTGGAGATTCTTCCTCTCGATAGCAGGGTTCGCCAACCAGCAACTAGTCACTGTGTTTCGACATCGGTCCCCCCTCCCCCAGGTGACTACATTGATACCCCTACTTCGAGAACAGCAGTTACAGTTCACAAAGTACCCACACAGCAGCGCCAAATTCGCGCATCTCCAACATTTTCGACCCTGAAAGACCAGATTGAAATATTTCTATCTGCTATACGTCTATCTACTATCTTAATAATTAAATGTTCGTCTTGAGCTGCTGTAATAATTGCATAGTGTGACTGTTTCAAAATTCATTTTTCTTTAGCGTATTTGTTTATGAAAACTACAAAACAAACTTCGTTATGGTTGAGCGGTAGAACGTTTAATTTCCTCTCGTTTCCTCAATGTTCTTTTATAATAAAGTAAAATTTTTCCTGGTTTTTAATTACAATTCTGTTTAATATGACGTTTCAAACGTCCTTTGAACTCTCAATTACATCTGATGGCTTCGCTATTTGTGTTGAAGTGTTTCCTGCCACAAACATTAACTATGACTATTTGAACATATAAACTCTTCTATGTTCTGTCACAATTCTTCAATTGTCTGTATGCAACGAATATATGGAGTAAACATAACGAAATCGGATGTTCTAAGACGGTAGGGGAAGGGAGGGGAAGGGAGGGGAAGTGAGTGTCCATCACAGCACCAGATGTCACCCAACTTGAGTTCAGTTGATGAAGTCGCTCTGGTTATGATATTAATATAGATGTCTCTGGAATCTGCTTACAATGGGAAACTACACCAACAAGCTTAGTAACAACTATAGTACTTATTGCGATAATACCAAACACGAAAATCAAAGAGAAAACGTGATTTCTCCCAAATATTGGCTTCTGAATTCCATTAATTTCTTCTTGACATCGTTTGTTGTACATCCTTCATGTAGGTACTTGACTAGTGACGCTTGCTGTTAGTTTACTTATGCCCAGTCCTTTATGGTTTTTGTGAACTTTGCGTTTCGAATTATGTGACATTTTATAAATCGTAATAGGAAATGAAAAGTTTGTAGGTATATCGTCCTTTTTACTTCCACTGCTACAAGTAAGCAAGTAGAAGTATTGTATTCCCCCTAAGAATTCTATGTTGAGATCAACCGGAAATATGTTTTGAGACCCCCTGAACCCAAAAAAGGCATTTTTAGAAAAATGTCCGTGTGTGTGTCTGTCACTCTGTCTGTGGACAGTATAACTCAAAAACGAAAAGTAGGTTAAAAACCAAAGCTGGTATTTAAGTTTCATGTCTTTCAAGGATGCGACACGCAGATTTTGAAGAAAATCGCCCCACCCTAAACTACCCTTTACATGGAACATTTTTCGAAAATTTTGATTTTCTTGAAAATGGCTCTAACGATTTTGATTAAAATGTCATAAGTTTGAGATATTTTTATGACAAATGAAATGTATATCTTGAATTTTCTGACTATAGCCTCTGTAGAAGTATTTACTCTGGACGACTTTTGTATAACTGGTAAACCGTAAGAGAGCGACCAAATCTTACTCTAGAAAAAATGTAGATCTCGCTAAAACGCACAATTTATGTCTGAATAACTTTTTTGTAGAGTGAACCATTTTGGAGATATTTCTTATTATTGTGTCAGTTTCGGAAAACTTAAAAATTTCGTGAAATGCAATATCGTTGTTCATTTTTTTATATATTAAGCGTACAAAGAGAACGGGATCACAAAGCTTTAAAAGATTTGACTATCGCTCAAAGTCTACTGTATTCTAATATTCCCCTTGCATCTACAAGGAAATAAGCATAAGCATAGGAATATAAATAATTCGTTTAGAAGCGAAAATAAACGAATGGTTTCAAGCCTAGATCTAAAAGTTTTAGGGATAAAAGTGTCAAGCCATTGGAAAAGACAGCTAAACTATAAGTAATTAGTATGACTAGTATGGACACTGGTCTTCACCTGTGTATAAATAAATAAAATGTGCAATACTGGATGATATACTGAGGTGGCGATTGCAGCTGAAAGAAAGGAATCTGCGGCACATTTCTGCAGTAGGAGGGCTGCTGGACATCTCGCCCGCCCCCACTTTATGGTCAGCAGTCACATGAGATGGAAGTAGGGAGACACATCAATAGCAAGGGGTTGTAGTGTCCTTCTGCGAGATTGGATTTTGTTGAGGAGCAGAATCTCAACTTCCCTCTGATTAAGGCTGCCCCCACTCCCATTTCCCAGTGTGAAGGATCGCTTGATTAGTCCTCCGGGAACATCAAAATTACAAAAACCCACAAGTTTACACATAAAGTTCATTTTTATGGCGCTTACGTCCACCATCAAGTTCCTAACGTCCTTTTCTGCACCACTAGTCAACTTTCCTGCACTCAGCTGGGTGCCTGCTATTTCTGTGGCACATTCACTTTTAGGAATAGTCAAAGTTACTGATTTTCAAAACAGGGCAGTAAGTTCTCTCTTACGTAAGCAGGGAAAGTATTTAATTTCGAGATGTAATCGGAAATACATGTTTTGAGGTCCCTGAAATCCAAAAAAGGCACTAAAATGGCCCATGTGTGTGCCTGTGTCTGTAAAGAGTTACGTAAAAAACGAAAAGTTCGAAAGATGTCTAAGTATTTAAATTCTATACATTTCAAAGATGCGTAATGAAGGTTTTCCAATAAATTCTCACACACAAAACTACTCACATGGAAAATATTTCATTCTTCTTCCTCTTCTTCTTATTCTTATTCTTCCACAAGGCATGCACTCCATACACATATCACTCCATCTTTTCCTTGGAATTCCTACTGAGCTTTTTCTAGGCTTATAATTTTACAAAAGCTTTGGTATTTGTCTCTCTTTGATCCTTAATGAGTTATTAGACATTATCTTTATTTTCATTAATTTTTACTTTCTCTACTGGTAAGTAGGGGAAGTATTGTATTCCACCCAAAAATTCGATGTCGAGATTTCACCGCAAATATATGCTTTGAGACATTTCTAGAACAAGGTCCGTGTGTGTGTGTGTCAGTCTGTCTGTCAGTCTGTGGACAGCATAACTCGAAAACGAAAAGTCGGTTAAAACCAAACTTGGTATTTAAGTTTAATGTCTTTCAAGGATGCGACACGAAGATTTTGAAGAAAATATCCCCACCCTAAACTACCCTTTACAACATTTTGATTTTCTGGAAAATGGCTCAAACGATTAGGATTAAAATGTCATATGCTTGAAATATTTTTATGACAAATGAAATGTTTATCTTGAATTTTCTGGCTATAGCCCATGTAGTGGTATTTACTCTGCACTACTTTTGCATAACTGGTAAACCGTTAGAGCTAGACCAAATCATAGTATACAAAAAATGTAGATCTTGCTAAAATACACAATTTATGTCTCAATAAATTTTCTTGTAGGGTGAACCATTTCGGAGATATTCCTTATTATGTGTGTGAGTTTCGGAAAACTAAGAAGTTTCGTGAAATGGATCATCGTTGTTCATTTTTTTATATGTTAGCTGTGCAAAGAACACAGAATCTCAAACCTCTGATTTGACTATCGTACAAGGCCTACTGTATTCTAACATTCCCCTTGCACCTACAAGGAAATAAGCAATAAGATAATTTGTACAAATGTTTATCTTAACTAACACGAAGAAGATATAGGAATATGAGTTTGTAAGAATGGTGAAATCTCGACATCGAACTTTTGGGTGGGATGCAATAAAAACAAGAAGAATAGCAGAATTTCAAGCATATGAGTTCTATGTGTACTTGGGAAACTGAACATGCCACACAGTGCATTTATTATCAAAAAAGACATTGATACAGCAGTGATTTCCCAGTTATAGATATACAATATTAAAACTTCAATCAGTGTAAAGACAGTCTATCACAGAAAGTCAACACATACATATGTCACAAGCAATATCATAAGACGTCTAACCTAACCTATAAATTCTCGAGGAGAGTGAGAGAATTTATCAGGGTAGGTCGCAACAACGAATATATTTATCTGGACTATTTCATAAGGAAGATATAAATTGAAATACTATATTGCAAAGACTTGATCAGAAAATGTTAAATTGTATAAAAAAACAAATGACAAATTATATTTATTACGATTAATGTAGTTGTACTTAGGAGGAAGGGAAATCCAGGAATTAAATGTATTTAGATTTTCGCTTGTTGTTACAGCAGAAAAACAGTTCATAATGTCAATTCACATTTTATTTCAAACTTAAGAAAATAAACTTCCTTTTGGAAAAATACACTAATTATTAAAAAGAATTGTTAAAAACAGAGTTTTCAAATTCAAATGAAGTACTCTTGATTGTTAATCGGTTGCGATATATAATAAACTGTTTTTCAGCAATTTATGGGAAATGATTTAGTGATAAAAGATACAAAAGAAAATGATGACCAGGTATAAATCATGTATGATAAACTACGGTTCCTATGGTTATTTCAACCATTTTTTAGAAACAGATAAAACGAAATTCCTGGAAGTAAAGGTGGTTTGTGGCGAGGCAAACTTCTTGAAAATTTGTACTGAATTGTTTATGACAACTGATTAAAACTGAAATATACCTATATGTATCTTTTTGTTACATAATGATACTCCCCATTTCTCCTTCTCTACCGCCCCCCCCCACACACACACACACGTACATTAGTCCAAACATGAGATGTTTGCTGATAGCACATTAGTTTAAGGTGGGCAAAGATCCCATGCTTTGAGATCCTGAACCAAAAATAAAAGTTAAAACCAAAAACAGTTAAAAAAGAACAATTTTAGATGCAAAATTGTCGTATGGAGGGCGAAGATTCCCAAGAAATATCCCCCAAATTATCCTTTACATAGACAATTTTTCATTCTTTTTAACTTCTGTCAAGAACGGTTATAGCGATTGTGATCAAAGTATCACAGGTTTGATATCTTTACATGACTAATACAATGTATATCTATATAAAATTTTTTGCTAAAATTCTGAATAGAAGATAGGATATAGATAGCGCAAAGAATAGCTATTTAGATTTCATTCAACAGGCAATTTCTGTGGTGGTGGTGATGGTAATGGCGGCCCCGGTGGCGGTATGGTGAAGCATTTTCCAGATTTTCATTCGTAGTGATTTGATTTTTCTAATATTATCATGCATTTTCTGAAGTATCAAGCCAGCATTCGTATGTTTCTCGTGAAATCTTCTATACATCGATCCGTTTTTTTTAAGGATTTTCACTATTACTTCAGCATCATTTATTCCTAAATTTGAAATGAAACTACTGCTGCAAACATTTATCTTGATTAATAGGAGGCAGATAGAAAAATAAGGTTTCATAAGAATAGATTGCACAAGAGATGAATTAAACGACGGGAGTGCAGAAATTCATTCAATGCATCACATCAACTCTTTTTTTGGGGAGATATTCGATTTCATGGGCTTTCCGGTTATGTTGACATTGCAGGTAAAGGAAATATCCCATATTCACATCTAGTACCAATTAACCTGCTCTCCTATATACGTACCTTTAAGGCCTGGGCCACTAGCATTTTATACCTTTAAACCTAACAGCATTTTTCTTTAATTTAAAGAAATAAAGCAGTGAAATCAGTCCAACTTTCGTTGTAATGACGATAGAAGATATGCAGTTACTGAATCTTCATACACGTTCCGTGAGATAAACAGAGTAGGCCGTGCTCAAATCAATAATTACGCGTAGTAATCATGGCGGCCAACTTCAACGAGTCTGTTGATTCTGAAATTGAAATAAATTGAAAATAGGGTGTAATTCTCTCATACATGAAAGATGCGAAAGATGCTATAATTAATATATGCTTATAAGATGAATGTTATGGTTCAAGGTTAGTGTTTCACATTTAATTCATACGACATATTAAATTACTAATACAATTATATCCCAAAAATTGTATGCAATTCATGTGCGTTAAATGTTTTTACTAATACTCAGAAATCGTCACTTTTCCTCGGTTCAGTAAAAATCACTTAAAATCCTATACCACAATATACTATTTCATTTGCACTGATATTTTAAACGCAATAATCTGGTATTGACAAAGGAACAACATATGATTGTAAATACCTTACATTCATGATAAGATATTAGAATGTAATTCTTGAAGTAGAATTGTTGACACGGCGTGATTTAACAAGGCAATAAATCGATTACTTACAGCTAATACATCATATTATTAAATTAAAGAAGAGTATTATATTCAAGATTTGTAATAGTTATGACCAAGAGATACTGGTATTTCCCTATTTTAGGAAATTTACGTCCAAGCACACACTTGACGCGAACGTTCCTCTCCTTCGAAGACGTCGCCTTTAAGACTTAGAAGATCTCGTGTTTGGTGTCCGGACTAGCTCTAGCAAGAGGTCCTAATCTACAGGGTATGCGTGAGTTATGGTAGGAATGGAACCAAACGAAGAATCAACCAACATATCACTTTATTTGTAAATTTCCAGATTTGTAGAGAACTGCCGACGATATTTAAATAGAATGTAACTTTGTAACGTCAACTACAACGTTATAACACTTTAACTTTGTAGCCGAATTATGTATACGCGCTAGCTTACGTACAACTCCCAAGTTGCACGTGCGTTCTCTCGGCTCGATTCAAGACGAGTGTGTCTTGCGTTGCATTTGCTTTTGCGCTAGCAACACGAAGGAAGCGATTTCCATTGGCTAACTTTAGAGCACGTCATGGTAAGACAGGAATCAGCCCGCTGAATCACTAAGGCTTAGTACAAACAACAATTGTAACCTTATCACTCATTTAAATCTGCCTAGGCTTCCATTCTTGAGACTTTAACATATTCAGCTTTATTATGTTTTCCCCTTAACTATTGACTAGAATCTCCTTTTGTTTCATTCCATTATCAAATATATATTGCCATTATAATTTCGGTTTCACACTTCAGGAGACTTGGTTGACAATTGCCTGCCATTCTGTACGGATGTAAGTTTATCTTAAATATGCAACAGAGGTTCTTAGCAAATGCTTATAAAATTGTTGAAAAGCGTTTTTCCGTTTCTTGAAAACTGCATGAAATTGAAATATAGCCATTTTGGAGCCATATTATTGAAGCCTGATAGAAATACAATGCCAGGAATGAATCAAAGGGAACAGGACATCATTACTAAAATGTCACATAAAACTTGGCAGCACTGCAACCAATAACAAAACGAGGTTATTATACACCACAAAAATGATGATTGGTAACAAACTGCATGATTAGCCCTCAACAACAGCAATAAAGTTAACCCATTATGACACAATTCTATCAGAGTCATACAAGCGATAAAAGCAGAGAGTTAAACACAAGCGATATCTGTTTATTTCTTTCCGCCATATTTATGTGCATGACTGACGGCTGTCGGATGTTGAATGTGCAAGCGAAAGGAAACGACTTAATCAACGCCAGAGTCCCGGAACCCAGATTAATTTTCCAAGTACTATATGCGGCTGTAAATATCCTCATTCCTTTTTTTTTTTTATCATACTTTTTTTTTTCGTCGGAACCATTTACATGTTGCAGAATCAATCATCTAATGGACAATCCGGGAGGAGAATCGCTCGCGCGATACGCTTTGCGACGGTGCTGCCATCCACCGGTGGCGGGGGAGATGTCATTAGAATGTGACATGGGGCTGACAGATTGATGCGACCTGCCAGCGTGGATATTGTGTCAGGAGGGGAGGGGGAGGTGGGAGAGTGACACGCATCAGGGTCGTCACATCTCATCGCGTCACGTGACGACAGTACAGTACAGTCTCTGGCCGAGCTGCAGGGGCACATACCGCATCCATCACGTGGACGCATTGCGGGCTTGCACACTCGCACACTTGTTCATCAAGCACTCCCTTGCGGCGACATAGGTCGGCTTTTCGGCTATTTAACAACACCGATCGGCTCGGCTCTTCTTTTAGTTTTTGTTACCTTTTTAATATCTCTCGCCAGCAATTAATTCAGCTGCTAGCGGTAGACACCGTTTTTGACGCTCTCATTGGTGAGAATTACAAACCGTGCTAAATCCATTTTCATCAAACTCTGAGAAAACTGGTATTTGTCTGTCTTAGATGTAAACAACCGAGCGGTTAGAGCGTTTGCCTACCATCTAGCCGGCCCGGGTTGGATCCCAGGTACCCGTATGTGGCATTCGTGGTGGACGAAGCGGCGTCTGGACTGGTTTTCTCCGGGTTATCCGGTTTCCCTCACCACTCATTCTAGCAATTATTCCATCATCACCTTTTCTTCATCGATTTCTCCTACATTTCATATCATCCTGGTGCTTGACTGAACACTTGCTTCCAGGTCTTCACTCTGTCCAGTCCATAGCTTCCAGTGCTCCCCGACAGGCGTCTGACCCTAGGCACTGGTTAGTAAGTCCTGGAGAGTTTAAGTCCTACATAAGGGGACAGTATTCATGTAAAGAAAAATATATGTAAATGGAACTTAAATAGAGTGGATCTTGGATAATCCGAACGTTTATAATTCGAAATCGTCGTTAGTTCAAAGAACATTTCCTCTCGCTTGAATTTTGTATTAACCGTAGCATTACTAAGTCTTATTCCAGAACTTAAATTACCAAGGGGGGGGGGGGGTTGTTTTGTGACCACCACTGGTAACAAAATGTCCGAGCAATTTTTAAAATATATTTATTTAAACTGGGTATTATATCTTGTCATGTTTATTAAGATAATATTTAAGATTGTTAAATTATCCCATTTTTACTGTTTTACATAAATCAAGCTATACCGACGAGGTAGTACTTTTTGACCACCTTGAGATTTCATTGTTTCTCAAAAAAAATCAACAATGAAAACTTTGAAACCATTATGCAATGCAGTAATAGTAGCAGTGGTTGACAATAACTATTAACTACATGCATATAATAAAAAAAATTTAAGGAGAAAATTTAAAAAGTTACTGAAGGTGGGCATAAAGTACAAACCCCCACCCCCTTGGAAATTATAGGGTTAAAGCAGTGTAAAAGAGTCGCATGTAATTGAATTTCATTTTACTTAATTCGAAGTTTTTATTCGGAAATTTCAGTCAAAAATTGATCTAAACATGGAAAGTTAATATAATAACCGTCCATGTGTTTCTGCAAAAGAGGCCATCGCTCCAGGGTTATTTATTTTGTCGGAGTACAGTTGGAATGAAGTTTGGGAGGTCTTGAGCTTCTATATCGCGAAAAAATACGGCATACCACCAAACAATTTGTCAACTTATCCAAAGAATAAGGAGACAATTATAAAACTGCCTCGAGTGAAAACGGAAGGAGTCGAAAAAGAGTGAGATAACCAGAAAATCATGATGGATGTATATACCTGTATTGCTAAAATGTCAATTTTAGACGTAACTTTTGTAATTCGAATTTTTGGATATTTCGAATTTTTTTCTTGTCTCTTCAGTTTCGAATTATCTAAGTTGCACTGTACAACTTAAGTCTATATAGCCAGTAATTTGTAAGCTAGTTTCTGTGTTGCCTGCCTTTTGTTTATTTTCATAATCATACTTGTATAACATTAAACACTATAGTTAATTGTACAAAAACTTCAAATATTTTCGTCCCAAACTGGTCAGATAAATAACTATGGCTGACACAAAATTTAATGGAGGGTGCCTCAACACAACATCCAATCAGAGGCTTGCCAAGCTTGCGGTGGTGTGTAGCTTAACAATCTGTAAAACCGAGGATGTAAATATAATTTGTGTCTACAAAGTTTATTTGCACAACAGCAAAGAGAACAATTGTGGTCAGCTACCAGCCGCCATTAAATTTTGTGTATGTGGTAAAAGAGCGCACGGTGGAGGAGTAACACGTATATTTGCATGCACTTTCCGGTTGATTTAATGTAGTTCATAATTTACTGGTAATGCTATCTCATTGTAAAGTCAATAATGGTGAAATTAGTTTATATAAACTATCTTTTTCTCTAATAAAATTTTATTGTCTTAAAAGGTTGTGAAGATTTGGCGTGTGTAGATTCTAACTATGGCAAGTATTAGAAACAGAGGTCTAGGATGCAATAATAAGCATATATAAGAAGCTAAAGTTAATTATAGAAACTGGAAACAAAACAGGCGACCAAATTTTAAATATTTTCTTAAATACACACATTGCCGATACTTTAACGCATGGAAAACTTGAACTGCCAAGGAATTAAACAGTTACCTACTCCTACACAAAATTCGTGTTAAAATCTGCCAAATTATGTAAGAAAGTTACATACTAGACTTATTGCTCTAAGAGGTTTTTCTCTGATAATATCTAGATATTTCCATAGGAAAGCTTAAGTTTCAAGAAAAATTCACAATGCTTACCTAAATGTTTAGGCAAAACACTTGTCTATTTAACTACTTTAAGTAAGTACTATCGCGACTTGTAATGTTAATATAAAAGGAAAAAACATATATCCCAAGATATATGATAACTTCTTTCTAAAAAGTTCCACGTTTGATACCAAACAATTTAGTTCATGAACTTTTAAACGTTCTCCGATACACATCAATAATCTGAATCCAAAAGACGCTCACCGTACATAACGGATAAGTAGAACTAGTCTACTAAATATGCTTTCTCGTATGTTAACAATTAAACGAGTATAACAAGCGGGTTAGTAAGACATTATTAAAAATCCTCACACAGCAAACTAGTGTACACCATCAGAAGCAATGGCAGCTGCTGAGTACAGCAGTCTACCGTCTCACAACGTCGACACAACCACCATGAACAACAGTGCTACAAGAAACTCCAGCTATGCTACAGTTACTCAGACTTCTCCTAAGAAAGAAGAAGCTATCATCATTGACTCCCATGACGGACTTACCATCAGAGACTACGCTCTCGCAGTAAGTAAATTAACTGAACCAAGTAACATAAAGTTTATCTCACGGATCTCGAACTCCAGAATATGCATATACCTAACATCATCTAAAGTAGCAGAATCACTGGTTACCAAACATCCTAAAATAAATATAAACAATGTTACTCTTCAGGTCCGTCCTCTAATTACTCCAAACAAAAGAATCGTTCTTTCAAATGTGTGTCCAGTTATACCAAACTCACTCATAGAAACTCAGCTAAATGCATATGGAATTAAACTAATGTCAAACATTACCTACTTAAGAGCTGGCATTTCAGAGCCAGGACTTTCCCATATCCTTAGTTTCAGACGTCAGTTTTATATTCCACCCAATGATGTGGAGAAATTACCTCCAAGCATACAGATCCTATATGAAGGCACTAAATATTGGATATACCTAACAGCGGATACCCCTACCTGCTTCATCTGCAAGCAGGAAGGCCACTTTGCAAAACATTGCCGTGAAGCTGACGGTATACAAGAAACTACTCCTCAGGTCTTAAACAAAGACATGTTTCCTGAATTGCCTACCGCTACCAAAAACCTCCAGGACCGTCCCCCTTCCCCTCCTAAAGGAAAAGATACTGAACAGCAGCAATCACCTAACCTCACTTCTACCCCTGAGCCCATCCTGCCATTTCAAGACGAACGCAACAATTCCCCAGAACCTATGCTAATGGAAACACAAACAAGACCTAAACGACCAATATCAAACAGCACAACTGATTCAGAGGATAATGCTTATGGAAAAGAAGCGCGGCACCTCCTCGCTTCACAGCAGGCTAAGAAGATTAAGAAAGCAAACCTTATTTCGTCAATAGCTGAATCTCTCAGACCAATTAAACATATTATCGACGCCGACACCCACAATTATGCACTTAACTTCAGCCAGTTCCAAAGCTTTATGGAAAACAGTGTTGGAGTAACAAACATTGTTCCCATAGCTTTGGAATACACTTCAGATCTAGAATCTCTAGTGAACACAATGCAAAAAGTCTATCCCTATTATACAGAGCGTAGTATAAAGACCAGAAGTAGTAAAATTCAAAAAAAGCTGCTGGAATACATTAATCAGGTCAACAATGCCTCTGAGCGAACAAAACCGATGTGTCCCGAAAACTAATCGCCATAGATATAACACCTTATCCCATAAACAAAATTAACATATGAATAACTTACTTCAATGGAATATTAATGGTTTCCATGGCAATTTCGAGTTTCTTAAACTCTTGATCAATAAACATAACCCTGCAATTATGTGCATTCAAGAAACTAACTTCAAAGGAAACTATGTTGCATCATTACGAGGTTATACTCAATATCACAAAAACCGCAAGGACTGCCTCCATGCTAGTGGCGGCGTAGTAACCTACGTTAAAGACAGCATCAAACATCAGGCAATACCGCTTACAACTGAACTTGAAGCAATTGCCACTAGAGTAAACCTTCCTACACCTATTTCCATTTGCAACATATATCTACCAAATAAAAGCCCACTTGATTTACATGCACTGCAGGAGTTAACACAACAACTTCCTAAACCATTTATTATACTGGGCGATTTTAATAGCCATAGTACTATATGGGGTTGTAAGCATACCAACGCAAGAGGTAAAATAGTGGAGCAGCTCTTGCACAACGAAAATCTCAATATGCTTAACGATACCTCACAAACTCACTTCAGTACAGCCAACGGTACTTCCAGTGCAATCGACTTAACATTAATCACTCCTGATATCCAAGATAAATTTGAATGGACAGTCGCCAAGCAATTACATGGCAGTGACCATTTCCCAATTTTATTAACTAATGCAAATAACATTCCTTTAAGTTTTAACTGTCAGCCACGATGGAATTTAAAATGCGCAAACTGGAACAAGTTCAGAGCACACGTCTCTGACAATTTATCCTATCTAACATCCCCCATGAATTTCAGTCAGTCAGATACTGACAAACTAGTAAACTCGTTTGCAGAAGTGATTTTCAATTCCGCCGAGGTCACTATTCCTAGGATATACCCTGTTTCTAGGAAGACTGTATGTTGGTGGAACGAAGAATGTAAAACAGCGATAGCATTAAAAAATAAAGCCTATTATAAATACAAAAGGCAACCTACCCCCACACACAAAATCGAGTTTCAAAAAGCCAGAGCTAAAGCACGTCAAGTAGTAAAGCACAGCAAGAAAGAGTCCTGGCTAACATTCGTGTCCACTGTAAACAGAAAAACCCCGTCACGAGTGGTATGGCAAAAAATTCGCAAAATACGGGGATCTTACGATGGAACACATAATATAGTTTTCCACAATTATACAACAAACACTACAAGTACTGACCCCCAAACCATAGCAAACATACTGGCGCATACTTTTGCAGAGGCCTCAAGAGAAGAAGCTTGCGAAAGCAAGGTGACCCACTGCTACCAACCTGACGAAAATAACCAAGAAAACTACAATGATAACATTACTTTCACAGAATTCATGGAGGCACTTGAAAAGAGTAAATGCTCCAGCCCTGGGCCGGATAACATTCCTTACATAATGTTAAAATCCTTACCGCAAGATGGACTGGTTTACTTTCACGAAATCCTTAATTATATATGGAACTCAAGAACTTTTCCTAAACAGTGGCGCACAGCAACTATAGTACCCATCCCCAAACCAAACAAAGATCTTACTTCACCTGAAAGTTTCAGACCTATAGCCCTCACCTGCTCTATGTGTAAAATACTTGAAAAAATTATAAATAACCGATTGCGTTGGAAACTAGAGAAAATGCAGTTCTTCACCGAACTTCAAAATGGTTTCCGCCAGTTTCGATCCACCACTGACCATCTTTTAATACTTGATTCTGAAATAAAAGCTGCATTTACACAGAAACAACATCTCATGGCAATAAGCCTAGATATAGAAAAAGCGTATGATAAAATTTCACGAGCTTACATACTCAAAACAATACGTAACATCGGTATCCGTGGTAATTTGTATCACTTTATTGACAACTTCCTTCAGGAATGGAAAATTAAAGTTCGCTACAAAGGAACCATGTCAAAAGAAGAATCCATTAATAGAGGTGTTCCACAGGGATCAGTAATCAGTGTCACACTATTTCTCATAGCTATCAACAGTATAGTAAGCAGTATTACACCACCTGTAAAAGGTATACTATTTGCAGATGACCTAACTATCTTTTGTAAGGGGAAAAACCCCTCTACTACTGCAACACTTCTTCAAGAAACACTGGAAAATCTGCACACTTGGACTAATCATGCTGGTCTTAACTTGTCATATCATAAATCGAAATGCATATGCTTCTCCAAATCACCATGTAAAGTCCCAAACCCCACAATCTGCGTGGATAACAAGCTAATCGACTCAGTGAAGGCTATCAAAATTTTAGGTTTAACGTTTGATGCAACTCTAAGCTGGAAACATCACATTGATGATATGAGAAATGAATGCCTCAGAAGATTAAATGTACTAAAAACCCTAAGCTGCAAAAACTGGGGTTTTGATCTCAGTACCCTCAAACGAACGTATCAAGCTCTCATTAGAAGTAAACTCGACTATGGAGCCCAGATCTACAATACAGCTAAATCTTCAGTTTTAAAGAAACTAGATACAATTCAAACAGCAGCTCTAAGAATATGCTTGGGAGCTTACAGAACCAGCCCTGTTTCTGCCTTAACAATGGAAACCGACGAACCACCATTGAACGTCCGCAGAACAGATGTGAGCCTAAAATTCGCCCTTAAAACTTTAGCAAGACCCGAATCAATGATCTACCAGTACGTCCTCCCAGAAACGTCCAACCAACGTTTACAGGCTAATTCACAAAAAGAAATGTCATTTAAATCTAAAATAAGCAAATGCATTGAAGAATATAACATAGAAGTTCCTGCCATAATGCCCAGAAA
Organism: Tenodera sinensis; assembly: GCA_030765045.1. Lineage (NCBI taxonomy): Eukaryota > Metazoa > Arthropoda > Insecta > Mantodea > Mantidae > Tenodera > Tenodera sinensis. Next base: position 69,690,380 of record CM060968.1, read on the forward strand.
GTTTCATTGTCTACCACCTTGGAGAATACCAACTGCTCAACTAAATTTGAATATTACAGCTTACCATAAATCCCATACAGATGCATCTTGCTATAAACAGCTGTTTCAAGAAATAACAAATGCCTACCCTAACCATACATTTATCTACACTGACGGTTCCAAAACGGACAGTGACAATGGATGTGCCATAATTACCCCAGATAAGAAACTTCAGCTGAAACTCCCTAAATATTATTCCATATTCTCCTGCGAACTTTGTGCACTTAAGCAAGCTTTAACATACATCATCCAATCTAGTGAGAGTAAATTTCTTATAATTTCTGATTCATTAAGCTCTCTCCAAAGTCTCAGAGATCGTTCAACTGACCTCCAACTGCTTCAAGATATCCACAGTCTTTATTCCATTGCTCTAAATAAAAAGAAAATAGTTACTTTCATTTGGGTCCCTTCACACTGCGGCATTAAGGGCAATGAAGAAGCGGACAAAGCTGCTAAAGAAGCAAGTCGGCTAACATACACACATGAACACCAAGCAGTACCTTATCGTGATATTACAAAGTACTTCTCCAAACTAATAAAAACAAGATGGAAACAGGCCTGGAATCAATCGCCTCCAGAAAAACTACACATGGTAAGGAAAGGAGACACCAATTCTTCCCCTGTCTATTCTCTTAGCAGGAAAGAGCAGGTGATTATCTCACGTCTCCGCATTGGTCATACAAGGTTAACCCACTCATACCTCCTCAGCAAAGGCCAGCCACCACAATGTGAAGTCTGCAACACCCGCCTCACAGTAAAACATCTCCTCACAGAATGTAAGCAATACGCTACACAACGACAGCTTCATCACATCACTGGAGACTTATCCACCACTCTGAACACGCCATCCAACTGCAGAAGGGTGTTATCATTTCTCAAAGGTACAGGCTTGCATGCGAAAATATAATATGAAACATACTTGTTGTACTGATTTGATTGTATTCTCATGTTTTTGGTAAAATAATTGTACTAAATTTATTGTATACCGCTGTATTCCATAGAATAGTCGCGATATGACTTAATTGTTAAAGCGACTCTAAATAAATTAATAAAAAAAAAAAAAAAAATTTAGTTCATATTTCCATGGTATTTTTTGAAATCACCAACTATTTTAAACTAAATTTAGATTTATTTATCAGTGCTCTAATATATTATTTTGAATAAATATTTTCCTCACATTTTTGTCAAAGTTTCCTTAAATGAGCTAGTGTCAATTATGCTGAGAGTTTACTCCTCATTAAAGTTATTTTCTTATAATTAGAGAACTCTGCAAAACAGAGGTGCGATCTCTTTCCCTCTAAGTTATGACGTAAACAAACTACCCTTACTCCCAAACACTTCGAACAGTGGTAACAATTAATACAGTTCCTAAGCTACAGAATTGTTGAATTAATGGAATAATTTGGTGTCAATATTTCGCTTTGTTATCAGTTACTAGCCAAATAGGTTTTAAATTAGTTACTACTGGGCAAGGTGGTAAAAATAAGTGATAAAATATATTATCCTCAACTACAATGTTACACAATTTCTTGTCGATATATCAGTTAGCAAATCAAACATTAAAATAGGTAAAATTTCAAAACAAAATGGGAATTAAACCTAGAAGATAAACGGAGTAACAATGAGGTTGCATATATGTTTACATTCTCAAAAGGAGTAACCTGTGATTGAGAGAACAACATGAGAAAGCTCTCGCAAACATGCCATGAGTTATAACCAAAATTCAAGTTACGAGGATACTAAACCTTCTAGAGGGATGATTTTGCTCTGTTCATCCGGGGATATGCTTTTGTTAAGAGATTCTGTCTTGAGGCAGTGCATTTAAGTACCTCAATTATGGATCACTTTGCTAACAAAATGCTTCATATCTTATAATTCTATTTTAATTCTCAGAATACCCTTAACCTCTTGGTTTGTGTATGTTTTTATCACACACCATAATAATCTTGTGTTTAATTTCGGATAGCAGTTTATAAAACTCCTTAGATCATTAGATATGCATATAGTGGGCATAGTAAGTTGAAAACGGTGTTCTGTAACAATCATAATTCAATATTTAGCCAAAATCTGTTTCAATTTTTTAATCCTTTATTACTAGTAGTTCTGTGTTTGTGTGAGAAAAAATTGAATAGCCTTTCATTCACATCTTGTTTGGCAGTTCTATATAAGAAGTTTTATTTCAAACAACCGGTTTCCTCTGCCTAATTCTTGGAGTAATTTTGCAAATTCTCGTGGAAAGCAATAACAACTCCACAACGGACAGGTAATAAATGGAAAATAAACGTTATGTCCAAGCAGAAGAGGTTATTCTATTGATTTAGAACAGGTTTCTGAATATGGAGTAAAAAAAGATTAAATATTTCATTTATCATTTATATTAATCTAAATTAAATTCATAATCAGCGCTTTTTGGATATCAGTCACTACTGAGAAGCCGTCGTTATGCAATAAATAAACATATGCTCTATGTATAAATATTTTAAAACTATTCTCTTAAAGTGAGGGATAATAGAAGATAGATTGAAACTCTTACCTCTATTGGCGTCCATATTTGTTGCCCAAAATCTAGTTTCAAAACATCAGATGTCCTTACCTGCAAGTAGCAAGTAGCATATTATTAGTATTTCATATTAAAATTTCTGATGCCTTACAGTCCTTCAAAAAGGTTTTCTCATAAAAGCTTATTTTTCTATCTACTTCGTGTTAATCCAGACCAACATTTGTAGAAATGATTTTATTAAATATTGATATTACCTGTAGGCTTTAAGCACTAGTCTAAAATCTGAACTATATGGTGGCATTGAAATATTTGCAGCAATAAAGAATAACGATTTCCCATTGAAGACAAGTATAACCATTGGGAAATTAAAAGCAATCACAAGGAATATCTGGCAATTCTTCACTCAAGAAAAAGGTGAACATAGCTTTAGCGAGATCTATATTTTTTGTGCAGTAATATTTTGTCTCTCTTACGGTTTACCAGTTATACAGAAGTCATTCAGAGGACTTCCGACATTATACCAAGAAAATTCAAGATGCACATTTCATTTGCCATGAAAATATCTTAAACGTATGGTGGTTTAATGCAAATGTATATGTGAGGAAAAGTTTGGGGTGGAGCGATTTTTTAAGTTCCTATCATTACCTCGTTGCCGTCAGCCGCTATCATAGAAAGGCGCGGATAAACCATACAACATTAAGTACTTTTAAAAGCTTTATGAAAAGAGAGACTAAAACTGGCCACCCTTGTTGTCCATACATTTTTGGCACCTCTTTAGGAAATTATCCATCACTCGCCGTAGTTCACGTTGAGAAATGCTGGAAATTTCCTGACGGATATTTTGTTTTAATTCTTCCAGGGTGTGTGAGCTTATGTCGTAGATATTATGTTTCAGTCCTGATTCAACCTCTTATAACATTGCCTTACACGCGGCTTGTGTGTTTAAAAACACCAACAGTAAGTTGGTGAAAAAATAAATCAAATAAAATTGATTAGCCTAGTAGTGGTTATTTAAAACCCGGGACATAAAGTACTTACTAAGTCAGTCGCCCTTGAGGTATTTGTCTCTGATATGAGATCTGTGGTCTACCGGGAAAAATGCGAATCAACTGGGAAATTTAATGTCGTACTGGCAAGTTGGCTATGGTAGCTTAATGGTTAGAGCAGCCGCTCGATAAGCGGAAGATCCGTGGTGCAAATCCCGGCTATGGCATTGAATTTTTCAGTCCTGATTCAACCTCTTACTATGTTTTAAGTTACCTCAGAGACAGAAATCACAGGGGGTTAGGTAGGGGACCGTGGGGATCAGAAATTTCTTCTAATAACTCTGTCCTGAAACACACTTTCAATTGTTTTCATTGAAGTTTGTACGAGTTGTTGCAGACCTAGTTTAAAAAAAGGTAAAATCATGCTCCCTGTCTGTTAATTCTCTAAAAACAAGGGGGGGGGGGCGCAAAATAGTATTCACGGTATGGATGTTGCCTGTTGATTTGAAAAAAAAATAGTTTTAAGTCTTTCTCCACCAATGGCGCACCATACATGATACGAAGGGGTACTTTATGAACAATATTGCGTTTTTCAGAGCTCCAATAACGATATCAGTTTATAAAATTGGTAAGGAAGGCCTTTAAAAGTAGTTTTAAAATGTATGTTTCATCCGCGGCTTTGTAAGGTAGTGGCAGGTGGCAACGAGCGCTGTGGTCGCCAACAGATAAAACACTACGCTGCCGGTTCGGAGTTTTTTTACTCTCTTGGTAAATCACCTTCATTCAGTAAGAAATAGTGAAAATATACCACCATTCCATTGATTCAACCCATCTTTTTTATCTTATTTTAATTATCAGCATGTGATGTAGTATTTAACAGAGGTTGTGTTTCCCTAAGGCAAGCAGGAGGGCTGGAATTCAGTTAGCACGTGTCTGACGGTTGTGCAGGTGGCAGCGACTATACAGATTATTCGAATGTCCAATCCTCTTTTATTTAAATCAGTGCTGGGGCTGGTGTTTTATCAGTTTGTGCGGCGGCGGCGGTAGCGGTGGCGGAGAACCTGCGGGTAACGGATGGACAACTATTGTCCTATTAGTTTAGCGCTTTCGTCCGACTGATAGGCCGGGCAGGGCAGGGCAGGGCCGGACCGGGCCGGACCGGGCGTCTCCCCCCACCTAGTCATTACGTCTGCTGCAACAGGTCGTGCAGTGCAGTTTAATGAGCGGTGCGGGCACAACGCTGAATTCATCAAAGTCCGTAACATCAGTCAGGAATGTCATCAAGGCGAGAGAGAGAGAGACAGAGTCAGGCAAATCTCAACCACCAAACGTTACGCCTCTCCAACACTGTCCGCCAGCCCTTCATTCAAAAACAAACTTTTACATCCGACAGTATCTCATTAACACCACACAACATCCACGTTTTATTATCGATTTAAAATACAATTTATAAAATAATGTGTGTTGTTTAAGAGCTCCATTAATTTGGGGGGAAAAAAACCTAATTTTTTCTATAAAAATTAATACAGTTGAACCTGCTTCATATGTAGCCTAATTCTACGTAATTCGCATTTATACGTAAATTTTTATAGGTCCCGGCAAAATGTAATTTAGAAACGTGTTAATAAAAATTTTTATACCTATTAAATTTAAATGAAATACAACTGAGTTTTACGTAATTATAAAAAGAAACTCGAGGTGTATTTCCTTTGACAAAGACCCAACCTGAGTGGGCGGCTCTAGGCGCGACAATGTCGAGAAGTAAACATAACATGGTGTTTACTGTTAAACAGCGGTTTTGTCTTTCAGTTCTCAGTTGTTTTTAATCAGCCATGGAGAACAGAAAAAGGAAATGGTACACACTAGATCAACAAGTAAAATTCATACGACAGTTGCATCTTAATCCACCCAAAACCAAAACCAAAATTACTCAAACTTTGGAACATAAAGCAGATAAAAGTAACTTCTGTAAGAATAATACGTATAGAAATTTATGGAAGTGCAAAACATCAGATTTTTTATTAGTATGCTAAATTTCCTCAATCTATTAGACATTGAATTTTTGGGTGAAATGTAATGGTTTTTCTATCAATAGGAATTAAAACCCGTAGCTTACACGACGCTTTTAAAGAAACAATACAAATATTTTGCTATTACACAAAAACTTCCTGATAATATCCTTGGATACATAATACACGTTCGGCTATGGAATAATGTAGAGGTTATTCATCAGTGTAATGGATATAATATCCACCCCTCCATAACGATACTGCTAACCACCAATCAAAAGATCCATATATATATAGCAATCAATGTGCAACCGAAAATTAAGTTGGAGTTAAACTTATTTAAAAATGAAATTATATTTAAACTACAAAAAGTGCAATATAATATAAATAACAATATTAAGATCATAAATAATAATATTAATAATTAGTACATATTTTACTGCAAATGGTTACAGCATTGAACAACATAGGTTATGCAAGAACATTGCCTACAGCTTTCCTGCGTCGAGGTGCCTATCTTCCTCGGTGATGTCATCATGTGACAGACTGACCCTCTCATTTGGTATAGCCCAAACTCCAGAACCTTTCGTTCCCTGTATGAAGGTTCGTTCCGTAGTAAATAAACTTATGAACGTATACTTTGGACACAGTAGTGGAGGCGGTGAAGTTTGGTTCAATGTTGACTGATTCTGAATATTCCCATTTCTTAGCTCCTTTATGTATATAGGAGAGAATGGCGGGAGATTTGTCTTTCTTTGGTACTTTGTTTTGCAAACGATACATATCCTAACAAACCATTAATGAATGAGTAATGAGTCAATGGGTCAAATCGATAACCGATAGCATTATTCGCGACCTGCATATCACGGCTGTCCTTTATCTGCATGAATAACAGCGAGGGTTATAGCTATATGCGCTTTTTTGTAACTTTAATTTCATTTAAGGGCACCATACTGTTCACCGTTATATGAAAATGAATTAATGAACTTAATAAGTGATATGTAATGGAATTTTGGGAGCTGGCTGATACAAATTTGAATTGCTTAGGACTTCGGAGAGTTAATCTTCTATTCTTCCACAAAACCAATACCAAAAAGAGAAAATCATGTCTTAGAAAACGGCCACTTATAGAATGTCTTTTTGGTATGGGAAAACAATGTCAATAGTAGTACTTGTATTAATAGGAATACTTTGAAACAAAGCTATACCACAAGGATAATCCAGGAAGCAACCAGTGTTTACTCACTCCTGCCGCCAGATAGCTATCGAACTCGAAACGATTGCTCGCATAACTGAAAACGAAAAGTCGATTGAAAATCAAACTTGGTATTTAGGGTTAATATCTTCCAAGGATGCGTCACGAAGATTTTAAAGAAAATTGCTCAGCCCTAAACAGCCCTTTACAAGAAAGATTAAAAATTTTGACTGCCTCAAAAATTGCTCTAACAATTTTGATTAAAATGTCACCTGTTCGAGATATTTTTATGGCAAATGAAATGAATATTTTCAATTTTCTGGTTATAGCCCATTTAGCCCTATTTACTTTTTATGACTTTTTCATAACAAAATCTTACTATACAAAACCATAATTTTTGTTAAAACACAGTTTATGTGAAATCATCTGTTTTGTGAGGTGTTTCGGAGATATTTCTTTTTATTTGCCAGAAGTTTGAGAGGTTGTTATTCATTTTGCATCTCTCGCCCATGCAAAGGGAACGGAACGTACAAGAAAATTAGCAATAAGATAATTTCTACAAATGTTGGTTTCGATTAACATGAAGAATAACTAAGAGTAGATTTTTAATAACGTTTACCTGTATTTTTTTATTAATTTACTAAGCGGTCGTTACTTCCTGGATTTCCCGTGTAACGTTTCTTTTCGTTTTTCGGGTGTGCGTGAATTTTGTATGAATTCTGGTTAACACCAGCGTATTATTTCTGTACCTTCCACCCTCAGTTGTTAGCCGAGATTCACAAAAATGCTGAAAACACTGAAAGCCGCTATCACTTATAGCCTATTGGCTTTTCCCACAAAAACTTTTAATCTCGTTCGAAACCTTGTGAGAGAATTTCACCCTTGCTTGCAGGGTGAAGGGGTGAGGTTCACCCCGATATATGTACATAGCACACACAACTGTTTCACTGGAGTAACGAGGAATGGAATGGGGAAGGGGAAACAGCGAGGACCGACCGACCGACCGACCGACCGGCCGGCCGGCGGGCAAACGACGTGATTTGAACGTGCAGGTTTCATGCGACGCCTGCCTAATAGGCTCCACTGCCAGCTTAATGGTCCAACTAATAAGAGTATCAAAGAGCTACTCCGATTTACAGATGCACTCGCACAACGGGAACAAAATTAAAAACACGAGAATGGTGTACCAAACTTCTGTGACCACCCTGTTTGGACGAGTCCTTAAATTATCTACTTTAAGAAGAACGCTCTGCAATCTCAATACACACACTGAGTGCAAGGAATATCCCACAAGTCACTACTTAAACAAGAGAACAATCTAGACAACAGTGCTGAAAAAGTTTACAAGACATTACTTCCTTGTAAAATATTAAAAGGTTCGAAAAGAGAAAGCTGGATGGATTAAAAGGATCATGAATGAAGGTACGAAAAGGACATTAAATACAAGAATATAGAACGTACAACACATAAGATAGTAGAAATGTTTAAGAAAATAAAAAAAAAGCATAAACTATAGATATTTTAACCTAGACAAAGAAAAGAGCGGAAGCAGCTCAAAATTAAGGGACTTTTTACAACTGTACAGCGGAAGGTTCAAAGAAAAAATCTGATGTGTTGTACTCGCATAACTTTCTCTACTCTTGTTGTAACCATTCTTACAAACTCTTATTCCTATATCTTCTTCGTGTTAGTTAAGATAAACATTTGTACAAATTATCTTATTGCTTATTTCCTTGTAGGTGCAAGGGGAATATTAGAATACAATAGATTTTGTGCGATAGTCAAATATTTGCAGCTTTGAGATCCCGTTCTCCTTGCACACTTAACATATAAAAAAATGAACAACGATGCTCCCTTTTTATGAAAGTTTTCCGAAACTCACACATATAACAAGGAATATCTCCGAAATGGTACACCCTACAAAGAAATTTGAGACATAAATTGTGTATTTTAGCAGGATCTATATTTTTTGTATAGTATGATTTAGTCTATCTCTAATGGTTTAGCAGTTATGCAAAAGTCGTCCAGAGTAAATAGGATTACGCACACGGTTTTTCTAAAACTGTCTTTTTCTTTTTTTTTTTATTTCGGTGAAATGTCGACATACAATTTTTGGGTGGAATAGAATGCATAGTGTAAAATGCAATTAATTTTCCACTGATTGACCTTATAGCGTATTAAACTAAGAATCCCGGGAGTTAAGTACTTGAGCATAGTAAGATATGTTAGCTCATATGAATTGAGATCTCCTAGTGGTTTGCTGGAAAAAATGTGAGTGAGCTGGAGAATTTAATGTGTCGGCATGTTGTCGTGGTAGCTCAGTGGTTAGTGTAGCGCAGACCTGAAAATTAGTGGTTCAAATCCCGGCCAAAGTATTGAATTTTTTAGCCCATTTCTACGTTTGCAATCTTTATCCTACACAACTATTGTGAAACAACAATTACTATTCTTATTAAAGCTTATTCTTCTATCTACTCATTTTTTAAGTTTAACATTCCTTAACGTGGTAGGTCACATCGGACGGTGAATGAAAACTTATAACATATATTTAATACATATGCAATTAATATATTATTCATATAAGATTATTATTAATATATTATTATATAATATATAATAAGCAATTCAACGAATTTTAAATTGTGATTCAATTTTTACTACGGAAACATTTTTAAAAGTAAAGTATTGATACAAGAGAAACGACAAATATAGTAAATACTTTAATAGTTACAATTTCAAGAGGTAAGATTCAGAAAATTCTATATTCACAAATAGTCGAAAACTCGCTTCAAATAGCTTAGGTAAGGGCCTGCATCAAATCTTTAATTTAATTGGCGACATCTATTTTCACCATACCTAATAATTCCCCGAAATAAAGATCACATAGTTCACCACTGAAACAGCCGGCAGCAGAATCACAAATACGATGGTTGTAGATGACAGCAGAAGTGTCGGATGCAGGGAACATAGTTAACAAAACCAATTACTATTGATGTTTGTTGGTAACTGAGCAAATTAATAGGATGCGATTGATTTGAATGTTTACTCCCAAAATTATGGGGCGGATCAATGTGACCGGTTTTGTGAGTTTGCCTTACTTTTGGTGTTTATGTTGAAGGAGAGGGAGTGAGTCCAGATGTAAACAACGGGCGCGTGCCTGTATCAAAAAGTGAGTATACTATGCTGTAGATGGTGGTTGTTAATTCTTTTGTTTCTTTATACGCGCATCTCGCACAGCACACTTATTGAAAAGACAGATTTTTTTCTAACACATTCTACAGTTTATAGTTCGCATTTTTCCTAGCTTCTTGGTATAATTTTCTTAATTTTTATACTTATTGCTTCCAAAAAGCTTACTCAAACGATTCTGAGGAGGTCATAGCATTGGATAAGTAACAAAAATTATTCTTTATGAAATTTAAACTACTCATAACATCTACTGAAATTAAGGATTTTCCAATTTCAATGGCATAAGAAGCTTTGGAATCTAACAATGGAATTAGCGCAAGTTGCGATGGCAGTTGCCAATACGCTTTGGTTTGTGTGAACATATTTGAGGTATTGATTATAAACATGTAAGTATAAAGTGCCATCGCCTAGGCTAAATCAATACTTATATTTTTAAAATGTGGATGCTATATAATGACTTTGAAATTCCATGCACGAATAGCTACCTGCCTCCCCCCCCCCCCCTACCATTTGAAAATAGTAAATCCTTTGAACATTCAAGCTAATAACAAAGAAGATCTCTGACATATTAAACCCCAAGTAGCTTGGCATTAAAGTGTGTGAATTAGACATACATTTTTGTGTGGTAAGATTTGATCTACGTTTGTCGGTTTACGAAGTATTCGCCAGTAATTCGCTATTTTAACCAAAATTATTAAGAGCTATTTTTCAGGGGAAAAAAGCACAACTCTTGCATCTAAAAACTCCTTTTGAACGGGCGGATGAAATCTTCATTCAAAATCTTTGAAGGATAACCTAACCAAATGTTCGTTTTTCACTTACGCTCTATAATTGTTCTTTTTTGTTCTAATGAGACTCAAAATATGTATTTCTAGTCAAATATCGGTATTGGATTTTTGGATGGAATGCAATACTTCTGCTTAGAGGTAAGCAGTAGAGAAAGTTAAAACTACTTGGACAAAGATAAACAGTTGGAAACAGAATTGACATATGAAGAGATCCATTCCAATCCATTCCAATCCATTCCAATCCATTCCAATCCATTCCAATCCATTCCAATCCATTCCAATCCATTCCAATCCATTCCAATCCATTCCAATCCATTCCAATCCATTCCAATCCATTCCAATCCATTCCATTCCATACATTACATACATTGGCTTATATATGAAGAGGAATATAGAAAGAAGCCTAGTGAAGAAAGATCTATTTAATTACGAAAATTTAACAACATGAGAGCATTGCATTGCATTGCATTGCATTGCATTACATTACATACATACATACATACATACAAAGGCTTATATATGAAGAGGAATATAGAAAGAAGCCTAGTGAAGAAAGATCTATTTAATTACGAAAATTTAACAACATGAGAGCAATAATAGTTCTAAACATTTATAAATAGAATTAGACAATACCAAAGTACTTTCAAAGAGCAGTATATTTTTGTTGTGTTTCTTAATTACCTTGTTTTACTTTTTTCTGACAGAAGAACAAAATGACAATCTTAAACTCGTTCCTTCTCCTTCTCCTCTTTCCCCTTTCTCCTCTATATCGATACTTATGTATTGCCATTAATCGATGTTTATCGATACCTATGTATTGCCATCAATCTATTATATCGATAATAATGTATCGTCACTAATCGATGTATATCGCTACTTATATATCACCAACAATCGATGTATATCGATACTTATGAATCGCCATTAATCGATCTATATGACGATAACTGCGAATAAATAGTTATCCCATTTAAATTACTTACAAAACTTTTTGGGGTATTCGATTTTGTGACGTATAAACACACTTGCGTAATTCCACGCTTTGAATGAGCCTCACAGAAATAAAGAGAAGCATATGGTAATGAAGTCCAGAGGCATTTTTGCCCAGAGAGAGAGAGATATGCTGGCTATTTGGGAGCGGGGAATTCAATATGAAAAGCGGGCATATCATGGCTTGGATGTTAACAGTCTTAATATTCCGAAATCGCAACATAGGCCATATTTCTTGGAGGCGACTGCAGATATTTGGACATATACATGCACATGGTATAAAGTAAGCCATTCCTATGTGGATCGTATTACAGGCCTCTCCCCCCCCACCCCCTCCCTACCCTCTATACACAAACGGAGTTCCCCTTTCGCAATGTTTATGGGTGATAATTTGAAGGCTTCAACGTTTATAAATGTGAATGTCTGTAATTATATTCATAATTCTCGGTAGGCTTGGCCGGCGCGCGCAAATTCCTGATATGGATGCAAATTAGAAGCTCAACATCGAGCTCACAGGGACCATTGGATATAGAACTGTTGGTGACGGGGGTGGCTCGCTGTACAGTCACTTCCAAGCCTCGTTGTAAACCTCCCACTCTCCCCTGCAAATTGCTTCATTCTATATTACACTGATTAAACTCTTCAATTCTAGTTCTTAATGTAAATATGCTGTAGACTAAATAAGAATAAAATATAGAAAATTATTACCTGCTTTTCCTGAGCTCAAAATCATGAAATTACTGGAAATGCGAGTGCAATTCCAAAGCAAGTCCGATGTTTTATACACATATAACCATCATAGATACTTATAAAACCGTTATTTTATTTCTACATTTAATTTCTACATTTCTACTGAAACTTTCCTTGCTGCAAAAACCGAATCACAGAGCTTATTTCACACTAGGCGCGCCATAGATTGTTTTAAATATTTGAACCGACACTGTGAACAGCACACTGTAACACTGCCAATACAAATGGCACTGCTTTGCGCACAAGGCATGCCTCGGTACGCATGGCATTCGATAAGCCAGGGCTATTCGGACATTATTTTCTGAATTAATTTCGCAAATATCATAGCAGTCCGTAAATAAACCATTTTTAAATATTTATTTTAAATAAACACCAATATAAGTGAGAAAACTGTAAAATATGGGTTATAAATCAAGAGAAAGTTGAATAAATATAATAAATAAAGCCTAAACTCACGTTGATACAAATATGTTACATTAATGACAGTGAAAAATAAATGCTGACAGAAGAGCCTCAAATTGGTTATACTTATAATCAAAAACCAAGGTGGCTCCCGAGGCTTATATGTCAGAAGTTCAGAATTCGATTCTCCTTGTGCCAGTCACCCTGATTGGTGATTTTCACAGTTTTTCCTGACTTGTAGCTGAATGCAGAATTTTATTATATACATATTTCTACAACCTTTCCCATTTTATATCATGCTATTGGCCTATCGTATTTCAGAGTAAAAGGATCAGGCGAGGGGACGGCGGCCATGGCGTTTGTTTCGGGACCTCTACATGGAGAGAGGAAAGCCTACTCCGCACGCTAATAATCAAAACTACATACTTACACATATATAAAATGCGGAGCGCTAATACTGGCGAAATAACAAAGTCACTTGAAGTACACAAACACTCGTAGTGGCTGTAAGCACGTGACCACAAACAACACGTTGAAGAACTACGAAAGTCAACTTGATTACTTTCATTTTACGCAAAATATAGTTTTAAAAATCAGACTCATACCCTGTCTAAAAACAATAGCAGTTAATAAATGCAAAAAGATAAAATGAAAAAGTCCACGAACTGAAGATATATAAATATTACAAGCATTTACATTTATAACTTTTACTTAGTTTTCTAAATATAAACATGTTGAAGTCATACATTTTAATTTGCCCTGTACCATTTAGTTATAGCACAGTATTGAAGTCAAAATTCCATTTTTTTTAACCATTTTGTACTTTTCCAAGGGCCACATTTATAGCTCATTAGCTTAAATTTTAACGAGAGCCTCAGGAATTATGTGTTTACATTTTTTGCGCAATAGTTGAAATTAATTTCTACTGAACTATTACTTTTCATGGCTTAAATTTAAAAACTTGAAAAATTAAAAAAGAACGAACAAAATTTTTCTTCTCTTAAACTGATTCAAATAAATAAGAAATGCCTTAACAATAATTTTATATATTTCTAAAGTAAGCTACATTACTGCAAAAAATTGAAAACAATAAATTCCAGCTAGTGTTTCATAATGACATACAAAAAGGGGTAAATTATGAATAAAAAATGAACATCTGAACAACAGTTTGACACGATTGTTAAAATCTTGTGTGCTTTGTGTGGTTTACGTTCTGAGAATATGGTAAGAAAGACAAATTAATCAAAAGAAGATTGGATTTTTGGATCTTCACAAAGCGTTATTTTTGGATGTCCTTAGAATGGCATGTAGAATAGGTATCTAATAATTATTTTGTCATTAATATACATAAGCTTGGATGAAGACATCTACAAATATTGATACAAATCATATTTTTGGAATTCTTGTTTTAATATTTAATTAATGGTCGTGGTTGACATAAAAAGGTTTTACATACTCATACCTTTTTCAAGAAATACTGTAACATCACATTAAAGGTAATTTTTGACAGTAAAGAAATGCGTTTGCTAAATATAATATGTAATGTAAACTTTATTGTTCAGATTTCATCAGTGAGAGAAACAAAATTTTTGTTATTTTAAAATTGTCTTCAACGTTTGGATATATAGGACTACACAAATTGGTTAGATGGACATATCTGTGACTAATTTAAATCATAGATAACAGCTGACTGTTTTATACATTAGCAATGTGTGCTGGAAAATATTATAGTGTCGACTAATGATAAAGGTAGGAAACATCTAAATGAGGGAAGAGTTTCAGTCAATATGCGACCTTTAGGTGCAAAACAAATGAACACGCTTGGAAAAATGCGTAGTGGACCGTATAATTCACTTGTGTTGGGAATAAGAAAACTGCTTACAGCTCAGAACATGAAAGAAAGAGGTATATTTTAACTCGGCAACAGGCAGTTGTGCTGAATTGTATAAAAAATCCAACATGAAAATAGTTTAAACCTCATGACAGGTAGACTTTGGCTCTTTTAACGTAACTAAATGAAATCATGGAAGCAGTAAAATCGAACTGTACTGAAGAATTTCTTTTCCTATGAATTACTAATAGAAAAACCTGATGTGTTGCACTCACATGACTTTCTCTCCTCTTGTACGAATCATTGTTACAAACTCTTATTCCTATATCTTCTTCGTGTTAGTTGATATAAACACTTGTACAAATTATCTTATTGCTTATTTTCTTGTAAAGCAAGAGCAATATCAGAATAAATTAGGTTTTGTGCGATAGTCAAATCTTTTAAAGCTTTTACATTCTGTTCTCTTTGCACACTTAACATATAAAAAAATGAACAACAATGTTCCATTTCACGAAAGTTTTCCGAAACTCGCACATATAACAAGGAATATCTCCGAAATGATTCAACCTACAAAAAATTTATTTGGACATATATTGTATACTTTAGCAACATCTACATTTTTTGTATAGTATGATTTGGTCTATCTGTAACAGTTTGCCAGTTATGCAAAAGTCGTCCAGAGTAAATACGACTACGGGAGCTATAGCCAGAAAATTCAAAATATACATTTCATTTGTCATAAAAATATCTCAAATATATGACATCGTTAAGCCATTTTCAAAAAACCAAAGTTTTCCAAACATTTTCCATCTAAATGGTAGTTTAGGGTGGAGTTATTTTCTTTAAAATCTTCTTGTCGCATCCTTGAAAGATATTAAACTTAAATACCAAGTTTGGTTTTTATCCTACTTTTCGTTTTTGAGTTATGCTGTCCACAGACTGCATTTTATTTTGAATCGTATTGCGTCACGGATCTTTTGGCATAAACATATAAACCTTCAAGGCAATTTATTTTAGATTTTCTATTCTTTACATATAGAAGTACCGAGTTGTTGAGATTTTAAAATCGCTAAACTTATATCTATATGCGTAAACCGCTTTAAGTACTGATTTGGCCTTTGAAATCACACAAAGTGTATTTTGTGTTTGAAATTATGTCCAGAACTGCTATATATGAATGAGGGAAAGGTTTAGTATGTGGTGTACATTAAGCTGTGAAGATTTTCTGAAAGGGAGATAATGTTTCGTAGAAATTTACTCCACTGTCTTCTGGGAATAAGATGAACTTCAATATTTTAGTTTTCCTTTGCCTTTAGAGATTTCTGATCTGCTTATTTACATGACTTTATCAACTCTTCATTCAACAAATAGTCTTACATAAGATTATTCTGCTATATAGACAAGTATTTATGTGACAGTCTTTTATTGCATATTTCATTGTAGGTCCATGGAAATAGGGAAACACGAGAGGCTTAAGTAACAGTCAAATCTTTTAAGAGATGATTTCTATGTGATGGCTTAAAAGTTTCATTCCTTTTGCATGATCAGGGGAGAAAAACTGAACAACCTCCCATTTAAGAAAAGCATAAAAATAAAAAAAAATAAGACATTCCGGAAACAGCTAACTTCACCTTATTCGGTACACATGAACTTTAGCGAGATCTACATTTTTTGTACATAAAGAGTTTGTCTATGTGTTACAGATTATAATATATGCAGAAGTCATTCAAAATAAACAGAATTTCACAGGTTATTCCCCCAAAAATTGACGAAGCTACCGTAAACATATGGTATTTTAACCAAAATCGTCAACAGCAGTCTCTCAGAAATTCGTAATGTATTCGAAAAAAGTTTAGTAATTTATGGTTTAAGATAGGGGATTTTTTTAATCTTCGCGTCACATATTTGCTAGATATCGAACTTAAATACCAACTATTTAATTGAGCTTTCGTTATTAAAAGTTACGCAGTTCACAGACTCGCCACTTAGACCTTTTCATAAAAGTCTTTGTTTTGTTTTACTCCGGGAATCAAAACCACGTACTTCCGGTCAAACCTTGGTACTGAATTCTTGAGTATATTAGTGTAAGCTCGAAATAGAGAAATTAGAGAGAAAAAAAAAAAAAAAAAAAAAAAAAGCATAAAACATTGACCTCAAGATGAGCACTGTAAGGTCCTTGAAGCTATGTTCTTTCTAACATAAGCAATTTCAAAATATAGAACATATTAATATAGCTATCAAAATTTTAATCAAATAATTGAGTCCAAAAATTTGTGATTTAAAGTGTGATTTTCGTGGGTCAACCGCTCTCTAAATTGCGACCCAAAGAGTTTTATAAATATAAATATGAGAACAATTTTTAAGGATTCTTTGTAAGGTCAGCAATTATAAAGTGTTTATTTGGGAATTAGTATTTTTTATCGGTTACCCTTAGATGGAGTGTTATAGTAGTTTTAAATCGTAAGTAAACAAATTTTTTCCAGTTGGAGAAAAAATGAACATGAAAGAGTTGTTAGTTGGGATATCGTACATAAAGAAAAATTATGTTTTCTACTTTAAGTAACTTTGAAGTAAATCTAGTGCAGTTATTCACTTTAAGTAATAAATTAATTCTTATTATAATTAAGTATCTGCCATTAAAATCTTTACCAACTATTTGTTTCTTCCCTTTTTCCTTTGCAGATGTTTATTTGCTTATTCGTAGCTACTCTTCATTTCCGCATTACATTCAAGTTCTGCTATTGTATTAATGCGCTAGATTCTTCAATTATTTGTTTCTTTTTTTAGCTTAGCGTTATGCGCTTTCATTGAAGACTGCCTCCCTGGGCATAGATTAAGGAAAAGTAAAAGAACCCAACGAAGCCAAAGACAGTTCATCAATGAAGTTTGGTTAAAATTGCAATAAAACGGTTATTTTAAAACATTTTATTATATTAAATTTTTAAACAAGTGCAGTATTGTACATTAAAATGCTTACAATTTATTCAAAAATTAAATACGGGCAAAGGAATGACAGGGATCTTCACGCTGGGTGCCAACATGCCCCCTGTCAATCCCACCCTTCCTTCAGCAGTGGGTTCAGTGTGGAATCCCCTCCGTAAATATTCTGCCTCGATTTTTACTTCTTGCCATGAACGGTCGTTCGTGAATAAGTGATCAAAAATGACAGTTTTCAGTTATCTTTTGTCACTTTATTTCTCGTCTAAAACTGAAGCACAAAGCATACTTCTATCGTTACAATCTGAAGTTTTTCGTGATCTTACAGCTCACACTGTTCTGTCCTCTCGTAACCTTGACACAGGCTTTTCTGTCTTTCAGTTCTCTCTGTTTAGCATTTGGCTTGAGCATCACACTCGTTGAAACTACTTCACGCAACAAACAACTCCAACGCGATGACCCAATGTCTACAACTGTCTCTAACGTTATGTACATCTATTTCTCTCTGCGCATGCGCGCGCGCGCACACACACACACACACACACACACACACACACACACACACACACACACACACACCTGTCTGATTCAACACTCACGATTTCACCACAAAAACTTACTTCTCTTGCCGCGGCACTCCACTTATAAAGACGAGAATGACGTAGCACGGATTATTCTCCAAGTCCACCTTTTCTCAACGTTTTCCCAAACAAATACAAAGTTAGTGAACAGCCTGGAAATCTTTGTTCAACCTTTCCATTGCAGTTGGCCACGTGCTTAGAAACAGTGGCGTGAGGCCTTGAGCCTTTTTACTTTCTCCACTACTCTGTAGTAAAGTAGAGGAAGTATTGTATTCTACTCAAAAATTCGACGAAAATATACGTAAAAGCATAATGAAAAAGCATTTTTAGAAAAAGGTCCTCGTGTGTGTGTCAGTCTGTAGACAGTAGGACTCAAAAAAAAAAAGTCGATTAAAACCAAAGTTGGTATTTAAGGTATTTCAAGGATGCCACACGAAGATTTTGTAGAAATTCCTCCACCCTAAACTACCCTTTACACACAAATGTTGCCGAAAATTTTGATTTTCTTGAAAATGGCTCTAAGGATTTGATTAAAATGCCATATATTTAAGCTACAGCCTATGTAGCCCTGTTTACTCTGGATGACTTTTGAATAACTCGTAAAACGTAAGAGATAGACCAAATCTTACTATATAAAACATGTATACCTGGTTAAAATAATGCCTTTTTTGTAGACTGAACCATTTAGGAGATATTCCTTGTTATTTGTGTGAGTTCTGAAGAACTTATAGCTCTGTCAAATGGAACATCGTTATTCTTCTTGTTATGTCAACCGTGCAAAGAGAACTGAATTTGCAAGCTTTAAAAGATCTGACTATCGCTCAAAGCCTACTGTATTCCCGTATTTCCCTTGCACCTACAAGGAAATAAGCAATAAGATAATTTCTACAAATGTTTTCTGTGTTAACATGAAGATATGGGAATAAGGTTTTGTAAGAATGGTTAGTACAAGGGTAGAGAAAGTCATGTGAGTGCACAGGATACATTTGAGTTGGTTTCATCAGAAGCTGTGTGTGTTGCAGTGAGTGTACATTAATTTGTGAAGGACGAAGCAACCCCAAGTCGATGAAGGTGGAAACAAACGATGGCTTGTCAACTCGGATTCATCCCTCCATGTACATGGTACAACGCGATGGTCGTAGCTTCTAATCTTGCCCTCACGTTCTGCCGTTACTGGATTTGTTGTAATAAGGACAATCCGACCCATTATTGCTAGCATGCACTTGTTAACAGGGGAGTCTGGAATATTCCTTCACTTCTCCTACCTATTAGTAGTTTGCGTTATATTCGAGTACCCAGCAAGGGTGCCTTTTCTAAATTGTACTGATCTTATAGGTTTCAAGATAACTTTGAATTTCTATATTCAATAGTGGAAATGGTGGAAAATTAGTCAAACATGAAAGTCTGACGTATGCACTCTTAGGATCTTGTATACTCACTTTTCTAACGGCTCATTGTAGTTTCCGAGGTTAAAAATACCTTTTCTTTTTCCTTTCACTGTTGAAATCGCAATACTTTTCCGCGTGCATTGATATATTTGTCAAAACAACTGAAGCTGCGTCTTTTCTGATATTTTCAGGTTTTCGCACTATCCCGTAACCTATAATTTATACTTCTACTAAAAAACGCATTTTTACAAAAAGTTACACGCGCGTGCGCGGGTGTGTGTGTGTGTGTGTGTGTGTGTGTGTGTGTGTGTGTGTGTGTGTGTGTGTGTGTGTGTGTGTGTGTGTGTGTGTGTGTGTGTGTCGCGACACAAAGATTTTGAAGTAGAAAATTGATTTTCCTGAAAATGGCTCTAACGATTTTGATTAAAATGATATATGTTTAAGATATTTTTTATGACAAATGAAATTTATGTTTTGAATACTCTTGGCTATAGCTTATGTAGTCCTATTTACTCTGGATGGCTTTTGAATTGCCCCTAAACCGTAAGAGATAGAGCAAGTCTTGTACAAAAATGTGCACCTTCCTAAGACACCCAATTTATGTCTAAATAATTTTTTTTTGTAAAGTGAACCATTTTCGAGATATTTCTCGTTATTTGTGTGAATTTTGGAAAACAAACTTTTATCCTATGGAACATCATTATCTATTGTTTTATATGTTAGCCCTGCAAATAGAATGCAATTCGAAAACTTTAAAATATTTTACTATCACTCAAAGCCTACTGTATTTCCACATTTTTCTTTATCTACAAGGAAATAAGTAATACGTTAATTTCTGCAAATATTTATCTCAACTAACACAAAGAAGATATGCAATAAGAGTGTGTAAGAATTCTTACAAACTATTTTACAAACTCTTATTCCTTTATCTTCCTCGTGTTAGTCGAGATAAATATTTGTAGAAATTATCTTACTGCTTATTTCCTTGTAGATGCAAGAGGGATATTAGACTCATGAGGTTCCGAGTTTGACCCTCGGTTAAGATAATTTAGCTGGATAAGATATTTTTACCGGGTTTTCCGCTTATCGTGATAGATGAACATGGAGTTAATCTATGCATTCATTTGGGCTCATTTGGCAGACATTTCACCCGTTTCATTCACCCTCCGATATGACCTAGCTAGTTAAGGGTGATGACCCCAAACAGGGTACAAGGGCTAAATATTTTTCTGCTAAATATGTATAATAATGTGAAGGTTACTAGTAAAGGTATTCAATTGCAAGCTGTAGGTCAGTTAGATATTGAAATGTTGATGAATACGCAGCCTAGAGAATGCAGAAAGATAAACCGCACAAAGAGGAAGTGATGAATACGTGTGATAAAGGGAGGTAAGACCGACCTCCAGTCCGGAACTGAAGACAAAATGTAGACTTATAGTGGCTACCCCAAGAAATGGTATGAATGGCGAGGATTAACTAGATTTTCTTTGCTCTCATCTTTATTATATCATTCCCTCTTACATTCATTTCTTTCCTCCCCTTCAGCTAGGGGAGTGAGTGTGCCACTCTATAGGCTTCCTCTCCTTTTTATTTTCACTATAGGTTTTTGAAAAATTAGCTGGATTAAGAGTTGAGAGGTGGAATGATTCCAGGTGGTGAAGCCCTCGGATCAACCCCAAGAGCTTGTCCGTAATTTGTCAGAAGTAGCAACACTGCGGGGTTGAAGCAAGGTGCGCCCTCCTTGCCAAACTCTAGGGGTGCACAGCGACACCTCAACTTCTTGGGGCTACAACGTGTTGCGTGGATCTTTGCTTTATAAACATTAATGTGTCCAAATCAATTTATCTTTTACTGATTTACTTGTTTCGTTTCTATAGGCTTGTTCAACCTCTTTATTATACAGAAGCACTCACTTTGATAACAACTGATAATTTTCAATTACTTTTACTTTCTCTACACCTAACTATAGTAAATTTTCCATCCAAAAATTCACCAGATATCACTAGAAATTATGCTCTGCGATTTCCTGATGCCACTTCCGAAAAAGTCTGTAGATTTCATTCTGTTTTACCCAGAATTTGTCAATAAAATATGTATAAGACTCCCTGAATCCAAAATCAAGCATATATGTAAACAGCATAATCTAAAAATCTGATATGTTGCACTCACATGACTTTCTCTACTCTTGTACGAAATATTCTTACAAACTCTTATTCCTATATCTTCATGTTAGTTGCAATAAGCGTTTGAAGAAATTATCTTATTATCTCCTTGTAGGTACAAGGAGAATATGGGAATACAGTAGGCTTTAAGCAATAGCCAAATCTTTTAAAGCTTTCAAATTCTGTTCTCTTTGCGCGGTTAACATATAAAAAATGAATAACAATGTTCCATTTAACAGAAGTATGCTCTCCAAAACTAACACAAATAACAAGGAATATCTCAGACATAAATTGTGTGTTTTAGGGAGATCCACATTTTTTGTACAGTAAGATTTTGTTTATCTATTATGGTTTATGAGTTATTCAAAAGTCATCCAGAGTAAATAGGACTACATAGGCTATAGCCAGAAAATTCAAAATAGACAATTTCATTTGTCATAAAATATCTCAAGCGTATTGCATTTTAATCAAAATCGTTAAGAGCAATTTTCAAGAAAATCAAAATTTTCGAAAAATTTTCCATGTAAAGTGAGTTTAGGGTGGAGCATTTTTCTTCAAAATTTTCGTGTCGCATCCTTGAAAAACGAACTCAAATACCAACTTTGGTTTTTAACCGAATTTTCATTTTTGAGTTTTGCTGTCACGAGCTTCAAAACATATTTCCGGTGAAATCCCGACATTGAATTTTTGGGTGGAATACAATACTTCCTCTAATTAGTATACGAGTAGAGAAAGTAAAAATACCAAAAGTCGTATTTAGGTTGTGTCTTTCAGGGATACTACATGAAGGTAAAAAAGAAATCCCTCATTGCAAATTTACATTATACGAAAAAATAATGAAAATGCTGTATATCGTTAAAGTATACAATTAATATCAAACATTTTGTTTCTGCGATTAATATTTCCGCGATATTCTTATTTATTGGTTTAAACTTTCAAATACTTGCACTTTTTTGTTGAGAAGTCGTTAGTCGGTTCTTTTCCCCTCTTTCTCCTTCTTAGCAAATGTAGGTTAATCTCAGAAATCACTCAACAGATTTTGACAAGTCTTTCACCATTGAAAAGTGTATTTCCGACATGATGTATAAAACACCTTCTAATATAACTTGATAAATTACTGAAATATTCAAAAGTAATTTTACTTGAATATAAACGCGTTGCAGTTATAACGGAACATGCTTGGGAAGAAAACTGACCTTTATCGAGTATGCTATAGAGTAGAAAGTTATTATTTACTTATGCCAACAAACTTATTGTTCCTTAAATAGGAAGCATAGCGAAATATGTTTATTTCATGCAATATTCTTATTTTGATAAATCATTTGACAGCGAAATTAGAAAAATACTCATCAAATGACAGTGAGTTGGCTAAAGCGTTTTGAAGTCCTTTTTATCTCGAAGAATTTTGGAAAATGTTTTGAATTTATTAGCTAGTTTATACTTACATACAAGTAAAACAAAAGAAATAACACAAGAATTAGACAAGAGAGGTCTGTCACCAGCCCCTGTTAAATCTTTATATTGACAATGTTGCCCGAAAACGGCCGATTCCATTGACATAATTTTATGTAAAGATATTATGCTTAACGACTTGCTCTTCACTGATGCCCATTTTGTTTACCTTCTGTACCACGACCAAGTAGATAGAGAATACGTCGCAATCTACTCAAATACGTTGTAAAAAAATTTCATGTGATTCGCTGCAGTGTGTTTAGATAATATATCTACACGAACATGAAATGAGAAATAATTGTAAGAATAGTTTACAGAAGGCTAATAATAAAATTGCTGGGTAGGGAAGGTCATATAAATTTAACCCATTGGGTTTTAATTTATTAATACAGAAGACAACCTTCAACGTTCTATTGTTACGCTGTATCATGCTGCGAGCTAATAATAGAGGCTGTCGTTACTGGTATCAAATATTTCGAGAAAGCTCTGCCACCATCGAAATAGTAAAACGACTTCATATTGTGACGTCGGGCTCGGCGCTCAAGAAAGGACAGGGCCAAGCTACTTAACAGTATATGCCGGCCGGCGAGCGGGCACAGCGTTCAAGGTCAGGCTTGACTGTCGAATACGTCGTAGCAGCGTAACAGAGGCAGAGAAAGTGAAGAAAAGCACTGAAAGGACTAACCAAGGTTACGGAAATAAAACTTGCCATAGCACGAACGACTATAGACTGTGTTATCGACGAAATGAAAACTATTTGTGATACAATTTTAGAAGATAGTAAGGTGATAAAAAAGTAACGGGACAGATTTTGTCGTTTTTTTCACAATGTTAATATGGATTTGAAAATAGATTTTTAAGGAATTATTTATAGGTTTGCTATTTCCTTGACACCAATAAAAAGTAATTTAATTTGCATGTTGTCCGCTGATTCTTTGATAGTGTTAGCTAGTTTGTCACAGAGCAAAGTTTGTTATGGGGAAGGTAGGAGAAAATTCGGCAGCTTCTGTCCAATCAGTGCTAGCCTGAAGAAGCAAGTGTGAATAGGCTTCCGACGTTTCTCCACACAAAACATTTTTCTACCTCCTGCCTCTAACTGGCGTGATGGAAGTGACCTTCCAGTTTTATGGTCCTAGAGAGAAACTAAACCTCCGGGGGTATAATGCGATAAACTTGTTCCACCTTCTTTGCCATTCCTGGAAGACGTGCCGGAAGCCATTCTTTGACATCTTCTTGAGGATCAGCTCTAAAGCTTTCTCTGCTTTGGTCTCGTCGAACTGAAGTTCCTTTTTGGCTGTCGGGTTGAGAGAAAAGTCACACGGAGCTAGGTCAGGACTATAGGGGTATGGGGTATTGTAGATACGTAATTTTGTGCCAGGAACTTAATAACAGCATTAGCAACGTATGACCTGGCATTGTCGTCATAAAGGTTCCACTATCCAACGAGATCCCTTGGCCTTTTGAGATGTTATCGTTTACCAATTGCTTCGGGACATTCTTAGAGTGATCAAGTGACCGTAGTGTATCTTTGAACTGTGTGGGTAAACAATGCTAATAAAAAAAGTAGTGGCCTTGGTGCTATTGACTGATTTCTGCACTCCTGCTTTTGTGGTGAGGGTTGACCATGTTGCACCCGAGCTGTTCCGCTGTATCTGTGGGCCATGTTTCATCAGCAGTGGTGATGTTTTGCCATCAAGCATCGCCCTCGTCCTCAACAATGTTTCCAATAGTGAGATGTGAGTCATCACAAATAATGACACCTGCTGTGTTAATTGTTGTTTCTGCTATGGCAGTAACTGGGACACCCGCCCCTCCTTGAAATTCATTTTCCTGGGCATTTTTAAAGGCATGGTGCCAACGGTAACATACTCAATGAGGTATTGGAGAATTCCAATTACCTGTCTTCAGATCATCCTAGGTTTCGGAAGCATTTTTCTTCAAGAGAATACAAAACCTTATTGCATAATGCTGTTAACGAAAAATTAAACCGTTCGATTCCACAGGCTGCCAACAATCAACTGACAGAGCCATCGCTGTGAAATTAAGCGATAAAGTATGCAGTTCAATGGCTCAATTTTAACTTTTTAGTCACTGAAGTTCCAGGACTTGATATTCATTAAAGATTTCGCATCTTTATGCGCAAGGTAATGTGGCAATGGCTGGATATAACTTTGCTCAGATTTTAGATTTCAATCACGATCTATATTTCTTACAATAATTCATGACTTTGTTTCAATGTGATAAGTCCAATGAGATTACATTCTTATGTTCTACAGCGAGATATAATCGCGTAGGTTAACTGAATCACTGGGGCAGTTTTTCTATTCGTTGAAATTATTTTCTGGGCTGAATACGGGAGAAGTTGGTCTACCCCTGGACACCAGGGGAGTTGTGTTGAAACGGTATTAACTATCCTTCACCCCAACTTCGCCCCTCATGATGTTTCACAGGGAAGCCGCCACCGCCGCCGAACTGAGGGACGACTATATCAAGGGTTTAAAATTCCTGCTAGTTCGCGAGTCGATTAATAACTTTCAACTTGTGAATAACTCTGGGCCTTCGCTCAAGTGGACATGGTAACACATGTCCCATTTACGAGCACATGTTAACTCGCGTGCTGGGTCAACCTCTGTGAAAGAAAGAGTAAAAAAACCAGCTATAACAAAGTTAAGTCAGGACAATAACAGCTGCGTAATTTTGCAACAGAATCTCTGGCATTTATCAAGAGCTCTGGGCTTTTATGAATTTTTGTGAGGGGTCATTGTTAACATCCCTGCAATCCTCAACTCCAAATGTGCTTCTTGTGCTAGGGTAATACAGGAACCAAGACCGTTTCACCTTAATATGTTCGGAAAAAATGTTTTATTAAAAAAATATGTGTTACACACCATCTTATTCATGTTTCCGGTAAAATACGAATATCGAAATTTTCGGTGAAACACAATACTACCTCTAGTATTATATGTAAAATAGACAATTTGCAAGGGCATCATAAATAATAAATTGCCTCCATTCCTCGTACGATCTTCTGACATTTCTTGACAACCCTCGGATCGGTTTATACTTATCTGTCCCTAACTTTGGTTCCTCTCATTTTGAATTCTTTGTAGTGACAAAGCGGAAAACCCAGGTTCGATTTCTGGCACTGCGTGGGAATGTCCTCCCGCTGGGGTGCACTCAGCCTTATTAGGTCCCAAAGGGGCCATTTGAGGAGCTACTTGATAGAAAAAGTAGTGGTGCCTAGTTGCGAAGACCGGATATACCGGCCGCGATGGATTGGAGCGCTGACCACGTCCCTCCATCTAGTACTGCTATCAACTCATGATGCCTGTTGCGGGAAGAGGTGGTGGACGCAGCGGCTGGGAGGGACATCTGACTTCCGCCGTAGGGTTAGTCCAGCCGCTCAGTTAGTTCCGAAACTTGGTGTGTGAAAGATATAAAAATATACAGAAACTACAAGTTCGGTAAGCCACGTGATGATGATGGCTGACAGCCTTCTGGGTACAATTCCTGTATCGTACCATCTTGCTTCGCCACGTGTACACAGAGGGGTCACTGCAGGACAGCTGTACCTCTGCTTGTGACAGCCAGATGACATTAGTGTGTCATTTAGTCTATCTACCTTAGTTATCTATGGATAGATGTCACAGAAATCGCTATTACCATCCATTTTCATTTTTACTATTGTTTTGTCTTATCTAATCCGGCATTTACTTTGGCGACTGAGAGAAACCAGGAAAAAAACCAGTCAAATTGGTTGGGCCATGGGATTTTAACCCGGAACTTCCCGAATGTAGGCTACAGACGCTACCACCCGGTTTTCAGTATTGATGATTTAACTGTAGCGAACTTATGCTCCGCTTAATCGTGTATCGCAATTTTACAAACACTTACCTTAACAACATCAATGATGCCAAAAATACATTGG
This sequence comes from Tenodera sinensis, assembly GCA_030765045.1. Lineage (NCBI taxonomy): Eukaryota > Metazoa > Arthropoda > Insecta > Mantodea > Mantidae > Tenodera > Tenodera sinensis. Next base: position 69,717,507 of record CM060968.1, read on the forward strand.
GAATATCTAGCAGCATGTTCCACATTTCCTAGGCATGCTATTGTTGCAAGACTGCTTCCTGTTCAACAATATCTACTTGTGTTATAGTAGAACCTGACTATTTTAAAGAATGGAAAGTAGACTATGCGATGCTATGATCTATCTTCACACGGGAACCTAGTCTTTTACAATGGGAATACAATCAATACGCGGTTGCATGTGGTCGGCATTTCGGTTATGTTTGCACGGAAGTTTTGTGGGGTGGTTTAGCACTGTACTGCTTTGACTCAGGACTTTAGCTATAACCTTGTGGTTGTACAAGTGAACTTGAGATATCGCTATATTGTTTTTCCTCTCACGCTACACGCTACACGCTACACGCTACACCCCACTTCAAAAGCAACTTATCCTTTCTATCCCGGTACAATAAATATTACGCGAAAGAGCACCACTAATATATTACCGCATAAAGGAAAGCAAGTACGATCACGCTTTGAGTAATATCACTAATCACCACAGCAAGATCTGTCTCTCTCACACACAACTGTTACAGCTCAACTCTGGCCGGTCATACCTACTCTGGTTAGTAATAGCAATGGTTTGAGTGCAGGTATCTTCAAGCCAATTGTTTAAGAATTCCTATGCTTGGTCATAGCTGTCCACGAACTCTAAATTTCCAAACTTGAAATCGACTGCCAGCAGACAGAATTTCACCAGGCAAAGAGAACTGTTTAATTTCAGAAAAAAATATGTACTTATTAAAAATTAAATCTTACCTTGCTTCTCTACATCGGACTTCCGTTATTTGAGCATTCGTTATATCCAGCAACAGAATTTTCTAAGCAATAAAACTAGGAAGAAAGGAAATAAGGTTGAACTGTCAGTGGACCATGGGCAAGAGCATAGTAAACCATTGCCCATTCTTCGTACAATCTATTGACATCAACAGTGACAAAAGATGTTGAGGTACCCTTTGGACCTTATATAAGTGCTAAGGCAATACAGTAATTTACATTACTTTGTGGGTTAGCTTCATATGCCTACGATCTGTAGATCTAACATAACGCAGAGCATGATGAAGGTTCTAATTTCTTCTCTCTCTCTCTCTCTCTCTCTCTCTCTCTCTCTCTCTCTCTCTCTCCTTTCTTTCTTCCTCCTCTTGTTCCAATCTCGTAACACCAAGGCATCTCTATGTTTTACGAAATCTCTTTCAGTTTGTCGATAGTTTATTATCTTCTTGCTTAATCCACGAATTAAGTGATGTATCATTAATGCGTTCTTTCAATTTAATTTTAACATTATGAAATATTTCATTAATTGACAACATATTCAAACCTAAACTTGTAATTTCATTCCTTATTTTATCAGCACTAGTTAATTCTCTTCCATATCTTACAAGTTTCATCTGCACAGAATGAATGCCTCCATTCATTTTAGTTTCTCTAGAACCTACTTACAGAAGGTAGAAGTATTGCAATCCACTCAAAAATATATCGAAATTTCATTGAAAAGGCATGTTTTACTTCCCTAGAATAAAAAATGTATTATCACAAAAACGTACGTGGTTATATGAATGTGTGTGGATGTGTGTTTGTGTAGAGAGAGAGAGAGGGGGGGGGGGACAGTGGAGTTAAAATATAATAATCGCTAGGTCGTTCCCCCTAGCAACCTCCAGCCGCAGCTGAGACCCCGGAGGAGTGCAGATTGTGCAAATTGTGTGTAGCAAGCTATTGTCCATGTCTCTCGGTTTAACACATATGCAAAGGTGATCTAGAATAAAGAGGACTTCAGGAGCTATTTCCAGAAAATCATGATATAAATCTTATTGTCATGAAAGATGCTTAGATATTTATGAAAAATTTAAAATTTTCGAAGATTTTTCCATGTAAAGGATAGTGTGGGTAGTGGAGGTTTCTTAAAAATCATCGTGTTGCATCTTTGTAAGATACCGTTGATATTTAACCGACTTTTCGTTTTTGAGTTATGCAGTTCACATACACAATCGCAAACACACATGTTCGATCCCGGTTTATCTTACTTTCATACCACGATTTGCTTTCCATCGTTTTCCTTCATTCCATTTCCTTGTCAGCATTCAGGTGTGCTTTCTAGCAAGTAGTGTACGGTGGTGCCTGATAGATGGAGTGGATGCATGAGCATTGTAAATGCTGTTCTCAGCGCTAGGTGGCGTTATGTGTCCAGTTCCCTAAGGGGGAAGTGACTTTAAAGAACAAGGTTATGAATATTATGAGTCCATTTTTAAACTGAAATCTAATTCCGTGCATTCTTTCCATTGAAATACAACTACTCATCCTGCAAGGATTACAGCAGCGATCCAACTGGCCGTACTCCGGCTCTCTCTCTCTCTCTCTCTCTCTCTCTCTCTCTCTCACGCCACTTTAACTGTATAGTCATATCGCGACGGATCTGTTAGGAGATACTCCTAGAACCGTGTTAAAAAAATTATTTTGTTGTTTAACGACGCTGTCAATTGCCAGGATCACATCAGCGTCGCCGGTGTGCCGGAATTTCGTCCCACAGGAGTTCTTTTACATGCCAGTAAATCTACTGACATGGAGCTGTCGTTTTTAAGCACACTTAAAAACCATCGACCTGGGCCGGGTTTGAACCCGCGACCTTGGGATCAGTAGGCCAGCGTCTAACCAACTGAGCCACCCAGACCGACTCTAGAACCGTGTGTGCTGGACAGTTAATCTTCAAGATCTCATTCTATCCATACCATCCTGCTTCGTCACCAGTGTGCAGAGGGAGCAGTGCAGGGCAACTGTACCTCTGCCTCTGTAGCAAGCAGGTGGCATTAGGGTGCTATCCAGTCTATCTACTTACTTTATTTGTGGATAGATGGCACAGAATTCAGTATCACAATCTATTTTTCATTTATACTATTATTTATACTATTAAGTCTTAGACTTAAGGTGTAGCTTTGAGTGTAGCTTTGGTGTTAGAGGGGTTGTAAGGTTGTGCATACATAACCATACACCGCTTATGTACAGGTAGAATTATCATCTAAAGAATGGAAAACGTTTACCTGTCTTGGCATAGTTAACAGCTGTATACAACCGTTCAGCAATTCACAAACACGTTCAAAAGAGAATGAAATCTCTTGTAATACATTTTCCATAATAAATGTTTTAAAATTTATCAATAATACCTACTTTTATTATTTATTTATGCCAACAAAGTTAAAGCTGGTGTTTTTAAATACACAAGCCGTGTGTGGGCAATGTTAAAGAGGTAGAACCAGGAATGAAAATTCAATGCCATAGCCGGGATTTGAACTACGGATCTTCCGCTTATCGAATTTATAAATTCTTACTGGCAAATTGGCCACAGTGACTTAGTGGCTAGAGCAGCCCTTACAGAAGTGTCCTTAAAAACAGTTTGATTCTAAATGATCTCTCATGAAAGACTCCTCTGAAGTCAATAAACCAAGAATGGCCAAGTAATTTGCTTTACTAAAAGACTTGGCTTTCTTTGTGATCCCTAAATGGGAATTCCTGGATCCCCAAATGGCAAACAACATCGCTGCAATTTGTCTGTTGTTTGACACAGTTTCATTGTGCCCAATGGCTTGCAACCTATGTTCCTCCGAAACAGCATGATCCATGCGATATCATACCTAACATATGACATTTTTCTGCAGAGTTAATATAGCTCTGAGATGCCGAGTGCTTCTTGGCCTTCTTTTCAAAGTTTTTCACTGTATTCATACCAGTTTTGTGCCAAAATTCTTCACCCTTACCGCCGAACATCAAGCAACCTTTTCCTTCGCCGGATCCACACAACCACTGTTATTTGTAATACCAGCTGTAATACCTGTCTCTAGGGTAGACGCTGTCTACCCTGTCTCCCCTGAGGCTTCGCCCCTGATTGTGAGACGAGTATCTGAATTTTAAGAATCCATGCTGCCGTGCCGAGAAACTGTTTCAGGGCCTGAACAGTGCTCAGAAAGTAGCAGCATGTATTGTTTTCACTATATACATTCCACGGAAGGTACCGCTGGTCACGAAACACTTGAAGCTCTTCGGAGTGTGAAGAAATGAGGATACGATATTAGTTTTCTAGTATTGATTCAGGGCGCCTCGTTTTTTTTAGTGTTTTTATACCGTGGTACGTCGAGTTGTCATCGGACCATTACACCCCCTTCTCCGCACCGAGGCGAGGACCCCTTCTTGTTTGACCATTACGTAAAGTGAATTATTATGCACGTTTTCCCAGCGCTTGCTCCAGTATATTTATTAAGGAAGACACTTCTAATGTGTTACGTTTCATACTTTTTATATAGAGCGAGGGAATCTATGGACTCAATTGCCTCAATATGGCGCAGGCTGGTAGCGAGCGAACGAACGAACGAACGCAGCCCGCAATCAGTTGGGGGTGGAAGGGAAGGGAAGAGATTTTGACAGCGTGGTCACAATAAAACACAACACATGGACAAACTGAACGTTTAGTGGAGGGTCGGCCGCTCCAACACCACCATGGCGAGCGGTCGAGGGATGCTGATACGTTGGCGGTACATGGACCGCAACAGGGGTGTCCAAGTTTTCACCCCTAACATGTTTTATTATTTTCCTATGTTTTACTCACGAAGGTTTGGAGAATAAAAATGAAGTGCATGTTAGTTACAACTTACCGGGCGAGATGGCTCCACTGTAATGTATAAGGTTCGCATTCCAGAGGTCGCGAGTTCGATTGACGTGGACGAACTTCCTGACACATGGATTTCTTCGGGTGATTTCCCGAGTATCTAGGTCAAGGCTGGTAAGGGATTTCCTATTGCTCAATTTCAATTCCCTTCTCATTTCACTCCATCTTTCATCTACTTGGTCGTTTCAGGGTTCTAAGTGTCGGTAAGGTATCCTACAAACGGTAAGGAATGAAGCGTCCGAAGGAAAGCACTGCTGATTTCTTTCCGTGTTGTCTGTACTCGCTCTCTGTGAATCCTTGTCCTTAAATTCCGCGAAGACCTTCGACTCCCGGGGACTCCCAATGGAGGGCCCCCAGGTCTGAAAGAAGCCGCAGTAGAGTCAATGGGGATTTAAAATATTTGGTTGTTTTCATATAAATTCAATGTATGTACTCAGTTACAGCGTTAACAGCATTTACATATCTCAATTTCCATTTATTTTAGGTGGGCCCACCCCATCCTTTACTACAGACTTGGTAGTACCGCAGCAAGATTTCGAAACCGTGGTTACTGATGTTCATTGCTTGATCTACAAATCGAGATTAAGGCTACTCTAAAGCAGTGATGTCATGGAGGAGAAGGAGGGTGGTTAGTTTTTCCCCTTCCTAGCTACCCTTCACTGGTGAAACTCAAAGGGATGCAGACGTACCTCAGTGAATGACAGTCACATTTACCCTGCATGGCCACGCCACTAAGGGAAAGCTAATGGAGGTATAAAAAGAGGAAAATAGCCAGTGCTGTCAATTTTTGGTACCTTTGTTCTAAGATGTAAGGATCCAGCATATACCATCAGGTTTCAAGAACAGATTTCAGTGTAAACTAAATTGGAATGCAAAGGGTTAACCTTCTAAATGTCTAATTTTGCAGGAATGAGGTGTCCAGGTTGGTGCCGTGTATAAGCAATTCTTCTTACTTTATCTGATTACCCTCACCTTATGTTGGACTTACAAGGCAGTGTCTAGTGTCATATACCTGTTGCAGAGCTGACGAACCAATGGACCGGACAGAGTGAAGACCTGGGTGATCAGCCAAGCACCAGGTATGATGAGGAAGAGGATGGTGTAAAATGCAGGCGAAATGGACGATGGAAAGGTGATAATGGAATAATTAATGGAATGAGTGGCGGGGGAAAGCGGGGAACTTGGAGAAATCCCAGCCTGACGCCGCTTTGTCCACGATGAATACCACATGCGGGTCCCTGGGATCGAACCTGGGCCGCCTAGGTGGTGCTGGTGGCGGTTGTGTGGTGAGCAGACTTCTACATTATGAACGTTGCGTAAAGCTATAACTTAGTAGGGATCTGAGCTTTTAACGAAAATGAATTAACTAGTTACACTGCAATACATAATGCACAGTGACAAATCGACCTGTTTAACGCTTATAAAGCTTCTTATTAAAATGCGTAACGTATTTACAGCAAATATGTTGACGCAGCTAAGGTCCAAGCTTATCACTTGGAAGACTACCAAACAAGGAAGAGATAAGTAGACGGAGAACCGCTCTTACCCAGCTAAACACTGGAATAATTACACTGGAGATTCTTATGGAAGTTCTTCCACTTTGCCTCCCACAAACATTCCATAAACTTCCGCAGTTATTTATAATCAAGTATATTCATGAGTGTGCTCTTCTGAAGTAGATCTGAGAGATAAGAGAGATTAGAGTAGAGCTGTGTTCGACACATCAGTGAGTGAAGCGAAACGAAGGAGAGGCTGCTACGCGCGTGTTTCACTACTAGGTAATACCCGAGGAAAAATAAACTGATAATGAAAATTGAGCTAAATCACATTAGTAAAATGCTAATGAGAACTGAACAATGTCACAATATAGCCACTTCGCAAGCTAAATATTTTTAAATAAGAAAGTGTGCGCAAGACGTTAAGAGAATTAGAAATTTTGAATTTTATTTATCTTTTCCAAATTCAGATTTTCTGCACATGAATATTTAAGATCTTCCTCTCGGTTTGGTATAACTGATAGTTTCAAACAATTATTACTGTAAGTGCCGCTGCGTATGTCATTTTGTTTAACTAGGATTTCTGAGGAACTAATAATTTTCTATACAAATACTGCATTATCTCTGAAATTGTTTATATTTTTATCACATTTGTAGCTAAATACATAAGCTTTATTGTAATGAAATGGTTTATGTATCAGGCATTTTCTTAAGACATAAAACATTCTATTTTTAATAACAATTTAAGCATTATAAGAATCGTAACTTTGCTTCTAATGTAAAAAATGAAAAATTCAGTTCATTATCTTAAATAGTTTCCAACCATGTGCATAACAATTTCAACCAATGATAGCCTTCGTTCGCAAAAAAAAAAAAAAAAAAAAAAAAAAAAGCATTGTCACCTCCTTTGAATTTTAATTATCACCTCCTCTGCTTTTCTAATGTTACGATCATGTTAGAGAATCTAGCTGCACTGTGCTACAGATGCGCAACTGCTTACATAATTTGGCTTAACAGAATCGGTATTAAAATGCCAAAGACAGCTGACTCTCACTTCACTGAAGCATCTAATGCTGAATAACATGAAATAATTCAAAGAGGAAAACCTTAGAACAGAGAATAGAATAGGAAATATGTTTGGAATCAGTTTGACAAACTTTGCATTGAACGAAATTATAAATTAACAACAGATACTCCAACTTCTAACAGTCTTAAAAAATTGTAGCGTCCATATGAAAATCTTGTGGACTGTGCCAATGGACGCCGATGTACCTACTCATGTTACATGTTTGTTTTAAGAGGTTAATAATTACAATACAGCATTTAAATAACATTTCGTAGGCTATATCATCCTTTAATTTGTAAAATAGCTTTAACCGTTAGTTGGTAACATGTGAAAAAAGGGCGCCAACAGTAATATCCGTCTGAGAGACTAAGATGGCAAAAGTTTGCATTTTAGGTCCACTTTAGTGAATCTCCATAATGAATAGCAATTTAAAAGCTTGAAAATTATTATGAGTAATATTTATATTTTGATTCAGTTAACATCATATCTTGAAGAAATTATTCAAAGGTTGCAATATCAAATATCAGTGTATTAGGTATCTTTACAGTAATATCCGCCTATAAGACGGTGTGGCTTACGTGTGTATTCTTATGAAACAATACCGTTACGAACTAAGACAGTGACGTCCACACAATTCAAAGTTCAACTCTCAACCAAAGCATAGCTGAAATATAAGGTCAAATTAACACTGCACATTTTCTCACTATATCTGCCTGAGAGACGGATGTTACCATCTAAGAATTATTAACTTCAGCTCATGATAGTCAAATTCTGTAGGTGAATTGACAATCATCCGCGGCATTGCTTACAATAATGGGCCATCAATTAACATTTGAAAGATAGAGCATTTCGACTCCTCTTAAACTTCTAGAATTAAATATAAATCACTCTCACGACTAGCCATATTCAATTAGATAAAATAAAACATTTTCAGAATAACTAATAAGCATAAATCATTATCAACTTCATCGATTAAGGCCCATAAATCTTGTTCCGGTCTTATTTAGCACTATTGAGCCCACCTTGTCTGCGGTCTACCAACATTTCTTCTACCCTTTGGGTTGTGTTTCATAATCAGTTTTGGTGCTCGTACATATTTGTCTTATTTCCAATAATTTTTTTGTTTTGTGTGTTAAATTCAAAATGTTTCAATATAGACCCTAGATATTGTCTACAGATTCAACGCTCCAAAGCTCCTTTCCTCTTTTTTCGTTATAGTCCAAAACTCCGAGCAATGAACCAGCAAACTTTGTAAAATTTGATCCTAGTTTCCCTTCCGTTATTTCTAGGCACCTCTTAATAATGCCGTATAAATTAATTTATTATTTTTTAATGTCGTTTCTTATATACAAAATATTATAATCGAAATAATTAAAACACTTATGCTGTTCCATGCCAAAGCAAGCGTTGTTACCACAAGTGTCATCTTGCGTCGTTAACAGAAACAAGCACTCACAACTTTGTCTATGGCGTTCGCCACATTTCTTGCTACCTTTCCCATATCAACGCCTCTTTTCCTTCCAAGACAACTTCAGCTGTAACTGTGTCTACTCTGAATACAAAACTTTCCTTTTGTTAACTGAAATATTTAAATTAAAAACTTTCCCCCACTGGGAGGTCCGGTACGGGGTGTACTCAGCCTCGTTAGGTCCTTGAGGGGCCAGTTGAGGAGCAGTCGGTGTGCTGATCTCCGTCACCTCCAACCTGCACTCCTCCGTGGCCTTGCTGCGGCTGGAGGACGCAGCAGCCGGGCGAATGAGAGTATCCTCTGCATAGGAGAGACGCCCTAGAGATTATTATGATTATTATTGAGATCAATTCTGTAAATGTAGACCGCAATTGTTTCATAATACGCCCAGGGCCCATTCCTTTTTATTACTTTCTCTGCTACGTATAGTAAGTAGAGAAAGTATTGTATTCCACCCAAAAATTCGAAGTCAGGATTTCACCGGAAATACATGTTTTGAGGCCCCCTGAATCCAAAAGAACATTTCAAGAAAAGGGTCCCCGTGCGCGCGTGTCTGTCTGTGTGTCTGTCAGTCTATGGACAGCATAACTCTAACGAAAAGTCGGTCAAAAACGAAAGTTGGTATTTAAGTTTAATGTCTTTCAAGGATACGAAACGAAAATTTTGAAGAATATTCCTCCACCCTAAACTATGCTTTACATTACCAATTTTTTGAAAATTTTGATTTTCTTGAAAATGGTTCTAATGAGTGAGTGAGTGAGTGTGTCGGGTTTAAGGGCCCGTCGACAACTTGGTCATTAGGGCCCCGAGTCCAGAAGTAAAATTACATACAGTCAAGTGTTAAAACATCTCCCATTAAAAACTAAAAATCTACGGTTAAAATAGATAAAAAACCTCTAAACAACTATTAAAACGTTTCATTTAAAATGCTAAAAACAGAAACTTAAAATTGCTACAAAGTAAAAAGACACTAAAACGTTAAAAAACCCAAAAATACGGCCATCTAAAAGGCTAAAATCTCTAAAATAAAATATCCTTACACTTGCTTCATAAAATCAATTGTGGAACAAAACCGCAGCACTGTATTCACAGATACTGGGTCGTTGCCTAAAACTGACGACAGTGTAAGGCCCAGGCCAACAGACTGGCGCTCACGAGCGTATTGCGGACAATCAAGAAGGACATGTGCGACGGAGATTGGAATATTACACGTCGTACAGACAGGCTCCGGATCACCACGCAAAAGGTGTCCATGCGTGGCTCGGGTATGGCCTATCCTCAGGCGGGTTAAAACCACTTCTTCCCGCCTGGAATTCCTGCAGCTGGTATGCCAGGGTTGTACCGTGTCCTTGATAGTCCGTAATTGAGTGCCAGATAACGCTTCCCAAGATTCCTGCCAGAGAGCAAATAGATGGCGACGGAAATATTTCTGCACATCTATATAGGGGAGCGTACGGGTGGAATACTCCGGAAGGCGACATGCAGACTTTGCAGCCGCATCCGCCGCCTCGTTGCCCGGAATACCCACATGGCCTGGGATCCACGTAAAAACAAACTGGTATCCGCGAGACAGTAGCTGAGAAATCAACGTCTGGATTTTAACAACCAATGCCGAGGTGCCGATAAACTGTTGCAGGGCCTGGAGAGCGCTAAAAGAATCGGAACAAACTATAAAACTTCCAGGACCTGAACTGGAGATAAAAAGGAGGAAATAAAATATGGCAAACAACTCGGCGGTAAATACTGAACTGGCGTCCGGTAGGCGGTACGTATGAGCGTCACCGTTGTATATAAAGGCGCAACCCGTCGAACTACCCATCTGGGACCCATCGGTAAATACCGGACAGGAAGTCCGGTTTCGCCCCAGTAGTTCCGTGAATAGTTGGCGAAACACGGAATGAGGGGTAGCTATCTTAACACAGCCCGACAACTCCAGGTCAAAGCGTGCGCGCTGGAGTTGCCAGGGAGGACATCGGCCACGTGAATGCCGCTCTACGGCTGGCAGTCGAAGGGCGTGTGCAGCAAGCAGTTCACGAAACCGGATACCACTTGGACGGGAGATAGTTGTATTTCGCATATAACGGTGCGCGAGGTCTGGACGCAACACGGGTGGAAACGAAGGGTGACCTGGATGGGCGGCCAGCCTTGCCACGTAAGAACAAAGTAATAAAGAGCGTCGAACAGACAGTGGAGGTTCGCCAGAATCAGCATACAGACAATCGATTCTGCTGGTGCGGAAAGCCCCAGTAGCGAGACGGATACCAGTGTGATGTACTGTGTCTAAAAGCCGGAGTTTAGACGCAGACGCCGCGCCATAAATAAAACAGCCGTAGTCTAATTTGGACCGGACCAGAGAGCCATACAACCTCAACATGACGGTGCGATCGCCGCCCCAAGATGCCCCAGATAAGACCCTGAGTACCCGAAGCGAACGATCGCACGAAGCACGAAGATAACGGATATGGTGCTCCCATGTGAGTTTACTGTCGAGGTGTAGGCCCAAGAACTTAAGGTGCGGTACAAAAGGAAGACGTGTGTCGCGGAGATGAAGATCAGGAGGAGGGTGTACTCCTCGCAGTCGGTGAAAGTGTAGACACTGTGTTTTCGTAGGGGACAGCCGAAAGCCCGTGCGTAATGCCCACTCGGCGATGGAGGTTATGGTCAGCTGCAGTTGACGCTCGATGTGCTCCAAACTATAAGAGCGATAGTAGATCGCAAAGTCGTCAACATACAGCGACATCGGGATACCGCTACGAACAACACTAGTGATGCCATTAATGGCAACTGCGAAAAGTGTGACACTGAGGATGGATCCCTGGGGTACACCATTCTCCTGGATCTTCTCTTGAGACAGCGTGTTGCCTATACGGACACGAAAACGGCGAATGAGTAAAAAGTTAAAAAGGAAAACGGCTAAGTGACCGCGCAAACCATAACCGTGTAGAGTACGGAGAATGCCATAGCGCCAAGTAGTATCGTAGGCCTTCTCCAGATCAAAGAAGACACCCACGACATGCTGCTTCAGGAGAAACGCATTCTGTATGTATGCCTCCATGCGCGTCAGGTTGTCGACACTGGAGCGATAGCGACGAAATCCGCACTGAACATTGCTCAGCAGGTTATTCGTCTCTAGCCACCACACTAAGCGAGTGTTAATCATCCGTTCCAAGGTCTTGCAGACGACACTCGTCAGGCAAATAGGGCGGTAGCTAGAGGGAAGTGTCCGGTCTTTTCCTGGTCGAGGGATAGGGATGACAATGCCCTCTCGCCAGGAAGACGGAAAAACGTGCTGATGCCAAATGCGGTTATACATGCTCAACATGAAGGAAAGAGCTGCAGGTGGAAGATGAAGCAGCATTTGGCGGTGGATGTCATCAGGACCGGGAGAAGAATTCTTTGCTAGGGACAAGGAATGCGCTAGCTCCGCCTCGGTAAATGGTGCATTGTACGGTTCACTTTGGGCACTGTTAAAACTAAGGCCTATCTGCTCCGCAGATTCCTTGATAGCTAAAAACGCTCTATCATAGCTTTGGGTTTGGCTAGTACAGGCAAAACACTCGGCAAGGGCGTCGGCGATGTCCTGCTCGCTGGTGTAACGGGAGCCCTGTACGGCAAGGCCGGGGATGATCGTCCGGCGACACTTGCCGTACATTCGCCGAACAGCAGTCCACACCTTTTGCGCCGAACTTCGACGGGAAAGAGAAGATACATACTTTTCCCACGATTTGCGTTTTGCGTCTCGAAGTATAAATCTTGCCCTAGCACGAGCACGCTTAAAAGCGACAAAGTTCGCCTGCGTAGGATGTAAGGTAAAGATACGCAATGCACGCTTGCGTGCTTTAGTAGCCAAACGGCATTCCTCGGACCACCAAGGCACAGGAACGTGACGAGGTGTAGTGGAACCACGAGGAATGCTGGAATCCGCTGCACGAAGGATAGAGTAAGTAAAATATTCCACCATGTCGTCAATGGTGGTAAAACCATCGTCGGTTAGGTGAATGAGGGAACGAAACTTCCCCCAGTCAGCCTTGGAAATAATCCAGTGAGGAAAGCGTGTTGGCACAGAATTGTGGCCCGATAGGTGAATGCTAATGGGGTAATGATCACTGCCAAATAAGTCGGAAAGTACCGACCAGTCGAGTAGAGGTACCAGTGACGGACTGCTAAATGAAACGTCAAGTGCGGAGTGTGTACCATAGGCAGATGATAAGTAAGTAGGCACGCCAGTGTTTAATATGACTAGGCCGGACATATGGCAAACGTCTGCTACAAGGCACCCACGGGCATCGTCAATGTCGGAGCCCCAATGAGAGTGCTTGGCATTCAGATCGCCGAGAAAGATGAGCGGTGGCGGAATCTGTGCCAAGAGAGCCCGAAGATCGTTCGTGTGTACGACACTGACCGGTGGCAGATAGACATTGCAAAGGGAGAAACAGAGGCTCTGCAGCTGCACACGCACCGCTACAGCTTGTAGCGGCGTGTTGAGTGGCACACTGGTGGCAGAGATATCATGCGCCACCAGGATAGCAACACCCCCGCTGGCTCGCCTATCAGCTGCAGAGTCATGTCTAAATGCCGAAAAACCACGAAGTTGTAATGCGTGGTTAGGGTGCAAGTGCGTTTCTTGTAGACAGACGATTGATGGAGACCGTTGCGAAACGAGATGCTGTACGTCCGGAACACGTGCCCGGAACCCATTAACATTCCACTGGATTATTTCCATGGTAAAGAAGAATTAGGGATTCGTCTTCATCTTTTTCTTTTTCATCTTTACCTTAACCGACTTCGGACGGGGTAGGTTAAATTCGCCATCGTCTGGTGACTCCGCCGACGTCCGGGAGTCTGAAGATCCCCGGCGGCTCGCTGAACGAGAGCGGGAGCGGGACTTCATGGACGATGTGCGACTGCTGGCGCGACCAGAAGGCCTAGAATAATGGCTGTCAACAGGCTGGCTGCGGCTAGTTGTCTTGTGAGCTGGTGTCTGCACGGCTATAGATGTAGTAGCAGGTGCAGCTGTGGCACGAGACAGTGAAGGGGTATTCGCAGGTAGGTCAGTCTGTGTAGAAGCATCTGACACAGGAACGTGTTGGATCGCTACGCTGCTGGCAGGAGCGCGTCGGGCAGCCAAGGCATAACCTGTGGTGGTAGCAGGTTTCAGCTGCTCAAAGCGACGACGCGCTTCTGGAAACGTGAGATGTTCTTTCACGCGCAATTCTTGTATACACTTCTCATCCAAGAACTTCGCACACTGACGCGAGCTGGATGGATGCTTCCCTTCACAGTTCACACAGAGGGGATCCCGTGTACATGTCGGGTCCTCATGGGCTGCTAAACCACAGCGCTCACATATAGCAGGATTATTACACAGGGTCTTAGTATGGCCGAACCGTTGGCACCTAAAACAACGCATGGGGTTCGGCACATACTGGCGTACGGCGGCACGTTCGTAGCCACAAAAGATGTACTCGGGCAATTTAGTTCCTCTGAACGTCAGAAACACCGTACGCAAAGGCACATCCTTGCCATCCTGCTTTTTGGTAAGACGGTAAGCCTGACACACACGCTGGTCGGAGAGACAGGTGGTAATCTCATCGTTCGACAGATTGTCCAGACTGGAGGTGGTGACAACTCCCCTACATGTGTTGAGCGATTTGTGTGGGGCTACCCGAATTGGGTAGGAGCCCAACAAACTCGCCTTCAAAAGTTTCTGGGTCTGGTCTGCCGTGTTGGTTTCGATCAACAGCGTACCGTCTCGAACTCTGGTCGCGTTCTTAACCGGGCCACATATTCTGTCGACTTCTCGTTTTATATAAAATGGGCTAAGGTCCTTTATCGTTTTCCCGTCACATGCCAAAGTCAAAACCAAGAAAGGGTCAAAGGAAGAGGGGTTGCGCGGAGACATGATTATTTGGACCCCCATCCGGAACTGTCGGCGTCAGCCTGCCATCCGGGGGTCAAAGGATAAAAGACACCAAAATCTCCACGGTCTGTGCCGCCATGGAGACCCCTCCATGACTGACCTCAAGGCGTACTTCAGAGGAGCTACCCTCCGATCTCCACTGCTTGTCCGCATGGGTAAACCGTTCACCACGTGACACCCCGGTTTTATGCCCCCACCACAGGAATAACCGCCTGTGGCTCCCCGCTTTAGCACACGCTGCCTCAACGGAGTCAGCGTGGATTCAGGGGACTTCGGGTTGATTACACCGGGGCTCCGTCAGCGGTAACACGTCCGGCCGGTGATACTAACCCGACGGCACGCGGCCGTCGGGAGATTAACACCGGCCGTGCCCTCAAGGAGCTACGTGGGTGTACATGACGTGTGGACGGGCTCCGCACCTAAGGCTACACATGGGGGCAGTGTGAAGGGTCCGCACAACCTTCGCGCCTGAGACCTCCGAAGAGCACACAAGTCGGGGGCCGCGCTGAAAACCGTGGGACAGGACCACGGAGATAGGAAAGATCCCTGCTGGTGAGACAGGAGTTATAAAACTAAGGCCTTACTAACTAATAATCGGAATAAACCTAGAAGAGGAAGAGGGTGATATAAAAAACAACATAAAATGCTGCACGTGGCACAGTTAATGAAGGTGGAGGGGGTGAAGTGATAGTGAGCAGCTCGGGGCCCCGGGTGCGCCAAACCCGGACCTACCGTGGTAGGTTCCCCTGGGGGAGTTTGATTTCGGAGTCCTCTTCTCCTAGATGAGTCGTCGACCAAGACTAACGAGCCTCATCTACCCGTTGGAATGTTCTTAGCTTCCCCTCACCTCTTGCCTACCAGTGGTCACAAAGACACACGTAGCAGGCCGTCTGGTTCGGGTACTGAGCCCCTCCGCCACGGCAAGGCGACACTCCTTCGGAGGGGGGTTCTAATGATTTTGATTAAAATGATATCTTTGAGATAGTTTTATGGAAAATGAAATGCATATCGTGAATTTTCTGGCTATAGGCATGTAATCGTATATACTCTGGATGACTTTTGTGTAACTGGTAAACCCCAAGATATAGACCAAATCTTACCAGACAAAACAAAAACTAGATCTTGCTAAAACACACGATTTATGTTCGATTTTTTTAGAGTGCACCATTTCTGAGATATTCCTTGTTATTTGTGTCAGTGCTTCTGCCAAATGGAACATCGTTATTATTTTTTTATGTTTTAACCTTGTAAAGAGAATGGAATTTGAAACCTTTAAGACATTTGACTATCGCTCAAAGCCTATTGTATTCCCATATTCCTCTTGCACCTACAAGGAAATAAATTTCAGATAATTTCTGTAAATGGTTATGTCAACTAATATGAAGAAGATATAGGAATAAGAATTTGTAAGAATGGTTAGAACAAGAGTAGAGAATGTCATGTGAGTGCACCACGTGAAATTTTTAACAGCTATTTAGGCTTTTAAAAAACGAACACAATTTCTCCACAAATAAACAAAGAACTGAAACAGAACGGCGATTGATTATATTGAGCCATCTTCGCTTGCTGCCTATACAGAAGAAATCAAACAAATTAACTGGGAATGTTAGTGGAGATCAGCAATTATACATTGGAAATTTTATACCAACCTTTTAGTAATCTTTGATGCAGTTTTTGGGTGAAAAAATAAGTGGCGAAAGCTATTAAACTCAGTTAAATTAATTTAGAGTTGAGGTGGCACAGAAAATTGAGAGATTTAGACATTAATATGCAATGTAAGTACTAAAACACGATGTGTAAAGTTCAAATAAGTGATTTTAATGGAGACTAAACTGAAAGGGTTCATTTTCTGTATCCTTGAAGAAAGAGTGAAGTAATTGCATAGTGCAGAAATCACGTCACTGCAAACAAGTGAAGAAATTTCCATGGATAACAAACAAAGGAAGAGCCATTTCTTAACTATGTGCTCAAGAACAATCCAATCTTACCCTGTTATGAACCAAATTCATATGAAACAAGTATAATTTAACCAAATAATATTTCCTACCATTACATCAGCTACTGAAAGCAAGCTAGAATTTACACACCTATCTCTAAAACACAGCAGTTATTATGAAATTGTTTTACCTACTTTTACAACTTTTACTATATTAGTACTAGGTACAAAAGCATGTGGATTAGGCGTTACCGCTGGCTATTTGCCCAAAACCACCCGCAACAAATCTAAACATATCTACTTAATTACTAACAAAACAATTTATTTTATACATTACCACCGCCTGTTTGTTTACTGACCATTGTCATTTCTTAACCTTCCAAAGTAATTTCTCAATTTTTCTTATCAGTATCTGACCATCAAAATTCTTTTCAATAATAACAATTTTTTCCCGCTCTAACCACTTATAAAACAATGTACCTACTATGACTGCGGTGAACCTTTGGGTCTCTTTTAGGTCTATGTCTGGATATTCAGATCATTGTTCACCACATAGGTATTGATCTAGCCTTTTTTCCAGAATTGCAAATATTTGGCTTAAAATGAGAAACAGCCGCATTAAAATCAAAGTAATTTCTCATACGTCCACTTCTAAAACCTTGCATGTTTTATTTTACCAGATATAGTTAGTGGGGTAATTACTGCATTCCTCCGAAATATAAGGTTGTCTCGTTCGGTTTGTTCAAGCGCCTGAAAACCTTGAACCCTCTTTACACACAAGTTATCATAGTTGCCTAACCACTCCTATGACTTAGGAGCTCAACACCAGACTCGCTATTGGACAGTCAGTGTGTGTTTGTGACTGACGTTGAATGTGAACTTGTGTTTGCAAACAATGCAAAGCCAGGAGGAACATTTCCGACGCCTTATGTTGTTTTACTATCATAAGGGCAAAACCGCCTCACAATGCTGGTAGAAAATACGAGAAAGGTTCAGTAACGGATCGGCATGTCAAAAGTTGTTTAATCGATTTTGAGTGAGAATTTCTCCCTAAAATAGAAAGTTCAGTAACTACTCTGTCGTAGCTGTACTGCGGGTGAGGTGTGTTCCCAGGTGTATTGAAACCTAACGGGAAATGAACGAATTTATGAGAATACCTTATACATTTTAAAGTCCCCTGCATTATGACCATTTTTAGAGAAAAGGTGTGTGTGTGTGTGTGTGTGTGTGTATGTGTGTGTATGTGTGTGTGTGTATGTGTGTATGTGTGTGTGTCTGCCTGTCTGTCAACACCATAACTGAAGAACGAAAAGTCGATAAAAAACAGTATTTAAGTTTAATGTTTTACAAGGATGTGACATGAATATTTTGAAGAAAATTCCTCCACCCTAAACTACCCTTTACATGGAAAATTTTAAAAAATGTTGAGCTTCTCAAAAACGGCTCAAAATGATTTTGATTAAAATGCCATATTTTTAAGACATTTATATGGCAAATTAAATGTATATTTTGAATTTTCTGGCTATAGCCTACGTAGCTCAGTTTACTCTTGATGACCTTTGTATAGCTGGAAAACCGAAAGACATAGACCGGATCTAAATACAGCTTTTTGGAAAAGACTCCGTGTGTGTTCAGGTCACCACGTGTGCATCTTGAATAGCATACCTCAGAAACGCAAAATTGGTTAAATACCAAACTTGGAATACTTTGAAGCTGTTTATTCCTCAAAAGTGGGTCTAACGATTTTCATTGAAATACCATTTAAGACTCTTTATCACATATGAAATGTTTATAGAGTTATAGAGAAAATGCCCCTATTGGCCTTCAAAATCCCTCAGAACTGAAATAATTCCCTTTTCTGCTGATAAAACCTCTGGAATGCTTTGTCGTATCAGACGTCTTGAAAAGTACGAAAAAATTAGATGTAGCATGGACTCAACGTTTTTGTAAATACGTTCTGATGAAGCATTAGGAACCAAATTAAGAGAATGGTAAACATAATACGTCTAATGAGGAAAAAGCAGAAGTGTAAATGAATTTTAATTCTTGATTTTCGAAATTTTACTTGAAAATCCCCTTAATTTACAAAGAATTCCCTCAATCCTTTTTGAGTTAAAAATACTTATGCAGAGGGAAAAATCCCTCTACCTGGCAACACTGGATATATATAATTTTCTGGCTATAAGCTATGAAGTCTACCTCATTCAGAAGAAATTTTGTATAATTTTTGTCTAACTGCTTAACTATTATACACAAAATGTAAATTTGTTTAAAGCATACTTTATTTGGAATAAACTTTTATAGCAGAAGCCAATTCCGAAATGTTCGCTATAATTCATTCTAATCATTAAATACTTTAACCATTGTTTTGAAGTCCTGTCTATACTCAGTTGCTTCATTTGATTCCATGGAAAGAGTTTTAAAACCAGTTTATACTCTATCGCCACAAAGATTTATCTCAAATAAAATGAAATACAAAAATTGAACTTTCGTAAGAACAGTGATCCCATTAATAAACGACAGAAGGTAGGGAATGTCGTGTGAATGTAAACCGTCAAATTCTGTAGTATGACACTCACTCCAACTGAATTTTTAAACTTTTGAAAACTCTTTATTCATACAATATTAGTGTTTGATTTTTTCCTTAAGCTTACGGTGTTCAAGCCTTCCTTTATGAGCCATAATGGAGTCACCATTTTAGGTTTAGACAGTTTTTTAAATTGTAAAGGTCATATTTAGAGTTCAAAATTTTCCGTTTTGCCTATTTTATTCATTTAGAATTACAGGCTCATATGTATAAATATAACTTCATATAAGTATTATACTAATTTCATAGCACCTATTATGGCCCATTTCAGAGTGTGGGCTATTTCCGAAAGTCAAGGGCCTATCACAGCTTTTTATTTAAATGAAACCTTTATCAAGGCTTTTGCCTTGTGAAATTTCACTAATTTTGTTATTGGCACAATAAATTGCATAGTATACGGTCAACTACGAAAAGGTTCCATGTGAGTGAAAGAAAAAAAATATTGAAACTTAAGCGCTCAATAACCTGGTTTAACAATAATAAATAACAGACTCAATAATAATTATGAAGCAGCGTAGCACTCTAAGCATGTTTAGGAGAGAAATCACGTAAGAGCTGATATTAGAGTTTGCCTTAAGAAATGCATAGTAATTCAAGACTAAATTTAAATAATGTATATTGTTTACAATTCAGTAGAAGAATTTCGTAAATTTAGTATGTAGTGTATGTAACGCGTAAGGAAACTTGCGAGTTGGAACTTCTGTTTAGCTCCGCCAGAGGGTGGTCATTCGAGCCTCCATTGTCGAGTCAACCTGTCCCTGGTTCATCCTGTAAGGAAGTCCTAAAATGTGTTGTTAAGTGATACATTAATAAATGATTGTGCCTACTTCAATGCTTATCATTACTGACAATGTTTATATTATCTGTTTTGAATTTCCTTTTAGTAATCTATTATTTATAGATTAACAACATTTTTTCTTAATTTTTTCCTTGTATTTTATTTTGGCTGTTTTCTTTTTATCACTATTGTGTGTGTGCATACGCGAACTTACAATGAAGAGAAATTCATATCCACACCACCATACCCACGTCACGAAATTCTAGAACGATATGCTGATTCAATATAGGCCCGGACGCATAATAGGGAAGAACCTTATTCTTATCTAATTATCATATAGAAAACACACAAAGGAGTCCAACATAGTGAGCAGATAATAGGAATCGTCATATATTTCTACAGTGCCGGCCACCCTTCCGTCAATCATATTCTTAAAGTCAAGATACCTCATACTACTGCGCGGCGAGTACAGAACTTAATGGAGTGGGCCGGAGCAAAGATACATTTGTGCAGACTGTTCAAGAAACTTTTCGAGGGCCAAGCTTGATCATGATAAGGTTGATATACAGAAAAATCCTTGTTACGTCATTCTCGCCTATATAAGTGAGTCGAGACAGTGAGTGAAGCCAGTATTTATGGTGCGAGTCAACAGAAGTTGAAAAAGATTGTTTTTAGTTGTGTGTAATCTCAGTGTGTAAAAATGTGTATGCAAGACAATGTTGGACATTTAATTGTTGCGTCGGAGTTGTTTGTTGTGTGAAGCAGTTTTAGTGAATGTGCTGATCGAAGTCAGCTGTTAGAAATAGAGGGTAGAATGACACTGAAGTATGTGTCAAAGTTAGGAGAGGACAGACCAGCTGTTAATTGCAAGTTCACGACGAATTGCAGAGTGTGTTAACGATATTTTTGTAACTTTTGGGAGAGAAATAAAGTGTAAGAAAAAGTAACTGCTGTTGTAATTTGTCACAGTTTTATTTGAAAAATTTAAAAACATAAGAGTTACGATATTTACGTATATTTATTAAGGCTATTTATCGAATAAATCGTGATTAATTATATATTTGATACCTAACACAAATTTTAATATAAAATTTTCCTGTTAAAAGGAAGCACTGACAATTTTACTAAGAGCAGGCCTTAGAACCTAAAAATCATACATTTAGAAAGTAAAATTCCAAATTTTCCAAAAACTTTATGCCTGTTTCTCCCAATTTTGTACTAAATGCTATATGGTGACTGTTTAAAAACAAAAGAGAGAATTGCTTTATTGCTTTTATATGAAGTGGAAAATCTGAACGCTTTCAACGGTTCTTGGCTGTGTGATTTGATACCAAATATATTCTCACACGTGGCTGATCCATATCAGAGGATTCAAATTCAATATTCTGAAAAACCGACAATGGAGTAAGGCCTAGCAAAGCTAAACATATTATATGTTAAATTGTCATGATTTCCTTGAAACGTTATCGTTTACATTCCAGTCACATAAATGACTAATTGCGACACGACTATAAGTTTATACTTTTACTACAGTCACAATGAAAAGATTATACACGTGCTACAAACAACGTTTTATGCAATTGTGGCACTAAAATACGTAAAAAATAGCTACAAATTTACTAATTGAAAGGTTATAATATTCCGCTTAACATTTTGAACGAAGTCAAGAGTGCTGAGAGTTTATTAATTCCAGAAAAATCAAAGCATGTTTACGAAAAACATGAAAAATGTTGTGAATGCAGAAACGAAAAATGTGTTAGTTTACCACTGTGACCATTTCAGGTTTTCTTACAACATTGGAAACAATTATGTCGTAACTCTAATATCTTTGCTGGCTTGTTGCTATGGTAATTACGTCATTCAATTTCTGGCACTAGCGTCAAAAAAGAGTAATTTTGGCCGATTTATGCGGAAATCATTTCATTACACATTTTTTATCTGTAGGTACAAGAGGGTTACAATAGTTGATTCACAGGTGACCTTTAAATTCAATTTTGTTTTTTTACGAGAAACAGGACAGTGACTTAAGGTGTTGAGAAACAAAATTTTGTGTCCTTCATTCACAACCGAATTGATAGTTTGGTACAGATTTTAGTTTTTGAGTTGTGCTGTTTTTCTGACACTCATTTTTTACAGTTTTCAGTGGATTCAGGGTCCTCAAAACATGTATTTACAAGGCAGATATTTTAGAATGGAGTACAATATCTTCTCCATCTACTAAGCATCAGGAAGAGAAAATACAACTAGGATAAAGTACTGGAAAACCTTAATATCAATAAATATTTTGCAAAAATGTTCTTAAAACGGTTATCTAAAGTGTCTCATGTAATAAATTGTTTAAAATAATCATTTATTTAAAAGTCATCCAGATTGAAGAGGTCTTTTGAGGGCATTTCCAGAATATTCAAGGTATGACTTAGAAACTTTCAGACTGAGAAGTGGAGTGAGGCAATGCTGTATAAGGTACTCCAAAGAGAGGAGATTGGACACCCCTGCATTAGAGGTTTGAATTATTACACTAATAATATTCATAGTATCATTAATTAAAATATTTAGGATATAAGGTGGTTTATGCCCTTAATTCACATAAACGATTTTTGTATAACTTTGAAACAAAAGAGGTGAACTGTAATAAATAGTCAAAATACAGTTCTCGTTAAAACGAACAATTTTACCAAATAATTTTTCTGTGATTACCATTTTCTTATCAATGGTTTAACTTTCTAATGCTTTATTACACAATTTCAAAGTGCTGTCACTATTCGGTTGCTTCTCCAACATGGCAATAGTTTGAAATTTGAATATGAACATACAGCTACATAAGCATTTATAAATATTCTACTATCACTTAGTCCCCTGCATACCTCATGCATCTACAATACATTTGTAATGAAGCCAATTCTGCAAACATTCATCTCGAATAACAGAAGGTAAATAGAGTGATAGGTTTTGTAAAAATGGTTCGGAATTAATCACGAAGCTAGAGGATATATAACGAATATTTTTGTTCTTCAATTTATTCTAGGCTCACACAATATTGGAGGACTTGTTTATTTAGAAATAGCTTATACTGAAATATTCTATGTGGTAAAATATTATTTAAAATCTTCCTTACTCATTGACAAAACGTGCATTTCCTAAAAGATAAGTTCTAATAGTACAAAAATTGAGGTTTTAATTAAGCGTTGATTTTGATGTTTTTAAAGGTATCTCTCCTTTTCTTTGTAGTAAAATTAAGTATTACAAGCGTTGACAAAAACTGCTATATGAAAATCTGACGTGTTACACTCTCACGATATTATCTATTCTTGTGCTAATTATTTTTATAAACCCTTAATCTCATATCTTCATGTAAGTGAGACAAGCTTTTGCAGAAATTAACTTAATGACGTTCATATGCAAGGGAAATATGGGAGCAATAGTCGACACTTTTAAAGCTTTGAAATTCCGCTATCTTTGAGCGGCCAAAAGATAAAACAAGTGAATCAAGACCTTGTGTTTGAGAAAAGTACTGCAAAGCGTATACAAAGAACAAGGAATACCTCCGAAATGGTTCATTCCACAAAAAATGCAGTTGGACATAACTTGTGCGTTTCATCGAGATGTACATGATTGTATAGTAAGATATAGTCCATCTCTTACAGCTTACCAGTTATTACCTTACAAATATGGCATTTTAATCAAAATCTTTACAGCCATTTTTAACAAAGTCAAAGTTTTCCATGTAAGGAATAGTTTAGGGCGCAGGAATTTTTTTTTCACAATCTTCGTGTCGCATCCAATAATATATATTAAACTTAAATAAAAACTTTGTAGTTTTTAGAGGACTTTTCCTTTTGGAGTTGCGCTATTCACAGACAGACACACACGCGTGCACGCGGACCTTTTTCTAAAAATACTGTTGTTTGATTCAGGGGGCTCAAATCACATTTGTAGTGAAATATCGACATCAAAATTTTGGGTCGAAGACAACACTTCCCCTGCTTACTATACATATGTAGTAGAGAAGGTAAGATGTAGAATGGAATACATTATGATTTTTGTGTAATTACGTAAAATATCCTTTTAACGCGTATCATTTTACATCGAATTAAGCAGTAATAGGTATATTATACAACTTTAATGAAGACACTAAAATTCTTCATTTTGAAAAAACATTGTTCCTACTTCTTTTGAAAGCAAATGCTAGTAAGTCCTATTTACAAATAAAATCTGTAAATTTTTAATGCCCTTTCATTAGTTACGCTGAAGGGTGCGAACTTCAATATATTTTGTGTTTGTCAAGTGACTCTTTAATTTTTTTATTTATGTAAAATACCCATATCTCAGGATTAAATTAAAGAGAAAATCACCTATGATTTTAGTGAAACAATTATTTTTGCATGTGCTTTGTTATTAATTTATAAAATTACAGGCAGTATTTTGTGTAAAGCCCTTGAAATAATTCTAAATGTAAATACAGAGGCAACAGAAAGCCCCCTGAAATAACTCTGTTAGAATATAGGCAACGTAGACTGACTTTCTTTTGTTCATTGTGATACAACGAAGGAATCTTAGGCTCTTATCTATAGTGTAACGAAGAAATTAATTGAAATCAATTGAGTTTCGTAAGGAATGTTGACTTTTCACAATTGTTAGCTGTGCCTAGCCTTTTTTTTTTTTTTTTTTTTTTTTTCTCCATTAGCGTCGATGTTGGCCACGTTTAGCAAGAAATGTGTAAAAGTGACACATGAGAAGGCTGAAAATGTTTGAGTGCTAATAAAATGTTTAAAAAATTCTGAAATTAATATTGGTTCTTTCATTAATATGATATATCGGTACTACTCCTGTGATAATTTTAATAGAGTCTTATAGCTCTCCCACTGATGCTAGGCCGCGAGGAGTAGAACTTCGTTAATGCCGATGTCCCACGAACCAACGTTTTGATCCAAAGCATTGTATACAACGAAAGTGTATACTGAGACATCGAGAGTTCGATACAATTTTGTTCCATACAATTTCTATCCTATTTTTGGTATCTGATCTGTCCGTATACAATACGATTGAGTTGCATCTAGTTTTTTCATCCAACAACTTGAAAAAAGCCAATCAGCGTCTATAACGTAACACTTTGGCGGACTGCGTAGGCAACATGTAGTCAGCTGTTGTCTGTGTACGGATTTTGACTCTATTGATGTGATTTTTCGTCACCATTAACACATTACCGAGGTGGATATTACATTATAAGGTGGTTATTAATTATAAGAAATCCAGTGTGTCAAAATTTTTTGTTACGAAATGAGCTCAAATCTCCTGTCCATGCATACTAAGATTCAAACCATTACAATAGTTCCTTATGCCTTTCACTGCGTAACAGTTTCTCATATTTGTGTCCTGGTGCGTAATTTTCTCTTTGACACTATGTAAAAAATTGAGAAATAAATCTTCGTCAATTCGTAGAAAATTGCGATAATTTTCCGGTTCCTCTAACCTCAATTCGTTTTGTAGTAGACCCAATATACCTCGGCACGTACCTTGTTCTCTTCTTTGCAACCACGACCGTGTTCAACAACGTTTTTTACTTCTAATACATCTTTTCTTTCTGTTCATACTCATGGAAATATATCCCAAACTTGTACTTAATATAGCAATCGCTAAATTAATATTTGCGCCGGCCATGTTTATCTCTCACGCTTGAAATGTGAACTGTCATTTGTTTAGGACCAAAATTCATTATAGTGAGACAGACACTGTTCCTTTTGTGTGCAATTTCATTGGATACAAAATGTTTCGTCAAAAAGGTTGGACCGTGCGACACCGGCAAGATTTACGACCTAAGACAAATACCCTGTCGCAGGCTTTCACTCCAACGAAGGATTATAAAAGCTATATATATAGCAACAAAGAAATAAATAATTATGGCTCGGATTTTTAGGTTCTAAAAACTTAGAAAATATTTAGTTTTTATGCGCAGAAAATGTCGAAAATATGTGTTAAAAAGTAAAAAGAAATATGTTCTAAAACAAATAAAATAGTTTTAAGATCTGAATAGTTCAACTATTATAAATGCAGCTATAACTCACCAGACATTACTGTTGGAAGGGATGAAGTACTGTAGAATTATGGTACGTATAGACCACATAATTCCTCAAACTTTCCATCGCAAAAGATTT
This sequence comes from Tenodera sinensis, assembly GCA_030765045.1. Classification (NCBI taxonomy): domain Eukaryota; kingdom Metazoa; phylum Arthropoda; class Insecta; order Mantodea; family Mantidae; genus Tenodera; species Tenodera sinensis. The sequence continues at coordinate 69,743,557 of CM060968.1, forward strand.
GTCTATTGTTACTTGCACTACTTTACACTCCGGACATGTTTAATCCACTGTGGATTCAAAACTGTCGATTAGTAATTTCCCAAAATAACACAACTAGAACGTGTATAATCTTTGTGGATTCATAAATACTAATTGACTATACCTTTTAACAAGTATCAATGTATATACTAGCCGGATTGTGAACGATAAGTGCAGTGGAAGAATTCCCTCTTCTTTTCTTGCAGGCTCATATAGTTAGGTAATCAGGATGTCTATATTTTCTTCCAACTGAAGGGGTACTATAGCTGATACCAGTTCTTCCAATAATGAATAGCAAAATGGGACATCTAGCCTGTGTAATTGAGTATTAAGGCAGTGGATGGAGACTTGCTAAAAAATATCTGATATGTTGCACTTACATGACTCTACTCTTGTACAAACCATTCTTACAAACTCTTATTCCTATGTCTTCTTCGTGTTAGTTGACAAGCATTTGTACCAATTATCTTATTGCTTATTTCCTTTTAGGTGCAATATTAGAAAACAATAGGCTTTATGCGATAGCCAAAACTTTTAAAGCTTTAAGATTCTCGTTCTCTTTGCACACTTAACATATAAAAAAATGAACAACGATGTTCCATTTCACGAAAGTTTTTATTCACACATAAATTGTGTATTTTATCAAGATCTACGTTTTTTCTATACTATGATTTGGTCTATCTCTAACGGTTTACCAGTTATGCAAAAGTTGTCCAGAGTAAATACGACTACAGGGGCTATAGCCAGAAAATTCAAGATATACATTTCATTTGTCATAAAAATATCTCAAACATATGACATTTTAATCAAAATCGTTAGAGCCATTTTCAAGAAAATCAAAACTTTCGAAAAATTCTCCATGTAAAGGCTAGTTTAAGGTGGAGCTATTTTCTTCAAAATCTTCATGTCGCATCCTTGAAAGACATTAAACTTAAATACCAACTTTGGTTTTTAATCTAATTTTCATATTTCCGTTAAAATCTCGACATCGAATTTTTGGCAGTAGAGAAAGTAATAATTTTACAGCTGCTATTACGTGATTTATGTGGAAATTATTTTAAAAAATGTTTCCTTTATGCCATTTTTGTGTAATTTATGGGAATATCCGAAAATGTTTATTTACATTAAAAATATCGGAAAATGTGCATTTTTAGGTGCAATAAAATGTATAAATATCCAGAACATTAAATTCAGTTTCAAGTTCATACTAGGACGTAAATATGTATTTATGTAAAATTCCGAGCCCTATAATAATGGTTGCAAGTGAATTGGTGCAGGTTGAAGAAAGTGAAGTGAGGAGAGGGACGCTGGCAGGCGCGAGGGCGGGCGGGCAGGCTGCGACAGTTTGGGCACTCCTGGCGTGAGGACGGACGAAAGATGGGATGTAGGGAGGGAGTAATTGAGCATGGGATGCGAGTGAGTGAGGAGCCCTGTCTCTCTATATATGAAAAGCACAGTAGTAACAGTAGCTGAATGGACCAGCCGGTGTAGGGAGGGAGACCATAACCGAGTAAAAACCAGAAGTTAAATGGACATAATCACCGCAAGCTCGGACACTATAAACAAAATTGCTAGCACCGCCGCGACGCTGCTGCCGTCTGCTCGGACAAAAATTAGTCGACGGAAACGCTAGTTGCAGCTCAATACCGCTCCACCTCAAGGCAACAGTGGCCCATGTCACATTCCCCCTTTTTCATTCATTTTCAACGTGCTTCGTAAAACATTGGGTAACTGTGAACTAAGAAATCATCTACCAAACCTTAGTTGGAGAAGCTGAGTTATACTGCATCTATTTCATAACAACTCTTCGGTGAACAATGCCATATATTTCTTACGACATAATAAAAACACCAGTTAAGGAAAGGGAGAAGCGTAAACTTGTCAAAACTGTCATTGTTTATTTTCAATACAACTAATCTCTCTGATATTTTCTGAACAAGGATATATATCAGCGATGTCCAGCGTTTGTGAAAGAGGGGAGTTTTGGTTTACCTCCTTCCACTACACGCGAATTTTGTCGCTGTTTAACCCCCAGACGTGCATTCTGTTGCAGTGGCGGGTTGGATATATGAACGTCGCGTTTAATTAGCGAAAGCACTTTCAAATGTTAAGCTAAACACATCTGTTTATTAGGGACTTCTTTGATACTGTTTACATTTAAGAACTCTGTCAGTATTTGCTGACAAAGTCGAAGCGCATAGTCTTAGAAGATACACCAAGTGATCGTCGCGTAATCTATTGCAATACGGACTTTTAGTAGGCTTTAATTTGGAGAATCTGTTCTTAAATATACGTAGAACTATGCTCATTCTATTCTTACAAATGTTTATTCTCTATATGCTTCATATTATCGACATAAGAATTTTCGGAATGTGTCTTATTGCTAATTTTCTTCTAGGTTCAAAGGGAATATAGCCAATGTTTAGGATGGCGGAACCAAGAGCAAATGAGTTTTTAAGAAAGTTAATACTAGAGAAAATTATGTGTGTGCAACACATCAGATTTTTTTCAAATGAATTCACTTGGTAATATTGAGAAGCTGTGTAAGAATGTAGTATTAACTGTTTCTGAATCTTACCACGAGCAACTGTAACTGTTAAATTGTATATTGTGAAGAATGAGAACTCCAGTTACTTTTTCTGTCACTTTATTTCCCTTCTAAAACTGAATCACAAAAACACAGTCCACTTTATCATTAATACAATTTACAATTTGCCTCGACCTTGTAACTCACAGCTGTTCTGTGTTTTCTTAACCTTAATTGAGCGCAGTAGGAGAGCAGAATATGTCTAAGTCGCATGTCGTGTTGCAGCGCGGTTTACACAAGTCGACATCTTCCACATACAGCTCAGTTTATTGATAGTCTTTTTTCCATATGTCATCATCTGTCGGACGCACAAATAGGCTGTCTCTTGAATCACCACTCGCATTTGTATACAAACTCACAAATATACAATCATCACAAACATTTGATGGGGTCTAGGTATACTTTGGTGGCCCAAATATGGAGTCTCATTTGGCATCATGAGGCTGAGTGCACCCCGGACCAGATCTCCAGCGGGAAAAATCACCACGGCAGTAGAGTCTGTTTACTCAACGCGTGTGCAGTTGCTTCTCTAAGGAAATGTACGCTACACTCAACCAATGGCTGTCATAAATCTATCCCTTGCTTCAGAAAAGGTAAATCTCTATCCCTGTCCTTGAAGACCAATAGCAACCCTGATTTTAAGGGAGTGACATTACATGTTGACTACGCGTAGAGTCTCAGATGCCAAAATTCTGGATTCCAGTTCTTATCTGTTTCATTAGCTATAAACGTTCGCGTTAAGATGTTGCAACTCTGCCTTAAAGGACTCAAGAACACTCGTGTGGTAAAACGATTATTAGGGTTCCTCAAATGCGGCGGACGAACTGCACCCCGTTGAATAAACAGACTCTACCGGGTTCCTCCTCGCCAGAGGCATGCGCGCTACCACTACGCTACAGAGGCGGTCGACCTGTACCTTTAATTGAATCGTTTGTGCATTACACCCGGAGGGAACGGATAAGCTGAAACCGTAGCAGACGTACGGGCTGTAAGAGCGGACAACGCACAGTTCCCTAACATTTACTGCCTTGACCACTCGGCTGGGAAGCTCTCAATGGTTCCTCTCCAGCGAGAACCAGGGGAAGTTCGACTCAGCAATAGAAGCTCGGATAACCATCCTCTAGCGGAGACGAGAAGAGGTTCCAACTCGCAAGCCTATCCCCGCCGTGACCTACACACAGCCCCGGAGTTTTCCTGTAACATGAAAGAGGGATACGAAATGGGAGAGAGGAGAGTCGTAGTTGATGAAGCACACCAGATATCCCCTTACCGACCAGGGAAACACCCAGGTTAGAGTCGGTGACCACCAGGAATCGAACCCGAGACCACTCCAATGCAAAACTCGTGGATTACCGCGGGGCCATTTTGCTAGGTGAAAGTTATTGATGCAATATAGGATGGTTTTGAGAAAAAGTGATATGGTTTAGCTCACAGATGGCGAAAAGGATACTCGCGAGTCTTTGGACTCGCAGGCGCCGCTCCCTCTCTCACTAGCTGTCCACTTGTTTTTCACATGCTCCTGAGAGGAGTAAGGCATATTGCGTATTTGATGACTCGCATTCGGAAGGCATTTTGCCATCCTTGTTTTATCTGTAAATGCTACTTCATACATTTAAAGATAAAACACAATAATTGTTATATTTTCACATAAACTAACTGAAAATAAGTCATTGCACATTGTGGAGAGAAACCAATTTCCTCCTTTTGCCTCTCCGTCAATGAAGTCATGGCTATCATAACGAATGTCACACTTATTTAAATAAAAAGCTGACAATTAGATATTTAACTAATCGTACAGACATTAAAATTACTAATTATTAGGTATGTTTAGACTAGTTGAAATACCCGGCGTGGTCTATGGTTTGACAATTTCCACAACTTTTATGCTTAGGTTGTACTTTCCCAAAAACCTTGATCTTTTGTGACATTAAAAATATTACTTAATGCACTTAAAGAGTTAATTGAAAATCTGAGCACAGAAGAACAAATAACAAAGGATTAACAAAATAAATACATAAAAAGACTGAGAACATACTATTTAAAAGCACTGCTGAAAAACCACAAATGTTACAGGAAGAAAAGTGAGTAGAAAAAACCCTGTGAATGTAATGCATTACATTTCTACTTCAATCATATAGAAAATTGCATGAACTGTTTGTAGAAGTGTGAGTAGAGAAAAATATGTAATGTTTTGCGTAAGAAAAGTGAACAGAGAAACCATGTGAATGTAATACCTTGCATTTGTTTTTCAATCATATGGGGAATTTCTGTGAGTTGAAGGACCAGTAGAGAAGGACATGTGAATCTGTTACGTCAAAAGAAAACCAAGCACAGAAAACCGTATGAATATGGTACATTGCATTTCTATTTCAAACATACAGAAAAATTGTATAAACTGTTTGTAAGAGAGGAAGTAGAGTATGTGATTGTGCATCGTAGAAGAGAAGTTAATAGAAAAAACGCTCGTGAACGTAGTTCGATGATATAGATTACACTAGTTTACTGAAACTACTTACGTTCTGCTTATTGTAAAATGGTTTCACCAACTCAGAAACCTTATTAGTTTCATGGCAATTGGAAGAGTAACATAGGTACCAATATGGGACCAATAAGAAAACATTACTTTTTTATATATGCAGATTACAGTTCCGAGAACTTCTGGTGTTCTGGATTTGTTAATTTGTAGCCCGAAGTTCTTTTCAATAGGAGTGAATCGATTTTTAATTTCCTTACTTGTCAATGAAGGGTGGAGCTTTTTGAGTGTCAAAGAGACTTTCCAGGATATCTGTATAACAGAGCTATGGACGCTATATCTGACGTTCCTTTTGTGTTTTCTACGAAACTCTTGAGCTGTTGGAAGTCCAAAATGTAATTTCCTGGGCTTGCTTCAATTAATATCCAAACAGGAAATAGCTGATCGTCAAGTGTCACTATAGTAACTGTTTTAATTTTCTTATGCGTATGTTGGGTCTTGATTTGCATTACATTGCTTGATTACTCTTCGTTGTTTGCTAACGATGAGTCTGAGAGGTATCGTAGCTCATTTTCTGTGTGCTGACTTGAAGTAGAAGTAGGCCTTTTAAGAGGAATATCCTTGTGTTCCATTTTCTTGAGCTGTCTTCCTAGGGGTTGAATTTTTTGAGATTTCCAATCCTGTGCATTCCATCATTGAGGTTTTCTTATTCGCTTCAGTTAATTGACCTGGTTCTTGGGTTAGTGTCCTTCGAATTGATACTACTCGGATTCTTTTTTAGGATTTACATTCCTTGTGTTTTCCGGCATTTTTTGGTCAGTAGGAGTTTCCAAGAACGATTTGCATTGCTCGCAAAATGGCCTTCCATTTTACAAAGCAACTAGATTGGGGCATCTGATGAAAAGTAAATCCAGTATGTGGAACCTTCCAATGCTATTGGCATGGATTAAGGAAATGTACTAAAATCATCGGCTTTTACGTAAACTTCTCAGCAGAAGCTCATTATGTGGGTATACCCTGGTATAGATATCCCTTCTTTGATATAGGAAATTGCAGAAGCTGTTTCAGTACCTTTATTCCACAGATTTTCCTCAATTACATGGTTTGGTATCACCAGGCACCCATGTATTCTAACCCTTTTATTTTTGGTTAGGAAGGGCCTGATTTCCAAGAGTATGTCAATTTTGATCTTTGAAAATCTGGAGCTTATGTCTTCCACCAAGGTTTTGTTTGTCAGATAGATACAAACTCTGTTGTTAGAAATACCTGATACGAATTTAATACTTGTGGGATTTACTAATTTACCCAGAACTAGCACGTATCCTTTCAGTGGTAAACTATCGTGTCCTTCAATTAGTAAAGTTTGTTATTTATTTCGCAAGATTGAGCAATTGCAGAGTAATTGAGTGCGGCTGTAGTGTTACTTTTGTTTATCATTGTTATTTTCGGAAGTTGAGTGGCAAACCTGGTTTTCTAGACTGGTGTTAGCCATACTGCGACTGAAACAGTTGACAGTTATCAATGATGCGCAACTTTTCTTTGCTATGCCGTAATTATAACTCAATAAATTTAAACTTAGCAAGCCAAATATTGAAGGATAATAGCTATTTTTACTTACAGTACTACGTTGGGTAGAGAACTACTTCCCTTTGTAGGGAAATATCCCGATACAGCCTGGACACGAGGAAAATGCAACTCAAAACTCAAAAAAATGCCACACTAAATTTTCAGTTACACTCCATATAGGGTCCACAGCCTTCTCACAGCTATCCTTCTTTGACCTTAAAAGCTACATTCATTTTTCTTTCATGAATAACTAGGTTTAATTACACTGCGGCAATCTGCATAAGGTCGTTCTTAAAGCAATGTATCTCAGTTTTTTCAAATGGCAGTAATGCGCATTTTCTTTACCGTTTTCATAGGCATCAGTTTATCACAGGCGCGCATATAATATTTCGACACATTTTTGGGAGAAATGGCGTTACATTCAAACCAGCGCACTAGGAAAATGTATAACTGAAAATTTGAAATTCTGAACTAATAATGCTAGCCTTATTAAATTTATGCACAAAGCTAAGATGTTACCGCGTAAATGTCATCCATTTCCTCTAATTAGAAATAATGATTCCATTTGTTATTGTTACGTCACCACAAAGTCCATCGTGAGAAGAAGTTTTAAATTTTGGCTTAATAGTCTAACCCTAGGTTCAAAATACGTCTACTTTTTAAAATTTCCCAAGGCTTCTCTGTACTTTCCTCAGTCTATACCGAAAAAATATGCTCTTTTTTGCCAAAAAATTTCAATTTTGAATGTGAAAATTAGAAATATATGCTTAGATATATGTTATAATAAAACCTGGTAAGTATTGTAACAAATGTCATTATGCAATACAAAAACTGCTCCGCAATGTTCATTTTAACAGCAGAAAAAAAACAGATAAACCTTTGCAAAAATAGCTAGCTGCGTTTTATATTTCATTCGGATATAAAGCGAACGGTATATTTTTCTGATGTGGCCGCTGTATGCTGACTAAAATTCCATAGTTTCCATTCAATCGCGAGAAACAAAACTGAAAATCGACAGGACTAGAATGACAAAGCATTCAGCAAATAACATCATTAATAAGAATTTCTCAGAAATGGTTTATAGCACAAAATAACTTCTTTGAAATAAATTGTGTGTTTTAAAGGTATCTATATTTTTGTGCAGTATTTTTTCGTATATTGCTTAACGTTTATCAGCAGTACAAGACCATAAAAATTGTTTACTAATGAAGAGGACTTCAAAGGCTATTCCTAGAAAATTCGACATCCATAAGTTTTAATTTTGCATACAAATATCTCTAATGTACAGTATTTTAGTCAGTCATTAGTACCATTTTTGAGAAAATATACAATGTTGAAACTAGTTTTATTAAACGGGTAGTTTGTGATTACTGTAGAACTAAGTGATTTTGACGAGAGATTTTGTAGAATGAGAGATTGTCAGACTAAATTCTAGTATCTTTGGGAGCTGCCGTAGTATAAACAGTTTGGTATTTACCTGACTTTTGCTTTTTAAGTTATAGTGTCCAGAAACACAACTAGCTTTTTCCTAAATAGGTTTCTTTTTAACTCGGGGGTTTTAAAGCGTGTATTTCTGCTGAAATCTCGTTATCTAATATTTAGGCGGAAAGCAGTACTTTCTCTATCTACTAAGTAGACAATGTGGAGAAAGTTATAGAGAGAGGAGTGAGAGAGGAGTGAGAGAGGAGTGAGAGAGGAGTGAGAGAGGAGTGAGAGAGGAGTGAGAGAGGAGTGAGAGAGGAGTGAGAGAGGAGTGAGAGAGGAGTGAGAGAGGAGTGAGAGAGGAGTGAGAGAGGAGTGAGAGAGGAGTGAGAGAGGAGTGAGAGAGGAGTGAGAGAGGAGAGAGAGAGGAGTGAGAGAGGAGTGAGAGAGGAGTGAGAGAGGAGTGAGAGAGGAGTGAGAGAGGAGTGAGAGAGGAGTGAGAGAGGAGTGAGAGAGGAGTGAGAGAGGAGTGAGAGGGGAGAGAGAGAGGAGTGAGAGGAGAGAGAGGAGAGAGAGGAGAGAGAGGAGAGAGGAGTGAGAGAGGAGTGAGAGAGGAGTGAGAGAGGAGTGAGAGAGGAGAGAGAGAGGAGAGAGAGAGGAGTGAGAGAGGAGTGAGAGAGGAGTGAGAGAGGAGTGAGAGAGGAGTGAGAGAGGAGTGAGAGAGGAGTGAGAGAGGAGTGAGAGAGGAGTGAGAGAGGAGTGAGAGAGGAGTGAGAGAGGAGTGAGAGAGGAGTGAGAGAGGAGTGAGAGAGGAGTGAGAGAGGAGTGAGAGAGGAGTGAGAGAGGAGTGAGAGAGGAGTGAGAGAGGAGTGAGAGAGGAGTGAGAGAGGAGTGAGAGAGGAGTGAGAGAGGAGTGAGAGAGGAGTGAGAGAGGAGTGAGAGAGGAGTGAGAGAGGAGAGAGAGAGGAGAGAGAGGAGAGAGAGGAGAGAGAGGAGAGAGAGGAGAGAGAGGAGAGAGGAGTGAGAGAGGAGTGAGAGAGGAGAGAGAGAGGAGAGAGAGAGGAGTGAGAGAGGAGTGAGAGAGGAGTGAGAGAGGAGTGAGAGAGGAGTGAGAGAGGAGTGAGAGAGGAGTGAGAGAGGAGTGAGAGAGGAGTGAGAGAGGAGTGAGAGAGGAGTGAGAGAGGAGTGAGAGAGGAGTGAGAGAGGGGTGAGAGAGGGGTGAGAGAGGGGTGAGAGAGGGGTGAGAGAGGGGTGAGAGAGGGGTGAGAGAGGGGTGAGAGAGGGGTGAGAGAGGGGTGAGAGAGGGGTGAGAGAGGGGTGAGAGAGGGGTGAGAGAGGGGTGAGAGAGGGGTGAGAGAGGGGTGAGAGAGGGGTGAGAGAGAGGTGAGAGAGGTGAGAGAGAGGTGAGAGAGAGGTGAGAGAGAGGTGAGAGAGAGGTGAGAGAGAGGTGAGAGAGAGGTGAGAGAGAGGTGAGAGAAGTGAGAGAGAAGTGAGAGAGAAGTGAGAGAGGAGTTGGCGAAGCAAGAGAGAGGAGTAGAAGGGAGAGAGGCGTAAGAGAGGAGTGAGAGATAAGGAGTGAGAGGAGTGAGAGAAGTGAGAGAGGAGTGAGAGAAGGAGTGAGAGAGTGAGAAAGAATTCAGAGGCTGCTTCTGATTCCTGTCTGTAATAGTGATCTGCCAATTCAGTGTCCGATTTTCAAACCAAATTAAGGCGTCATCACACTAGCAACCAACGAGTCCTTTATCTTCTCCATCCTATGGAAGACAGATCAATTATCTGCCTAGCCAATTTCTTCTCCTTCTTTATATCCGTTTTAATTCTATTTATCATGGTCTCTCCTGCTTTCAACTCTCTGCACTCCAAATACTCCGGTGCCTCTGGTAACCCAAATTTTGTAGTGTAACATTCTAGTCCATTCGTTCGGTTCAGTAAGTTATTCTTACAACTGTCTACCCAATGGTAATCGAGATAGTAATGGTTTACATACGACTGTTACGTGTATAAATACTACACCAATATTACACCAATATTTTCTTCGTCCACGAACTTATAATTTTAGTTATAAGTTGTCAAGTTGGTTAGTACCTCTAAGCTGGGTGGCACAGAAGTGATGACGAGAGAGGGCTGGTCTCATGAAAATGAATGGTGTACCGGAACCGAGTTTCCACGCTTTCTGCAAACCCTATGATGTCACGCTACGTAGGCCAGTAGGTTACACATTGATTCAGCTGGCACATAAATAAATAAAAAGGAGTGAAATATCTAACAACTCTGGAAATTTAGGACAATAGGTATATACTCAAATAAATAAAGAGTATAAGCAACAAATTAATGGACAGCTGAGAAGCAACAGTTCTTCACGTAACATTTTACACAAGATCCAACCCTCACAATCAGAATCCCAGTATATCAGTTTTGCATTCCCTTAAGTGAGCTTGAACATGATGACGCGACCAATTCTGTCCGGCAGAAGAACGAATAATAATCCGCCCCGTTGCATAATTAGAGAATGACAATCATACCAGCCGAATGTGGCGGCGGGGAATCGATTTAGTCGTCACACCTATAATCAATCAAACTTCTGAAAGCAGAGCTCAATCACTGAATTAACTGCGGGCAGGACAGAAATCAAAGTGGAAGTCCCGAGTAATAAAATTACTAATGATTTCAGTACCAATTTCAATTCGCTTGATGTCATATTTTATGAAGGACTGAATATGTCACGTTAACTTGGCTGCACTGGCGGACAGCGCCCGGGTTTATATGCAACATGCTTTTAATATTAACGTTCAGATTAATCGCAAAATTAGCTCCGACGCATTTAGCTTCACTTCGAAACGAAACAGAAAAACCATGGCGGAAAAATTAACATTACAATGGTGATTTTTTTGAGCCTTTGTTTCTTGAATATTCGTTTTACTTCGATAATTTAGTAATTATTTCTTTCTGAGACATTTACTTAAAGTAGATAAACTTCTGTGTCGGAACCAAGCGTTCCAAATTGAGATTTAATGGGAAATAAACATTCTGAGTCGATATGACTGAGTGACAGTGACTAACTGACTGATAGTGACTGACAGGCAGACTCACTGACTGAGAGTGACAGAGTCACTGACGAAGACTCACTAATTGACTGAGTGCAGTTTACGGACCCGTCCACAACTGGGTCATTTGGTCTCCTTATTCGGAATAACTCTTGTATAAAATAACAGCTAGACTTAACTTACCGCGAAAAGGTACATCTTGTTAAAATACAAAATGTGTATAAACTTTTTATAACAATTCAGGGTATTCATCCGAATTGATTTTAATGTTCGTGAAAAGAGTATAGAATCACAATAGCGATGCATGTATTCTTTTTTTGTTTTTATGTACTGACGTGGGTAAAAAATGGCTCATAATGCAACATTGTTAAGTCAAATTGATGTGCCAGCATTTAAAGAAAAAATCTGATGTGTTGCACTTACATAACTTTCTCTACTCTTGCACTAAACATTCTTACAACTCTTATTCCTATATCTTCTTCGTGTTAGTTAAGATAAACATTTGTACAAATTATTTTATTGCTTATTTCCTTGTTGGTGCAAGGGGAATATTAGAATACAGTAGGCTTTGTGCGATAGTCAAATCTTTTAAAACTTTGAGATTCCATTCTCTTTCACACTTATATAAAAAAATTAATAACGATGTTCCATTTCACGAAAGTTTTAAGTTTTCCTAAACTCACACCGAAATGGTTCACTCTAAAAGAAAAAATTTACTCACACGTAAATTGTGTATTTTAGCAAGATCTACATTTTTTGTACAGTAAGATTTTGTCTATCTCTAACTGTTTACCAGTTATGCAAAAGTAGCCCAGAGTAAATACGACTGCAGGGGCTATAGACAGAAAATTCAAGATATACATTTCATTTGTCATAAAAATATCTCAAACATGTGACTTTTTAATCAAAATCGTTAGAGCCATTTTCAAGAAAATCAAAATTTTCGAAAAGTTTTCCATGTAAAGGGTAGTTTGGTGTGGGGCTATTTTCTTCAAAATCTTCGTGTCGCATCCTTGAAAGACATTGAAGTTAAATACCAACTTTGGTTTTTAACCGACTTTTGGTTTTTGAGTTATGCTGTCCACAGGCACACAGGCAGGCACACAGACCTTTTTCTAAAAGTGCTTTTTTTCGGATTCAGGGGGTCTCAAAACATGTATTTCCGGTGAAATCTCGACATCGAATTTTTGGGTGGAGTAAAATAGTTCCCCTACTTACCAATGGATAAAGTAAAAATTATTTAAGACTCTGCCATATGACCCACAGGTCGCGAAAGCCGCATAACCGGCCGGAAGGGCTTGGGGCGCTGACCACGTCCCACCCTTCAGCTCTGCACTCCACTCACAACGCCTGAGGTATGCCTTGGCCCGCGAAGGGGTTAGTTCTTATTTACTAAATGACCCAAATCCGCATATGGTGTTGATATTTTCCTTCTTTTCCTGTGAATTTACATACACATTTCAAATACTTGTATACAAACCGTAAAAGAAAGCATCGGCATATAGTAATTAAAAAAAAATAAATAAGAGCTCCGTTGTATAATTGCTAATGTATATTGATCATAATTTCAGTTCATTTTAAAGATTTAGATACAAAGGTAACAATTAACTTTGGAATACTGAGCTGTGGCGAGTTAGTACAAACAGGAAACACGTTTGAAAACACCCCATTGGATACAAGTGTGTTTCAGATGGTGGTACCCTTGTTCTGTACAGGGTGCAGAAGGTTTCTTTCATGGTCGCACCCCCGGGTTTAATTATCTTAGCCTAACATGCACAAAGAGCGAAAAAAGATCAGCAAAATTATTGGAGTACCATTAACCAATAACTGGAGAGAGGGAGAAAAAGGGAGAGAATATTAGGATTTTCGCAGCGCATACAATTGCAGATCTTATATATGAGCCATTGAATCCCCTTGAAGTGCTGCATTTAGCCAGCGTGTAATTGGCAAGAGAACCCTTCCCAAATTGGAAGTCATGCAACGACCGGACCTCTTCCTGTACTTGCTGGAATCGACAGTTCCGAGCAAAAGGGAATCATAATGTATCCTCGGGGTCACATCTGGCTGGCTCAGGAATAGGGAGTGCACCCTACCTACACAGCAACAACAACATACATAGTTACAGGTTTTCACCTACCTTCATAGGATCAAAGTGTAAACATTTCAATTCATTTGCTTCTTCAACAATAATCTTCAATTTTCTACTTTCTCTACTAGGTCTAGTAAAGTAGAGGAAGTATTGTATTCCACCCAAAAATTTGATGTCGAGGTTTCACCGGAAATACACATTTTGAGGACCCCTGAATGCACAAAGAGCATTTTTAGAAAAATGTCTGTGTGTGTGTCTGTGGACTGCACAACTCAAAAAACAATAAGTCTGTTAAAAACCAAAGTTGGTATTTAACTTTAATGTCTTTCAAGGATACGACTCGAAGATTTTGAAGAAAATTGCCTCTCCCTAAGCTGGAAAATATTTCAAAAATTTTTATTTTCTTCAAAATGGCTAACGATTTTGATTAAAAAGCCATATGTTTAAGATATTTATATGACAAATAAAATGTATATCTTGAATTTTATGGCTATAGCCTATGTGAAAATGTAGATCTCGCAAAAGCACACAATTTATGTTCAAATAATTTTTTTTGTAGACTGAAGCATTTTGGAGATATTCCTTGTTATTTGTATAAGGTTTGGAGAATATACTTCTGTCAACTAGAACTTCGCTATTCATTTTTTTATACGTTAACCGTGCAAAGAGAAAAGAATTTCAAGATTTGACTATCACTCAAAGCCCACTGTATTGCCATATTCCCGTTGCACCTGCAAGAAAACGAACAATACGATAATTTCTGCAAATATTTAGCTCAACTAACACGAAGAAGAGAGGGGAATAAGGGTTTGTAAAAATGGTTAGTACAAGAGTAGAGAAAAACATGTGAGTGCATTTACCACATACTACTAACATGATATTGACTATTTCACAAATTTTCAAAAAAATGCATGAAATAGGTTGTAATCCAGTTGTAAATATTTATACGTAAATTTTTGTAGGTCCCAGTAAAATGTAATTTAGGGTCGTCTTTATAGAACCTTATTTGTACGTAATTCGCTGTTTTATATTATTAAATTTCTCTGAAATACAACTGAGCTTTAGGTAATTATGAACGCATGTCATACGCTATCTTAAAAGAAACTCGAGGTGCATATTCCTTATGTCTGTTGGCAATAGAAAAAAATAGAAATAGAAAACGGAAGAAATGGGAGAAAATAGCAATATTGTGACAGATCCCACTCCTGATACCAGTATGAACAGTATATTTTCTAAAATTGAATCGGAAGACCACGGTTCTATTTTATCGTTAACAATTTTCGTGATCTTAAAATTAACAGTTGTTCTGCCTTGACACAAAGCGCTAATACTGCTCGACGAACAACTGCGACGATACACTCGCTAAAATCTGCTTCACACAACAAACAACTCCGACGTCACAATTAAGTGTCTAAAATTGTGTCATCAACCCAAATCAACACTCATACGCTCATAATGTAAGTAAAATGCAAAACTAAAGCTCTTATCAAATGCTTTTAGACTTATTTAAGTCTAGCAATTTATATTCGTCAGCTTCTACTAGTTAAGTAAAGAATCCGAGCAGTAATGACCTTTAAAGCTCTGTACTAAATTAAATTGTTTTATAAAATCGATGAAGGTATTCTGATTTTGAAATGTTTTTGAGGTTATTATATTTTATATGGTTTGGATGCAACATGAAGATTTTCAAGAAAATTCCCCCACCCTAAACTACCCTTTATACGGAAAACTTTTCGAACATTTTGATCTTCTTGAAAATGACTAACGATTTTGATTAACATACCATATGTTTGAGATATTTTTATGACAAATGAAATGCATATCTTGAGTTTTCTGGCTATAGCCTATGAAGTCGCATTTACTCTGGACGACTTTTGCATAACTGGTAAACCGTTAGAGATAGGCCAAATCTTAATGCAAAAAATGTAGATCTTGCTAAAACATACTATGTATGTCTAAATAATTTTCTTTTCTAGAGCGAACTATTTCGGAGATATTCCTTTTTATTTGTATGAGTTTTGAAGAACTTACTTCTTTCAAATGGAACATCGTTCTTCAGTGTTTATATGTTAACCGTACAAACAGAACGGAATTTGAAATCTTTAAAATATTTGACTATCGCTCAAAGCTTTGTAAGAATGGTTAGTACAAGAGTAGAGTAAGTCATGTGAGTGCAACACTCTGATTTTTAATTTCTCTACTACGTATATAATAGAGAAGGTGCAGTGCTCCTACCAAAGCTTGACATCAAAATATCACTTGAAATACACGTTTTGATGTCTACTGAACAAAAAGGCAGTTTTAGAAAGATGTGTGTGTATCTGGGGGGTGGGGGGGGGAGGGTGAGTGAACCGTGTAACTCAATGTCAGTTAAATATATTGGTATTTACGTCCAGAATTTAAGGATGCGACACAATTTCGGAAATTGTGATTTTCTCAAAAATGGCGTTAATTTCATGACAAATAAAATGTATATATTGAATTTTCTGGAAATAACCTCTGAAGTTCACTTCATTTGCATTCCTAGAATTCCGTAAGAGATAGACAAAGCCTTACCAGAAAGCCTGCTTTAAGATCCCGTTGAAGTACCTAACTTATGTCAAACATAATTTTTATGGAGATAACTATTTCCGAGATATTATTCGTTATTAGTTTGAAGTTCCAAATGTTTATACTTTTCTGAAACATGAAGTCGTTACTCTGTTTTTCTTCATACCATAGGAACTTCAAAGCCCTCCTATTCCTATTCCCATTCTACCTATAAGCAAATGTCGCGTTTTTAAGAATAGTAATTGTGTTTTGGTAAAGCTAGTAGAGAAAATCACGTGAGAGCAACACATATTTTTTTAACTTCAACTTTATTCCGTAGTATTATCAAAGTATCCATTTTGAATCATGCCCTGTGAGTGAAGTCATGTAAATAAGAAAGCCCTAATCCAAAAAATTAGCTGCTGGTTTCAAATGCAATGTCTAGTAATCAAATATGATGATGATTATGATTATGGTGATGATAGGACATGAAACAATCCCTTCGTAAGGGGTGTGTGTGTGTGTGTGTGTGTGTGTGTGTGTGTGTGTGTGTGTGTGTGTGTGTGTGTGTGTGTGTCTGTGTGTGTCTGTGTGTGTCTGTGTGTGTCTGTGTGTGTCTGTGTGTGTCTGTGTGTGTCTGTGTGTGTGTCTGTGTGTCTGTGTGTGTGTCTGTGTGTGTGTGTGTGTGTGTGTGTGTGTGTGTGTGTGTGTGTGTGTGTGTGTGTGTGTGTGTGTGTGTGTGTGTGTGTGTGTGTACAGCATAACTTAAAAACGTAAAGTCGGTTGAAAACCAAAGTTGATATTTAAGTTTAATGACATTGAAGGATGTGACACGAAGATTTTGAAGAAAATAGCCCCATCCTAAAGTACCCTTTACATAGAACATTTTTCGAAAATTTTGATTTTCTTGAAAATGGCTCTAATGATTTTGATTAAAATACCATATGTTTGAGATATTTTGACGACAAATGAAATGTATAGCTTGAATTTTCTGGCTATAGCCCCTGTAGTTTTATTTACTCTGGACGACTTTTGCACAACTGGTAAACCCTTAGAGATAGACCAAACCATACTATACAAGAAATTTAAATTTTGCTAAAACACACAATATATGTCTGATTAAATTTTCTTGTAGAGAGAACCATTTCGGAGATATTCCTTGTTATGTGTGTGAGTTTCGGAAAACTTAAAACTTTCGTGAAATGGAACATCGTTGTTCATTTTTTATATGTTAAGTGTGCAAAGAGAACGGAATCTCAAAGCTTTAAAACATTTGACTATCGTACAAAGCCTACTGTATTCTAATATTCCCCTTGCACCTACAAGGAAATAAGCGATAAGATAATTTGTACAAATGTTTATCTCAACTAACATGAAGAAGATATAGCAATAAGAGTATGTAGGAATTGTTAGTGCAAGAGTAGAGAAAGTCATGTGAGTGCAACACATCAGATTTTTTTTTTCAAAATTCAGAGAACTATTATAAAGTAAAAGTACTTTTGACGTTTCTGAAACAGTATCCTGTAATCAACTAGGTTGGTTGATAGTAAATATAATACAACAGATTACTTTGTCAAATATAAGTGTTGTGACTTTTACAGATCGAAGCTTTGAAGGACAGTGCAGTGCAGTGGTTGGAAGTTCTTGTGAGCGATGCTTATGAAGTGGAAGAGAAGGGCACAGATTACGGTAGACACCCCTAATGCTCCCCCCCCCCCTCCATACTTAGGGAAAAGATCACCACCCTCTCGCTCTGGCTTTCATTTAATGCCAGTTACACACAAACGACAAACTTAGCTCGTGCAGAATTAGGATTCCGAATGCTTTGGGGAAGGAGCCAAAACACACCCGGGGCTTATTTCCTTGAAACAGTGCCACCAACTACCAAACCCAACCATTTCCCATATAAAATATGAATATCGTAAGCCTATCAATCTCATTAATGCTCTAGGAAACCGGTCATGCATATATACAGAGGGAGCGAGTAAGATAACAATCACAGTTTAAGCCGGGTGGTTTTAGTTAAGAAGAAGAGTTACAAGGGGTTGAAGGTGAGGAGGCAAGGGGAGGGTTTCCTTAACTTGCAACTGATAACAGGCGAAGCAGAAGCGGCAAGGAACATCATCATAAGCTTCCCCTACCCCGTTTTATACTGCTGTACTGAACCCTGCTGCAGTGGAACCC
The DNA here is from genome assembly GCA_030765045.1 of Tenodera sinensis. Classification (NCBI taxonomy): domain Eukaryota; kingdom Metazoa; phylum Arthropoda; class Insecta; order Mantodea; family Mantidae; genus Tenodera; species Tenodera sinensis. The sequence continues at coordinate 69,761,469 of CM060968.1, forward strand.
AAGATATAGCGGATTAATTAAAGCAACATTATTGTACTATATATTATATCAAAAAGCAGAATCTCCTCGCTTATAATAACTTTATAATTTACGACTTTATAAAGGGAAATTATCATTCTTTACATCTCCTCCCAAAACCATTTTCCTTTCAGCGTTCCTCTCCTCCCACCTCTTCCTTTCCCGTTTATTCTTTTTTATATTTCTTGTTGTGCTTTGGGGTGAATGTACCATTTATGGGCACTTGAAGCGGCCTTGCCATTGACCGGTGAACTGTGGAGGTCGATCATGGCGCGAATACTGATGCTATAAACAGTGATAGACACCAGCACAGCCAGATCCACGTCTCTACACGTACTAGAATATTCCATCAAAACATCGATCTAGCGATTTCGCCAAAATCATGTTTCGAGGTCCCTAACGGATAACTTAACTAAAAATCGCATGACTTTCCCTACTTCCGTAGACTCTTACAAACTCTTATACACGTGCAACGAGAATATGGAAATACAGTAGGCTGTTTTTTTCTTTTTGGTTCCATGTTTATATCCCGCCTTTAACTGCAGAGGTCATATCGGCGGCCTTGACTATTGGTGTTACACGTTTACGTTGGGTTTTTTTCGATCTTTGGAGCTTTTATACTTTGAATTCACACACACATTCACACTTTCCAGACTCAGGGAAGGATGAGGAATAATCCTGGCTAGAGAAAAATTCCTACCCCCTGCTGGGAATCGAACCCGGGACTCCTAGCACAGCAGGCAGGTGTTCCACCAACTGCGCCTAACAGTAAGCTTTCAGCTACAGTTCTCTCTGCATGGTTGACATATAAACAAATGAATAACGATGTTCCATTCGACGGAAGTATGTTTTCCAAAACTCACATGAATAACTATCTCCGATGTGGTTCACTCTACAAAACAATTTATTTAGACACAAGTTGTGTTTTAGCAAGATCTCCATTTCTTGTGCAGTAAGATTTGGTCTATCTCTTATACTTATCAGTTATGCAAAAGTCATACATAGTAAACAGGACTACATAGGCTATAATCTGAAAATTCAGATATATGTTTCATTTGTCATAAAAATATCTCAAACATATGTCATTTTAATCAAAGTTGTTAGAGCCATTTTCAAGGAAATAAACATTTTCGAAAAGTTTTCCATGCAAAGGATAGTTTAGGGTGGAACAATTATCTTCAAAATCTTCGTGTCGCATCCTTGAAAGACGTTAAACTTAAATACCAACTTAGGTTTTTAACCTACTTTTCGTTTTTGAGTCATGCTGCCCATAGAAAGACACACACACCCACACCCACACACACACACACGCGCGCGCGCGCACGCACGCACACACACACACACACACACACACAAAAGCGCTCCTCTGCCAGCTCTTTCTAAAAGTTCCTTTTTTTAAATTTTATTCATGGAGTCCCAACATGTTTCCAGTGAAAATTTGTTGCTGAACTACTATATGTAGAGAAAGTTAAAAAAAAGTTTAAAAAATAAAGGAAACTGTGCATACCATGTTGGACATTTAAATGCAGCCTCTTCCAATAATACGACAGGAATATTTTCGAGAAGATATTCCCAATCCTAACTATCCTTGCATGGAATGTTTTTCTTATTTTAATATTCCTTCACAAAATCAGGTAAAATTTCAACAGAATGAGAGCAATAGAGACCCAGAAAGTGGGATATTAATGTGCTAATTTTAACATTGGCAACATAGGCACACTCCCACTTCCCTTGACATACCTAATGCTGGTTTTGTCTTCCTCAGCAGGAGAACCTCTCAGTTTGATCAAAAGAGCATACAAATTCTAGGACCACTTGACGGAGTACGTTCAGGGTTTATACCTCATTATGTGTTTTTGCATTAATTCTTCCGGAACGCGGCCGGCACGTAATTACGCAATTGAAAGCGAATGCTGCACTCACTCATAAGAAAGGCCATTTAATGGCGGGGTTTTCGTGTTCCTTGCCGATAAGGAATACTGCAATCAATTTTAAAGTTGCTGCAAGGTGAGAGGTCGCGCAGGATTAATGGGCTAAGCAATGGCTAACGTTCGAACTGTTTCATTGTATCGATTCTTGAGATCTGCTAATGGCTTCTCAATTCGAGCACAAGAAATATTAGCAACAAAAGCAAAATTTGGGACAAAATAGTGATACATTAATTATACAAGCCAAGTTTGCTTAGATCTTATAAGTAATGCATTTATTATCTGCAAAGTTCTTAAAAAAATAGTTTTGTGACCACTCCTTAAATTTTCTTAGCCAAAGTAGGATTAATAGTGGTTTTCATAGAAATAAAAAAATGATAGCATGCCCTATTGAAAGGGGACTTTTTACTTTTTACTACCATCCTACAAAGGAAGTGTTAAACTTTACCTAAAAAAGTGATATCGAGATTTCATCGGAAATACACTTAACTCAAAGAAAAAGAATTCTTAGAAAAGTGAGTGAGTGAGTGGGTGAGTGAGTGAGTGAGTGGAGTTTAAGGGCCCGCTGGAAAATAGTCCATTTGGGCTCATTAGAAAAGAAACAAGGTCTGTGTGTAAGTTCTTGAAATGTACTAGAGAAACGAAAAATGCCATAAATAAAAAAAAAATCTTTAAATGTACCGTTTACCAAGGATTGAGGTACGAAAATTTTCAGGAAATCTTCCCACGCCTAAATACTGAATACATGAACAATTTTCCGCATTTTATCTGTAAAAATGTTCTAAATATTTTGATCCAAATACCATATACTTGACACAGAGATAAAAAAAATGCTTATATTTAAATTTTGTGAACACCCTTCAATTTGCGAGAATCTTATGTGATTATGAAAGCGTTAAAAGTAGAAAAAAAGCCTTACTTTAGAAAAATTTAGATATTTTAGAATATGAACATTACGTTGAACTACTTTTGTCGCTTTAGCCGTTTCCGAGATATTTCCTGATGTTGGATTTCTGTTTTCATCAGACGAAGCAAAAGTATTGCAAACATAAGCCTAGCATAATTTTAGGAGCTCATTTTTAAATTTGTATATCCTACTTGCATCCTACATGCTAAAATATGTGATGGCGCCATGTAGAACACATTTATAACACTTAAATACAAGCAATTTTTACAATTTTCGGTCGAGTATACGTATAGCATTACTAAAAATGCTATTTCTATTCCCATAACTTACTAAGTATAACAGGCGAGTTTCTAGGTTTCGTGGTGTATGACGGTGCCGGACAGATGGCGTAGATGTTTGCTTAAAGGTGCTGCTTACTCCCTAGGCAATTCCATCAATGGGACAGGTTTTGTAGGCTGGAAATGTTAGGGACTTACATGCGTCTCTGAGGGTTACCTGCCTCCTGTGACTTCTTCGCTTTATCCCTTCCCCCTGGGGGATTTTACCTGCACTAGATCTATGTAGGATCCTTCCATTGTCTTATGTCTACGTGTATTAAAACCACGTTTTATTTGCTGTAATCTAGAAGTGTGCTATTCCAAATTCCCTGTGCCATGTGTAGAAGCCATAACCTACATTGCTGTGATAAATTTCTTATCGTTTTGCGTGTGTTCAGGTTTCAGTTTAACACGGTTAATCGGCTTCCAGATTGCGTCACTTCCCCAGGCACTGAGAGAGTGGGGGAACTTCTCTCCCTTAAAGTGGGAATGGAGAAAGGAATAACACAAGGAGGTACCTGTATTAGTGATGTGTCACACTCGCAGGACTTTCTCTAATCACTCTCGCAAGCGCGTATTGTTCTATTTTACTTTAATTGAGATAGACATTTCTAGAATTTGTTTAATTACACACTTCCTAGTAGATACAATGATAAGTGCTGAATATAAAAGGCTTAAATGATAGTCAAATCTTTTAAGGAGTGACTTGTAGCTTTTTACCTTATCCCCCTCATTTATGAGCTGCGTGTACATCATCTGAAATATGCCAAAACATAACAACCCTTTAGGAAACAGATCCAAATGGCGCAGAATTCAGTGCAGGAGGAGGTTTTCCATTCAGCTAATTGTATTAACTCATAGCCATAAAATTGATGATTTCAAAAGCATGTTCCTCGTTAGCCAGGCCAGCATTATTTCTGCCGAGTGACTTTTGTATAGGCACATGGTCATTAAGTTTATTTCATCTTCACTGTTTCATCTATTAAATGCTTTCTTAATTTCTAACTGCACCCGGAAGGCTCCTGAGGAATACATAGCAACAAGTCTTCAAGATTTCACCTCAGCTTAGGTCCCTTTCACAATGCCGGTTTCACGACGTTCGAAAACCAGAATCATGGAGGCCATTTAATTCTCCTTTATTGGATACTGTTTTGTGTTAAGGACGCTGTTAATTGCCAACATCATACCAGAGGCACCTCTGTACCAAAATTTCGTCCCACAGCAGTCCCTTTACCTACTCAGTAGATCTGCTGACTTACAAGTTTAAGAATCATGAACACCTATTATTGTGACAGGCTTGCTAGACGGAACACGATCTTCTAAAAGTTGTACTTGTTTCGAAGGATACTTACTTCTCTACAAGGAGTTTTAAAAAGATTCATGGAAAACAATCCTTAAATTTGTAAAATCACCATTGAATTGTAATTTGACAACCTGGTCATTTCAATTCTCGAATATGACGCTTAAATAAATCGACGCGCAGAAGTGCGTGCAAATTCCATGTGAAATTTTAAAATTTTACTTTCTTACCTCTTATCACTTAAAAATATTTCCCATTATGCAATATTTCCTCAATTTCTTGCGTGTTTTTAGTATTATGCTTTGAAGTTTAGATATAAATCTAAAAAGTTTTTTCTTGATCGATTTTTAGAAAATAAGGTGTTATATGATTTTTGTGAAAACTTAGTAGTGCACAAAAATAATCGACGATTAATAGCGGCATTTTAAATTCTTAACTTTTAATCACATACTTTTTCAAAGTTATTTTCTTGATAAATTAGATATTTGGCCCATGAAAATTAATCTTATGTTCTAATTACATGAAACTGAGAATCCTTAAAACTTATCTTAGCTAAATTTTTGTTACGGAAATGATATATTTTCAAAATCACTATATGACCTAATTTAACTTCAATGTTCCCTGAGCAGACTTTCTGATCCAGGGTTGGGCAACTGGTACTCTCTAAGCGGAGCCTGCTCACGGCGTTGCACTGATAGCTGTAGGTTTAGCAGTTAAAACAAGTGAAGGTCGCCTAAGACAACCGGCGAGTCGCCGAGGCTGGTCTGATCGCTTATGCGTCAACTCCGCATGTCCCTGCAGTGTTATGTACTCGTTTCTGTCTTCAAGAATACCTGGATGGTGTTTGCTTTTCTAATGGGCAAGTGCACTAGCCCAACACTATATTTAAATTTGCCATATACATGCAATTGCACTAGACAATATAATTCGCAAAGTTTTTCTCTGTTCTGCCGTTACTTGCACATTATTAAATACAATTTAGCCACCAAGATATTTTAAGCTGTTTGTAAGGATGTGTCTTTCGGAGCCAGGTTTCTTAGTCATAGACACCATAGAATGAGGCGGTTTATCTTAATTCACCCATGCTTTTATGTGAATAACTTTGTTTATTTTACGTTTTCTCTTAACTAAAAATTTTCTGTAAGTAACATTTCCTCAAAAAATATTGCATCTAGGAAGCTCAAATTTTCTCAACTGCCCAAAAATTATATAAACTTTAAAATTAATGCAGCAGTTTTGCCATATTTTACATTTAATTTAGAATCTATAACATTACGTACCACAAAAATTGAGCTAATTTTTTAAAATTATATATAAATAGCAATTTTCAGTATAAAATTAAAATTTTAAATATTGTTTTCTTAGTTCATCATGTCTTTAAACGCATTAAAACAGAAGGTTACCCAAATAAATGTACCTAAGTGAACATCACTATACCAACATTGTTTTTTCTGCATATTAATTTACAGGAATGTGTAAACCTACAAAGTTGGCAATACCTCAAGTACTGCACAATGTGTGGTATAAATATTATGCTTATAGCTGTAATTGTTGAGGTTATGTTCACGCTACAATATTGATATTTTTCATATATACTGTGTTTAACTACAACGTGTTCTGAATACTATACTATTGTCATATTCCGAATAAGTCGTTAATTATGTATCAAAATATTTCTATAACAAAATCGTCATGTCTGAGAATATCGTTCGTGTTCAATAAAAGTTCAACTGATGAAAATATAATTGCATTCTTTGTTTTGATATTACACGGTACCAATGCATGAATTTACTTCTAAACTGTACTTATTGACAAGTAGATTTCCAAAGCCAAGACAAAGCTTCATAACAGCTTTTGCACGTTCACGTATTTTAGAAATAAAAACCACTAAGCACTAAAAATATTACCTGGTTTTGCAGAAACAGCTTAATGAAGACATGTACAGCGTTGCCAACATAAATTGCTAAAGTTGACTCAAATGAGAAGAGTCAGGCTGATTGCAGCTTACATAGAAGGCAGTGGTTTTGCTTACAATCAATAACAAATAATCAGATATCATAGCGAAATACTATACTTAGCAATTACAGGATTTTTAACTCACTTAGAGATGGGTTGGTACAAGCAAACTCAGAACGCCACTATCTTTTAAAATATTTAGCTTCAATTAAAGATAACGTCTTTCTCCACTTTTAGTAGAATAGAGGAGTAGAGGAAGTATCGTATTCCATCCAAAAATTCGATGTCGAGATTTCACCGGAAATATTTGAGGCACCCTGAGTCCAAAAAGGAGCATTTTTAGAAAAAGGTCCATGTGTGTGTCTGTCTGTCAGTCTGTGGACAGCATAACTCAAAACCGAAAAGTCAGTTAAAAATCGAACTGGTATTTAAGTTCAATGTCTTTTAAGGATGCGATACGAAGATTTGGAAGAAAATACCAAAACTACTCCTTCCATCAGAAAACTTTTCCAACATTTTGATTTTCTAGAAAATGCCTCTAACGATTCTGATTAAAATGCCATATGTTTAAGGTATTTTTATGATAAACTGAAATGTATATTATGAATTTTCTGGCTATAGCCCATGTAGCCCTGTATACTCTGGATGACCTTTGAATATCTCGTAAACCATAAGAGATAGACCAAATCTTACTGTACAAAAAATGCAGATCTCACTAAAACATACAATTTATGTCTGAATAATGTTTTTTTGTAAAGTGAACCATTTCGGAGATATTCCTTGTTATTTGTCTCAGTTTGGGAAAAATGGGGGAAATGGAACATCGTTGTTCATTTTTATGTGTTAAATGTGCAAAGAGAACGGGATCCCAAAGCTTTAAGAGATTTGACTATCGCTCAAAGCTTACTGTATTCTAACATTCTTCTTGCACGTATAAGGAAATAAGTAATAAGATAATTTTTACAAATGTTTGTTTCAACTAACTTGAAGATATAGGAATAAGAGTTTGTAAGAATGGTTAGTACAAGAGTAGAAAAACTCATGTGAGTGCACGTCCGATTTTTATCATATTGCAATGGAAGACTTTATCAGTCCTAATGCACAAAATGCACAACAATAAAGTAACTGGTTTGGATTTGTCATTTTGTCATGTCATTTTGTCAAAGATTTATGTATTGATAGTTTGGTATTATCATTTTTCCCATTTCTTTTACTTATGACCGCCTCCGTAACGTAGTTGGTAGCGCGCTTGCCTCTGGTGCCGAGGACCCGGGTTCGATCCACGGTACCAGCGTGGGGATTTTTCCCCCTATGGAAGGTCTGGCATGGGATGCACTCAGCCTCGTTAGGTCCCGGGAGGACCAATAGAGAAGCTACTTGATGGAAAAGTAGCATCCCCAGGTCCAGAAGACCGCATAACTGACCGGGAGGGTTCGGGGTACTGACCACGTCCCACCCTCCAGTACTGCACCCAATCAATGAAGTCAGTAGTGTGCAGAGGTGGGGGACTTAGTGGCTGAGCGGTAGACCTTGGCATTTCGTGGGCAGTTGCGGCGGGGTTTAGTTTAGTTTAATTAATTTCTTTTACTTATGTACCCTTATCACTACGGATCTGTTAGAAGGTACTAGCAGAGCGGTGTTTGGTGGACAGTTAGTCTTCAAGGTCTCACTCCTATCCATACCATCCTGCTCCGTCACTACTACAAAGAGGGAGTAGTGCAGGGCAACTGTACCTCTGCCCCCCGTGACGGGCAAATAGCATTAAGGTGCCACCATTCTGTCTATCTGCAGATACATCTACACTTAATGTTCATCGTATTATCCCTATATCATACCACCTTGCTTCATCATGAGTCCACAGAGGGAATAGTGCAAGGTAACTGCAGTTCTGCCTCCGTAACCAGCAGATGGCATTACGGTGCCATCCAGTCCATCTGGTTACATTACCTGTGTACAGATGGCACAACATTCATTATTACCATGCATTTTTTATTTATACTATTGTTTTTGACTAAGATGGAACTTTGAACCCTGGTTTTAGATATTCAAACTGGTGCCTTGGCGACTGAGAGAAAATCACGAAAAAGACTCAGTTAGGTGGTTTGGTCCACGAGATTTGAAGCCGGTACCTCCCAAATGTGAAGCATTCCTCTCGGTATTGTTATCAATTAGCGACAGCGACAGCGACAGCCCTTCCAGAAAAAACAGCCCAAAGAAATCTCTTCATTGTGTAGTAACGTTGATCAAGCTTCAGTTTTTTTGAACTTACTACTTCATTTTAGCGACTCAGTGAGTGAACTGGATCGACCCATCGCTGCACGTAGTAAGCTCTGGATAAGACCAGTCAAGGTCATCCTGAGCGGCCATTACTTGTCATCATCAGAATGCTGACATTCCAGTTGGCAAGTTTGTCCCTTGAGACCACCTCACAAGCTGGCTTAGGATCAACTTTTTCTCCCATTCGTTATACAAGGTGTGCTATTATTTACTCCTCTCAAATAGCAGTCCGGTCCTCTGAAGAAGGCAATAGGCCATTAATGACAGCCTCCATTAGACGAGGAATCGGAATTTATGCTTTCAATTTAAATTTGCCCAAGTGGTATATTTATTTTTTTGTGATACTTGTCGTTCTAATGGTTGACAGGCGAAGAAGTCGGGGAAACGTTTTCAAGGGTAATTCGAGAAACCATTTATGACATCGTCTATCAAAATATCTGATTAGCAATTTAATGACAAGGGAAATTCTTGGTTAGTTAATTGGTCGCCGTATCGTATCTTAAAGCTATAAAGTGCGTCGCTCTGATGCCGTGGGGGTGTTGTTGTGTGGTTATATTCATCAAGCATCCTACGCGCTTCAGGTTCGATCGGCTCCTTCCTCGACTTAGAAGATAATCATTTAGACCAGTTCCAGTTAGTAATGTTAATTCTTATTAGGCACCTTTAGAGATACATCCTAAGTTTCAAAGCAACTTTCAAAATGGAATATCACCAAGGATTAAACTCACCATTTATTAGCAGAAACAGCTGCTTCTCTTCTTCATTTTAATCTCATCTTCATCATCAACTTCATCTTCCTCATCATCTACATCATCTTCATCATTTACATCAAAATCTTCATCATCTTCATCATAATCATTTGTCTATATTTTCTTCTTCATCTTCGTCTACATCACCATCATCTTCACCATCTTCATCTTCTTCTTCATCACCATCATCTTCTTCATCACCATCATCTTCTTCATCACCATCATCTTCTTCATCACCATCTTCTTCATCACCATCTTCTTCATCACCATCTTCTTCATCACCATCTTCTTCATCACCATCTCCTTCACCATCTCCTTCACCATCTTCTTCACCATCTTCTTCATCATCATCATCTTCGTCTGTATCATCTTCTTAATCTTCTTCACCATATTTATCATCTTCTTCGTCATCTTAATCTTCTTCATGTTCATCTTATTCATCTTCGTCTTCATCTTCTCCATATTCATCTTCAACTTCTTCCTTATCTTCATCTTCGTCATCTCCTCCTCCTCCTCCTCCTCCTCCTCCTCCTCTTCTGGCTGTACAGCCCTTGATTATCTTTGGTCTCCTGCAAATCCTCCGCCACAAATCTTTATCCTCCACTTTACTTTTCCACCTCGAATTCCAATCTCTCTTAAATCTTCTTTTACATTACCTAACCATCTTGTTTTTGACCAAAGTTGGTATTTAAGTTTGTCTTTCAAAGATGCGACACGAAGGTTTTGAAGAAAATTCATCCACCCTAAACTACCTGGTTCTGGACAATTTTTCGAACATTCTGATTTGCTCGAAAATGGCTAACGATTTTTATGTTTAATATATTTGTATAACAAATTAAATGCATATTTTGAATTTTCTGGCTGTAGTCTATGTAGTCCTGTTTACTCTGGATGAGTTTTGAATAACTCCTAAACAATAAGAAACTGACCAAATCTTACTGTACAAAAGATGTAGATCTCCCTAAAGGACACAATCTTTGTATAAAAAATTTTTTTGTAAAGTGAACCATTAGGAAACATTTCTTTTTATAGGTGTCAGTTTTGGAAAACTTGAACTTTCCTCAAATGCAACACCGTTGTTCATTTTTTATATGTTAGTCGTGCAAAGAGAACGGAATCTCAAAGCTTTAAATGATTTGTCTATCGCTCAAAGTCTAGTATATTCCCATACTCCCTTTGAACCTACAAGAAAATAAACAATAAGATAATGTTTACAAATATTTATCTCAATTAACACGAAGAAGATATAGGAATAAGGGTTTGTAACAATGGTTAGTACAAGAGTAGAGAAAGTCATGTGAGTGCAACAAATCAGATTTTTATATTCCTATTTTTGTATATATTTTTAGTCATAATTCTGTCGTTTGTTAATTATGTTGGTAATGTTGGAGCTGTTACGATTATTGTTCAATATATAAATATGATGTCCCGAGCTTGTGTAGACCCGTGTACCACTCGAGTATACAAAGGAAAATTCCCTTTGAGAACAGCAATACGAGAGATACGGAGGGAGTTACGCATTGGCGCTGTGCTTATTGTACCTATGCCCCCAAGTGGGCACCCCCTGGGCGGAGTATGAAGTGACGTAAGACACCGGGCGGCAGACTCGCGGTATCACAGAACATATATTGATAGTTCCAAGGTTTACCAACTTTGGCGACTCCTCGAGGTCTTCCTTGTCCAACCTGGGTACCCTGGTACTCTGAAAGAACTAACGGGATGAAGGATGAATGAAATTATTAATGAAGTAAAATGGAAGGACAGGATGTAATTATCTTTTCCAGCATTCGCCTTCCTTTGAGAAAGATCCTTTGACAATTATCCAGTACCGGAAAATGCCACGAAATCTAGAAGTACGCTTAAAAGATGACGAGGAAACATACGAAAGGGAAAATATGATGGAAAGAAAACCGCAGTAATTGAGAAACCAACTCAGCATACGCCCCAACAGGGAAAACAACGAAAAACCCGAAGTCAGAGTGTGTGGGCGACAACAATCGAACCCGGTAGTTCCTGATGCGGAGCCATTTCTCTCGGTACATAGCCCTTTACTTTCCTGCATTCTTCAAAGGCAAAATACCTATAAAGATTGTTTCTGCAGTTTTGTCAACTATATTATGGAATCCAAATAACACTAGGGTTGGCAATTCTGTTTGTTGCACCTCCCCTCCATCCGAGCATATGGACGCACCCTTCCCCTCCTCACGCAATAATGAGCCGAAGGTCATCAGCAGGGTTAGGATTTTTAGGTACAAACTTCAGATGCAAAAAGAAAGGGATAAAGTGCTCAAATAAGGTAAAAAAGGGACAAAAAGTGCTGGTTTATTCAACGAATTCAACAATTTCTCTTTCCTCTATTCTAATTTACTGAATTACAAACAAGTACATCAAATTGTCATTCATCAGAAGAAGGAAAACACATGAAGCTGTTAAACTTCAAGACATTACGCATCTCTACAATTTTAAAAGTCTGTTTCTCGTAGGAGATTATGTGTATGGTTGGAGGAAAAGGGATAAAAAGATGCCTCTTTTGGCAATTAGAAACAAAACTTCACACTTTGGTATGTTCTCCATCACAAGAATATACTACGGAATGAATAAATATAAGGTTTTAGATCATCTAATGCAGTTTTGTTGTGACGTTCCTTGCATGTTTAGAGGAAGTATTTAACCTCCCACTTTCTGTGCACAGAACATTCTGCTATGGTAAATTAATGATTTTGTCTGTGACGGAAGTTTTTTTCAACTAGTAGGTATGTTCCAGTCTTGAGGTATCGATTTTAAGTCGTCTTTAGACATCTCCGTGTAATGCAGACTCGTCCATTATTTCCTGACAACACGCGAGTGACAAGCAAAAAATGACTTCCGTCATATTTTGTGCCGCCTGGCGTCGCTAAAGGAAAGGCCTAAGGTCTATATTTACCTCGAGCTATAGGAAACAAGAGGTATGTTAAGGGAGGAGCCAGTAATGTTTCATTTCTGTCCGTCAGTCCATGTCCCAAGGTAATACGCTCGCCGTCATATTTCACGTGTCAGCTTTGAACTACCTCTACCCTTCCATCAATGTCGAAGCATCAGTCGTTTTCTACTTTCTCGCTAGGAAATGTTTTCCTCAGTTTTAGTTGCCGTTGTTGTGATGTTTGTTGCCCAAAACAAAAGAAACTTCTGGCGGCGACTGATTGATGAATATCGATTCACCTTTTTCCGCTGGTAATGTACACCTTTGTAACCTTTTTTATTGTTTCGTTTCTTACCACTGGTAAGTATAAAGGGACAGCTTGCGTTAAAATCCCATCCCTGAAGACTTAGATCTTGTCCACACTTGCGAGCATTACATAGAAAGGAGATTGGTTACACTGTCAAAGGTACCTCGCTATTTGGTATTTAGCAAATTCGGCTCAAGTGGAGCACTCCACTGCAACACGTTATTGCCTCAATCCATCTGCCATCCCTCCTATACTGATCATATAGTTTAAAAATATTTTTCTGACTAAATAGCAAAGAAATTTTAGTGCTTGACTTTCTCTACTCTTGCATCAACTATTCTTACAAACACTTACATTGGTCGTTCTATAATTTTAAAATTGATAACGACCTCCCGTTTGAGAACGAAATATTGCAAAATTCTGACCAATATAAAGGAATATTTTTTCACTACCAAGCAGGGTACCTAAATGATCTAACTCCTATCGGAATATAGTAAGGGAGTGGGACTAGCACTGGTGTTTTCAGTCGGTCTGCGCAGTGACGTCACCTTGACTGCAGCATAATGAACAAGACTAGAATTTTGCTGATGATTGCGACGACAGTAATAATACAGCTGTAAACTGAACATCTGAATGCTTTATTTATCTAATACAAAAGAATAAATTAAATCATACTTATGTGTGAAGTAATTAAGGACTACAATAAAGGTATATTGTTAAGCTGAAAATTGAAGGCTATATTTAACGTTTTCTCCCGAAGTAGTAGTATAATTATTATTTCCGTGGTTCATATACGTGAGAGAACAAATTGTGAAACACTTTTTTCAAAACGGTAAGCAAATACCCTTTTTCTGGCAGGGACAAGAAAGGCAGCATATCTTCCAAAAGTTCGATACAGAAATCTGAAGTTTGAGAACCTTGTAACCGAAAACGGAGTTCTACTTCAAGTTCAACTTATTTTATTGTTCTACCATTTACTCTTAGTAGGTAGAGAAAGAACAGAACAACCCCAAATACAGAGCTTGGGACTACATTTTCAGAATGTTCTAAAGATGAGACATGAAAACTTAGAGGAAAATCTTTTTCAGCTCTCGTATGTACTTTTCGGTGACCAAATTGTGAGTCCAGGCGAAACAGATTAGAACTTAAAATGTGATATAATGTTACTCATAGAAAAATTTGTTCTTTACTTCCATCTGTCGGGCCACGGACCAAACTTTCGGGTACACTGGACCACTGTTTCCATAGATATTTTGTTTTATCAATGTATAACAGTGATATTGAACAAACATGAGTGACGTTTGCCACTCTTTTGAAGTGAATAGTACTAATTCTAATGGAGCAGTGTGCATAATATGCAGAAAAACATTTTCGCGCGGATAAGCGACATAATATCAGATGATCTGAAATAGAGAGAAAAACACACAATTGGTTATATGCGTTTATACACAAACGTTGATGCTTAAGAATCACTATTAGTATCGAGTAACGAAAAACACTGCCATTGTCCCATCACTATATTAAATAATTAAAGCATTTTTATAAGGAATAGGTCTATAGCAAAGATATACTGTCTCTTTTTCGCAGTAAAATAGCAATAATGAAAACTAACGCTTTGTAGCTCTAACAGATCTTTCAAAACTAGCTCATAGCAATTTGGAATATATTTATGAAGTATGACGCAAATATTCCTCTTCCCTATGTCGATTATAACGTTGTCTTTAAGATCTATAAGATCTTGTCGCCAGGATATCTCCTATCCTGTGTTTGGTATCCTGACTAGCTCTAGCAAGAGGTCCTAATCTGCAGGGTATGCGTGAGTTGTGATAGGAATGGAACCAAACGTAGAATTAACAAACATTTGACTTTACTTGCTAATTTCCAGATTTGTAGAGAACTACCAATGATATCTAAATAGAATATCACTTTCTAACTTCAACTGCATCTTTCTAATACTTGAACTTTGTCACCCTTTGGCAACCGCCGAATTATGTATACGCGCCAGCTTACGTACAAATCACAAAATTGCACGTGCGCTCTCTGCTCGATTCAAGACGAATGTGTCTTGCGTTGCATTTGTTTGCGTGAGCAACGCGAAGGGGTTGATTTCCATTGGTCAACTTTTGAGCACGTCATGGCAAGGTGCGAATCAGCCCGCGGAATTCTTCGGGCTTCGCTCGTACAACAATTTAAATCTTTATCACTCATCTAATGTGCCTAGGCTTCCATTCTTGAGACTAACATATTCATCTTTATTACAACGGTTTTGCTTAACTATCGATTAGAATCTCCTTTTACTTCTTTTTATTATTGATTACTTATATTCATCTAATAATTTCGGTTTTAAGTATCACAAAAGTAGCAACAATAATTGCTTATGTTAATAAATTGCTGAGAATTAGCTCAGAACTAACAACCTTGGAAACATCCATATCTCGAGTAACAGAAAAGACCTGATGAATTTTGTTCCACCTGACACCCTCCAGAAGTTCAACTCAACAGCACTAAAATGACTGGAAAGTGTATACATAGTCTGTGGCATTATATTAAGTTTGGACGCTAGTAAGCAGCACTACAAAGATCTAATTATCTTGTTACAAATGACGATTGCAGTTACTTTCAATGCACTTTATTTCTGTTCTAAAACTGAATCACAAAACACAGTTTTATCGTTAACACAATTTACAATTTACAAGCAAAACCAAAATAACCATCCATTAGAAACTAACGAGATGTGCAGTAGATTTGAGGTAGCAAATTAATTTCAAACTCGGAATAGCAAGTATAGGGTGCGGCAGTAAAATATGACGAATTTTATAGACCTGTTGTGGGACACTCAGAACGAATTAAACAAACATACATATACTGGAAGTTAACTAGTACAATGCAGTTTACTAATGTCTCATTACTTTTTAAAAACCATACTTTGTAACTAGACACCACGACAAGGAATACACTCCTGCAATCGCACAACTCGCCCCAACAAAACAGTATCGATGGCACAAATTTTCAGCTGAATGATGATGCGAGGCTTCTTGTGGTAAGTCCTAATTTTCAAATAATCTCATATAAGGTACCGTGCAATATTAAATTCACTTATATATCTTCTCTACACAGCTCCAAAGAAGTTTTTACTGGCAACACGTATCAGCTATCCATATTACCGTTCATAGTTCTGATAAAAACAATTGCATGGTTCAGAAATCCCATTAGCTACACTGTTGTTTATGTAACCCAAAACCTTCAGAAATGAGCGTGTTCTATAAACCATCATATCCCAGAACAGCACCCTATATGTATAATGATAGGGGATAATTATAGCAGACAATCACACAAATTACTCAATTATCCTCGAGTTATCTTACAGCGTTCTGCAGGATCTCCTGTTACAGATAATACCCAGGGAAATATGTAATCTGTGATTTGGATTATTCAAAATATTGAAATGTAACTGCGAGTAGTTAGCGTGTAGCTTCCTCGATACGTAGGTTCAGATTCGTTTCTCGGTGAGGAATTTTTACTTAAGTAGAGTCAGTGGCGGCCTTATTTTAAACATAAGGCATTTAATCAAAATCGTTAGAACCATTTTTGAGAAAATCAGGATGTTCAAAAAATGTTCCATGTAAAGGGTACTTTAGGGTGGAGGAATTTTCTTGAAATCTTCGTGTCACATGTGTGAAATATATTAGATTTAAATACCAATTTTAGTTTTTAACTGACTTTTCGTTTCGGATTTATGCTGTTCACAGACTGACAGACACACATACACAGGCACATACACACACATTTAATAAAAGAGCTTTTTCTATTCAGAGGCCTCAAAACCTATTTCCGTTGAAATCTCAACATCGAAATTTTGGATGGAATAGATTTCCACTACTTACTATACCTACTAGGAAAAACTAAGGATGAAAATAGTGAAATAGGATGTTAGGGGTATACGTGCCGATATTTTGATAGTTGGTATCTTAATATGTATCTACTTCGATGTGTTGGCTGTTTTTTCTCCAACAGTTTTTCGAGGCGCCAATCACAAAATCCACTAAGTGATTTTTCTTTGTGTGGTTGTAATTGCGACACGAAATATACAACGCCTGTCGTTAGACTATCCATTTTCCTTCACACCTTAAGCATGATCTACTGTCTGGATATTGTGTGATCATTTGCCTTGCAGAAGACATTGGAAATTGG
Source organism: Tenodera sinensis (assembly GCA_030765045.1). NCBI lineage: Eukaryota > Metazoa > Arthropoda > Insecta > Mantodea > Mantidae > Tenodera > Tenodera sinensis. Next base: position 69,778,318 of record CM060968.1, read on the forward strand.
CTGTTCTATAACAGCCATGTCCAATTGCCCAGCCACCTCTAATACTCCTCGCATGACATGTATTAGGAAGGAGGATCTTGCCCTGTCGATCTTTGCCCTCTCAAGTGACGTTAGCTTAAATTATGACAAAACACTGTGCTGTTTATTTCCTTTCCCTAAATAAGTTTGGAAGGTGTGCGAAAATCAGAGGTACTTCTTATAGATATAGCTAGGGAAGGGAAGAATGGATCGATATTGGTTTTCTTGGGTAACAAGTAACAAATTAATACATCAGGAAAGTAGTGATGCTAATTTATTTTAAATTTAAAACACTATGGTTATTACACAACTTGAATATTTCTTGAGGTGTTTCTTAGATTACAAATATATGTCAAAAGATACAAATCTTTAACATGTGAAGAAGTAAGAATCTGCTTCCACAGCGACTATCTGGCCATACAGTCAGCTGCATTTGACTAGGAGATACCTCACCACATGTTGCTCGCCTTCCCAGAAAAGAATGTTCGCTCTTGGCTCCGAGTTGAAGAACTGCCTCTCTGGTCGTCCTTTGAGGAACCCTAATAATCGTTTTAAAACACCGGTCCTTCCTATTGAGTCCTTTCACTCAGAGTCGCAAAATCTTAACATGAACCTTTGTAGCTAATGAAATAGAAAAGTACTGGAATTCAGTTGACGCGGAGTCAACATGTAACTGTCACTCCCTTAAAATCAGGGTTGCTATTGGTCCTTAAGGACAAGGATAGAGATGTGCCTTTTCTGAAGCGTGCAGACGGATTTCTGGCAGTCATTAGTTATGGGTAGCGCATATTTCCTTTGTGACAACTGCACATGCGTTGAAGAAACAGACACCAAATTATACAACTGCTGCATTTCTACTTTCTCTAGTGGTATGTAGAGGAAGTATTGTATCCCACCCAAAAATTCGATGTTGAGATCTCACCGGAAATATATGTTTTGAGACCCCCTGAATAAAAAAAAGAAAAGCATTTTTGGAAAAAGATCCGTGTGTGTGTGTGTGTCTGTCAGTCTGTGGACAGAATAACTCAAAAACAAAAAGTCGGCTATAAACCAAAGTTAGTATTTAAGTTTAATACCCTTCAAGGATACGACATGAAGATTTTGAAGAAAATAGCACCACCCTAAACTACCCTTTACATGGAAACTTTTTAGAAAATTTTGCTTTTCTTGAAAATGGCTGTAACGATTTTGATTAAAAGGTCATATGTATAAGATATTTATATGAGCTATAGCCTATGTAGTCCTGTTTACTCTGGATGAGTTCTGAGTAATTCGTAAACCGTAAAATATAGACAAAATCTTATTGCACAAAAAATGTCGAACTACATTAAACACACAATTTATGTTCAAATAAATTTTTTGTAGAGTGGTGCATTTCGGAGATATTCCGTGTTACTTGTGTCAGTTTCCCTAAACTTAAAACTTTCGTGAAATGGAACATCGTCGTTCATTTTTTTATATGTTAAGCGTGCAAAGAGAACGGAATCTCAAAGCATCTGTTATCAAAACCCAATATAATTTTTATTTACAGTACATATTACTATACACTGTGCAAGTTTCAAGCCATTCCAATAAGAAATGCTCCGCAAGGAGCATTTTGTATAGAGCAAAATGCTGAAAAATTGCAAACTGAGAAAAAGGCAAAAGAAAATAAACTGACCTCAGAATTACCCTGGACCATATGTCTCCCCTTCAGACCTCTTGTTTCTTTCTTCAGATGATATTTTCAATTACATTACAAATGGCAATAGCCAATCATTAGCAAGTCCAAAATAGGGGTGAAATGGCACAGTTATATCATAAAAAAGGGCATATATGGACATTTAAATACCACGCACATCAAGTGGATCGCTTCTGTTAGCTTTAGCTGTTAGCTTTAAAAATGGCGGAACTGAAAAAATAATGGATGCATATGATGGAGGAAAGATTGTAATATTTTTTAAGCCTAAAATAAAAAAATTCAATTTTTTACAAAAAAATCGTCAAAACTCAGTCATATGTACCCTTTAGGTGTATAATAGTCAAAAACTTCGGCCAATAACAGGCAATACCTTAAAATCCTGATGTGCTGCACTCGCATAACTTTCTCTACTTTTGCAGTAACCATTCTTACAAACTCTTATTCCTATATCTTCTTCAGTTAGTTGACATAAACATTAATACAAATTATCTTATTGCTTATTTCCTTGTAGGTGCAAGGGGAATATTAGAATACAGTAGGCTTTGTGACTTCTGTGCTACGCCTATGTAGAGACAGTAACCAACCTGAAAACCCACTACTCTTACTAAATAAAATTATAAGTTAGCTAATGAAGCTTGAAGATTGAAGTAATGTGGTTTATTATACTGTTTCCAATTATCAATTAAAACGTCTGCACATATACTCCTGACATCCTGTATATATTTCAGAAATCCTAGACGTAGGAGAACATAGGTTGAGTAATCCTGAAGGATAAACACTTGCGGATGTTCCTGAAGATGGTAGCCTAAGCACTTGCCGAGGGTTGTTTTGATGCACTCTGCTACATGAGGGATGGAAACCGGAAGAAGACGCTTTAAAAGAAGTTGAAGAAACAGACTCAGGGTAAGTAGAAATATCCTATCCACATTTCTTTCTTGAGGAACGCGCGGTTAAGATCTTGACATTTCCCACCCCAGTAACCCACTTCTCTATAGCAAGCAGCTTTTTTTCCCACCCCCTGATGCTCCACTTGGCCTGTTCTATACACTCTGTTCCGACAAGTCCCCCAATTTTTCTCTCCTCTCGTGCAAACCAACCCCCTCCCACTACCTCACTTCATTCAACCGGCTGGCAAGAGAAAAAAAAACTTTCGGACATGGAGAACACGGAAGAGGACAGCGGGGGAAAATCCGGGGCATGCGCATCTTCAACCGTCACCTGTTGCATCTAGCAAACACAGCGGAAAGAGTGAGGGGAGTTAAGAGGAAAAATTCAATGAATTTAAAATGCTCTTGCTGGTGTGACTACAATAAAAAGACGATCGAGCGCGTTTTTTGTGTGCGTCATGATTGTGCATTTTGCGCTAATCGGTCACTATGCAGTCCCCCAAAGTCCTCTCGCGAAAAGATCGCTAATTTCAGAACAGCATTTAGCCCGAAAAGTGATTTTATAGCATCGTAATTCACAACACTAACTCTTGGACCTGGAATCAACAAGATGCCATTGTACCCGGGCCTTAGGTAACTATGTGATAACTCATCTTATTTTCTCTCTCTCTCTCTCTCTCTCTCTCTCTCTCTCTCTCTCTCTCTCTCTCTCTCTCTCTCTCCCCTCTATTCCACGATGTTGTAACTAGGTGGCCATATCATGATCGATTTGTTAGAAGATATTACTTGGTCCAAACAGCTTTACGTTTGTTTATCCTTGGCCAAAGGAGTAACTATTGTCTGTCCACCAGGTCACGGCCTTAGAGGAATGAAGGGGACAGAGTAAACCCCGCAATTTGTAAACAACCTCGGAAACTTTCTACTTCAGATGATACCAACTTACCTCCAATGTTAATCACACTATGTTTACCCACTGCTAATTTCTCTTAGTTCCAATTCTAAAATCGCACAAGTTGAAGCCGGAATTGTGAGCACCATAATTATGGACATAATACTGCGTCACATAGCAGAATTAAGTACTCAGGAAATGTTAAAATCGTTACGTGTATAAAGGTACAAAATCCGGAAGGATTAGTTACGGTTAAAAATTGTCAAAAGGCACGAAATGTTACAAGTCATTAGGGGCAAGCGTCAAGTAGTCAGGTGAGGCCTGGTAATTCCAGTTTTCCTGAAAATCGCTTAGTGCAGGAGTTGGAGAGCAAAACAAGGGATAGTCGCGGAGACTTCTTGAAATCGCTGCTGTCGTAAGTGTAATGAAAGGGTGAAAGGCACAGATAGCGTCATGACGCACAGACACTTGGCTTCCAGAACCCGGAGAGAGCAGGTCGGTGAGACACTTGCCTTCCAGATCGCAAGTGAGTAAGTTAGTTGGACTTACCTTCCGGACCTCGAGTGTGGGGACACACTACAGTTTCGAGAAACAATTTTCGGTCTTAGTAAAGACACAGTAAAGACGTAACAAAATTCTAATAGCGATTGGCAAATCTAAAACGTTACTTGGTCGTAAATAAAAGTGTTTTAAGGAGAGTTCCGGCTTTTATTGCAAATACTCACGCATACCCTGAGGTTAAGATCCATGCCGAGCAGTCTGGAGTAGAAATCAAGTGAGAGCAGCATTCTGCTTAGGATAGTGGAATTGAGGAGCGGGTAAGCTCGCAACAAAGTACTATGTAGGAAGCAAAGTAAAAAATCTGATGTGTTACACTAGCATGAATTTCTCCACTCTTCTACTAACCATTCTTACAAACGCTTATTCCCCCATCTTCTTTGTGTTAGTTGAGATAAACATTTGCAGAAATTATCTTATTTGCTTATTTCCTTGTAGGTGTAAGGGGAATATGGGAACACAGTAGGCTTTGAGCGATAGTCAAATCTTTTAAAGCTGGTCGCTATATGAAGGCTTTGAAATTCCGCTCTCTTTGTACGGCCAAGAGATAAAAATTGAACAGCGACCTTCTATTTGAGAAAAGTTTAAGTATTACAAAACTCAAACAAATAGCAAGGAATATCTCCGAAATGGGTTTGGACATAACGTGTGTTTTAATTTTGTACGGTAACATTTTGGTCTATCTCTTACAGTTTACCAGTTATGCATAAGTCATAAAGAGTAAACAGAACTACATGGGCAATAGCCAGAAAATTCAAAATATATATTTCATTTGCTATAAAGTATGTTAAATATACAGCATTTGAAATATCATAGGAGCCATTTTTGAGAAAATCAAAGTTTTCGAAACATTTTCCATATAAAAGTTGGTTTAGGGTGGAGGAATTTTGTTTAAAATCGTCTTATCATATCCTTGAAAGATGTTAAACTTGAATACTAACTTCGGTTTTTAATTGACTTTTCGTTTTTGAGTTATGCTGTTCACACACACACACACACACACACACACACACACACACACACACACACACACACACACACACACACACACACACACACACACACACACACACACACACACACACACACACACACACACACACACACACACACACACACACACACACACACACACACACACACACACACACACACACGCCCACGCCCACGCACAGCCTTTTTTCTAGAAATACTTTTTTGGATTCGGGGTCTCAAAACATATATTTGAGGTGAAATCATAACATCGTATTTTTGGGTGGAATACAACACTTCCCCTACGATAGATTCTAAGGGTTGGAAAGTGATTGAGCGATGTGAACAAGTGCATGGAACTTCCAGTAAGTCAACTAATTGCAAAAGCTGCTGTTTATACAAGGGTTGAAAAACAAACTCTCAAACATGTGCAAGATTTATGGCGAACGGTTCAAAAGATACTTCTTACGACTTCAGAGAAACAATGGAAAACAATGCTGTAGAGAATGTGGATGATTTTGACATTTCTGTGATTTGGAGAATTATATTTAACCTTTAACCCAGTTAAGAAGTGTGTCTCTACTATAAATTGCTGCCTGTTTTTCGGGAGAAGATGAATGTTCCATGGAGAGAAAATTTGCTTTGGAAATTTGCTTTTCAGAGCTGGGTTTTAAATGATGAAATGTTAAGCAAAAGAGAGATACTTAAAGAATATTCTCAGATCACGGTGGCATGATTATCTGATTAAAATAAAGCATTTAGGATAAAGTAGAAGTAGGTATCATCTATATTGATGAAAGCTTGGTAGATAGTAACATCACACTGGAATGAGTATCTTTTTACAAGCTAATATGAATTGAATTACGTTTTGCTATTTTGAGCCACTTCTTTGCTTTAATCTAGCGTTTTTTTTTTTTGTTTTTTTTTTTTTTTTTCACAGTGAACCATTTCGGAGATATTCCACGTTAATTGTGCAAGTTTTGGAGAACTTATACTTCTGTCAAATGTAACATCGTTATTCATTTTTTATATGTTAATCGTGCAAAGAGAGCGGAATTTGAAAGCATACGTAATATCTACGGGTAACCGTACACTATATCTCCTTGTTTGTAAGGTTTATTCCCACTTTTCTTTTCTTGTTCCTTTGCTATTTGGGTAATTTTTACTTCTATCTTCGTCTTTATTGTCACTCATTATTTGCTCATCGTTTACTTTGTTCTTCAACGAATATGAAGGGGAATGAGATTTATTTTCATAAACTGTAAGAGTTTATGAACTCTTATGAGTGTCCAATAGTGTACAGATTTTCCTCATATATTGTTTACCTCAGCCCTCTTACGTATAGGCATGGTAACAGCACTCTGCATTTCTATGGGTGTCACAAAATTTGATGGCGGGTGGCTCGATACTAAATCTAATCAGAGGCTTGCCGTACCTTGCGGTTTTGTATAGTTTAACATGCTGAGGAACTACGCTGTAAAGTCAATGGTATAAATATCATTTGCACTACAAAATGTATTTGCACAACAGGAAAAAGGAAAGTAATAATAGTAAGCTATCAGCCGCCATTAAATTTTGCGACTACCATAAATGTCCTGGATGGTACCACTCGGGGTGATGATAGTAAAGATTTGCGTCAAACCTTGTACATATGACCTTGGGAGGCTAGCTTCGTGTCCCTTATTAACTAGATTAACGAGTTAACAGTAATATTTTATTATACGCTTAAAATTTATGTTAGACATAGTCAGAATCGTCGTGCAAGAATGCACGAAAAAAGAGGGGAATTTTATCTTCAGCCGTTCGTATTTATACTTAATTATATTTATGTGTATTTTGTCAGAACTGAAGCAGACCTTGAACTGTTAACAGAGGTGCTTGTACCTTTGTGTATGAGTGCACCGTTATACTTCCCCCTTTCTCCTAATACAGCCCTAATTACTTGACAAGGGGACAGAACAGGTAGTGCAGTTCTAGGAATTTGTAGAAGCTTGTAGTATAGAAGTGTATTAGTGATAGGAAAGCCTTAGAACTCGACAGTTCGAAACCCTGATTCTGTGACAGGCGATAGACAACTGTATCTCTGGTTCGACACATACCGGGCAGATGGCACTACGGTGCAGTCCTGTATCTGCTTTCAGTATTTGTGGATAGATGGCAGCGCATTCGCTATTACTACCAATTTTCATTTTTACTACTGCTTTAGAGTTAAAATGGAGCCTTGGGTAGTCGTATCCTTGGCGACTGTGGGAAACCACGTAACAAACTCAGTCACACTGATCTGCCGACGGAATTTGAACCACAGACGTTACGGCAAGAGCTATCCCACTGATCGTACCATTTTGTTGCTACATTTAGGACAATTTACTTCGGAATTTATGATCTACAATGTTCTTCACATTATGCATCCTACAATGGTGTCAAATTACTTTATTGAACGTTACGCTCCACTTATTTTACTATATACTATACATCCTTAATACTACTTGAACTACAGTTTAAATTTTATTTGCTGGAAAAGTTTCAGAAGTTTCACAAATTACTAATTTAAAAACTGTTGTTCAACTGTTGAAAATTTTTAAGCAGTTCATCTGAAATTACCTTCCATAACTCAACTGAAAAAAAATCATTAGCATGATTGCAATAAAAAATGTGATAGCTTCAAACTAATTAATATTAAGAAGTGATTTAAAACAAGTTATTGGGTTTATGTATTAAACAGAAATTTGGAGCAATAGGATACAACATAGGGCTCAAGGAGCGTTTCATGTTACCGTATTAAGTATGATAAATTATAAATAACAAATTAATATGTTGGTTAGCCCCGTAGCTCAGTTGGTAGAGCACCTGCAAAGGGTCCTGGGTTCGATTCCCAGCTGGGAGAGCGCAAATTTTTCTTGTGTGTAAATTTAATGTAATAAGTTAAAAAAGAACAAAAGTGATAGAAGAAGTTTAAAACTACCCTTAAGCGAGTGAAAATCATTTCTCTTGAGCAATTGTTGCAAGAGGTTAAATGGAACATTAGAAAAGAATTAATATCATAAAAAGTTAATGTTGAAAATGTTCGATATAGCCCGATAAAATATCTATGGTGTGCACGAATAACTTTTATGTTCTGAGTGCATGGTAATACAGTCATAGCAATTATCACAAGAAAGTTGTAGACTTTTGGATTTCCATACGTACTATCACGTTATTCCTATTAGAACTGCTAAATATTACGAGTTTCAAAGTGCAGCATATGTATTTATTAAGTGGAGATATTTGTCACAAGTTTTGTTTTAGCAAAACTCTCTGCTCTACAGACACACACACACGCGGACCATTTTCTAAAAATCTGATGTGTTGCACTCACATGACTTTCTCTACTCTTGTACTAACCATTCTTACAAACTCTTATTCCTATATCTTCTTCGTGTTAATTAAAATAAACATTTGTACAAATTATCTTATTGCTTATTTCCTTGTAGGTGCAAGGGGAATATTGGAATACAGTAGGCTTTGTGCGATAGTCAAATCTTTTAAAGCTTTGAGATTCCGTTCTCTTTGTACACGTAACATATAAAAAAATGAACAACGATGACCCATTTCACGAAAGTTCCAAGTTTTCCGAAACTCACACATATAACAAGGTATATCTCTGAAATGGTTCACCCTACAAGAAAATTTATTGAGACATAAATTGTGTATGTTAGCAAGATCTACATTTTTTGTATAGTATAATTTGGTCTATCTCTAACGGTTTACCAGTTATGCAAAAGTCGTCCAGAGTAAATACGACTACAGGGGCTATAGCCAGAAAATTCAAGATATACATTTCATTTGTCATAAAAATGTCTCAAACATATGACATTTTAATCAAAATCGTTAGAGCCATTTTCAAGAAAATCAAAATTTTCCATGTAAAGGGTAGTTTAGGGTGGGGCTATTTTCTTCAAGATCTTCGTGTCACATCCTTGAACGACATTAAACTTAAATACCAACTTTGGTTTTTAACCGACTTTTCGTTTTTGAGCTATGCTGTCCACAGACTGACAGACTGACAGACACACAGACAGGCACAGACACACACACGGACCTTTTTCTAAAAATGCTTTTTTTGGATTCAGGGGACCTCAAAAATGTATTTCCGGTGAAATCTCGACTTCGAATTTTTGGGTGGAATACAATACTTCTACTTACCAGTGGAGAAAGTAAAAATGCTTTGTTTTGATTCAGGGGGCCTCAAAACATATTTCCGGTACAATCTCGATACCGAATTTTTGGGTGGAATACAATACTTCCTCTAGTTTACTATGCGCAGTAGAGAAAGTAACAAGGAGAGAATTAGTGGAAGAGTTCAGTTTAGAGTATATTTTAATGTGTAATTTTGCCTTTTTGTAGTGTTATTTTAGTAAAGTACTTACATACAGCATAGAACATGTGTATTCCGTAAATGTTTATCTAACCTAAGACTTGTTGCAAGGGTTGTCCCAGGAACGCTGCAGCTTCGGCGACATCCCTTAGGTCATCTTGAGACGACAGAGCGATAGGAGGTCACCCTCTTACAATCTGGTGGTGTACTCTAAACAGACAGCGTTCCTTTATACCAGGCATGAGCAGGAGAGGAGCGTTAGCGACTGAACTTGCCTCACTCACTCCACATTCTCTTGCCGGGTGACGAAGCTTGTTTGATACAATGCTTGTAGTGGTGGCTTCGTTCCTCCTGCGCGGTAGTAATTTCTACTTTGTCATTAACTACTTTGCTTATATTAAACATATTTTGCATATAATAATTATTACAGTGGTTAGGCAAATTACATAATCCTCATGTTTATATAAATAGCCCGGCTAAGCGTTGTGTGCTGTCTGTCTCACGTCCAAGAGGTCGCGAGTTCGAATCTCGCTTAGGGTGAGATACCCAGATAAGGTTTTTCCGAGGTTTTTCCTTATCCTGATAAGACGAATGTCGGGTAACTATGGACCTCGGGCTTATTTGAGCATTATTTCTCCCATTTCATTCATTCACCGTCCGATATGACTACTCCCTTTATCTTATGCACTTAATATTCTTACAGTGCCTTATGATTAACATATTAAATTGCTTCTCTTTCACTATAAATAAAGCAGGAAAATTCAATTGCTATTTAGCCTTTAAATATTTTAAATCTAGTTGGTCAACTTTAATTATTTGGTTTTAAACTTAATATTGTGTTCAAAGTTTGAAACACAAAATACAATAATATACATTAAATAAATTAATAAGAAACTAAATCCCTAAAAAGTGCAATGATATCGCCCGTTTTATATTTTCTTAAATACGAGTACTCCGAAAGTACATTTTGAAATTGTAAATAAATACTTGTAAGATCACCAAAGTTTCATATTAACTCTGATTATAGTAGCGTTTGATATTGCAAATTGATATCCGATTATTAAACAGCAAAATTTCCTGTTTCTGAACCTCACTACATATGTCTAGAAGAAATAGCGAGTAAACTTGCTACTGGCTTGTCTTGTCTTCGACCTGAGGTCTTCATATTCCAATTAAAGGACACTTGGATAGAATAACACAATCGAGTGGTATAGTTTAATGTTGGTGTTTAAAAGCATTCATTGCTCATTCTGTATTACATTTTCTACACGTGTTGAAACTTCTTGAATATAAAAAGTCTGATGCATGCACTCCAATTACCATCTCTACTCACTCTTTAAAAACCATACTTAAAGAGCTTTCTTTTAATCCATTAATTATTTCCCTGTAGGTACAATCAAAATAGGGGAATAGATGTAGAAAGCTTATACGGCAGTTAAATATTTAAGAGCTGGTCGTTACGTGATAACTTTGACATTTCGATGTCCTTGCATGGTCAGGACAAAAAATAATTGACAAAGGTGAAGTTTTGAAATAACAAGATACCATTGCCCGGGGCCTGTTTATCATACTCCAACAGGTGTATATAACCCGTAGAAATGGGGTTTAGTGTTTTTGGCCTTACAGAAAGCATTCGAATTCAGTTCGGCATTCATTATCGCGTTACAGCGTTTGTTCCGCCCACTGCGCGTCATAGCTTCTGTGGAAAATCTACTTGAAGGCACTAAGCAATCTTTAAACATATTAGAAAATATGTTGACTGGTTTTATAACTACATATTGTCGCCCAGCGCATTATTGTCGGCGCTACCGCAAAGGAGTCGAAGGAAAGAGACAGAGAATGGCCGCATTGTTGGGGCGCTTGCCGAAAGAGAGAAAAGGATAGAGGCTACTGGAATCTTCTACTTTGTATCTCACCGCAATAAGTGAACGTTCCTGAAGCTTCCAGAATAGTGCCTGGGAGATATAAATAGCGGTAAAGTGTGAGAAGAGGCAGTCAGACGTATGTGAAGGTTGTGCCGACGGAGAAGAGTTACTTCTTTGTGTTACGAGTTCGGAGCCGTGCTGTGGGAGAATCGAAAAAGACTTTCTTTTTGCAACGAGTGTACAAAGTTACTGTTTACGGAAATAAAAGTGTTTCTTTACTAACTAAAGAAAATACTCCATTCCATTCACAGATTTTGTATCAATATTTCACCGGAAGTGTGTCTTGGGAACCTCTGAAACAACAAAATATTTTTAGAAAAAAAGGTGTGTTTGTGTGTGCGCGAAGACGTGCATGCCTACGGGCAGCATAGCTCAAAAACAAATCTTCTAAGGATGCAACAAAGATGTTCACGACAATATCTCCCCTCTCTCAAACCACCCCTCACATAGGAAAGTTGCGAAATGTTTCATTTTACCAAAAATGGCTCTTAACGACTTTGATTTGAATATCATATGTTCGATATACTTTAATGACAAAATTAAAGGTGTATGTTGAATTTTGTGGGAACGTCCTCTAAAGTCCCCTTGACTCTGAATTGCTTTTGCATAACTGTCAAACTACATGTATATAAACAAATGTTGCTTCGAGGAAATTAAGATGTTTATCTTATACGCATAAAGTTCAGACAGGATGTTCTCCAGGGTTTAAGTTACAGTCGCTTTTACTATTCGAAGTTGAAGAATGAGACCGATTTCAAAATACCATTCACAAAAATGTGACAACAATGCCACAGAAACAAACGATATACCGCTTTTCCTCCCAGCTAGTGGAGCTCGTTTCTGCTCTGACATGCGTGGTTCACTCATTCTTGTCAATAAGCTTTAGAACAGCATTAATAAATTAATCAGGTGCGCATACTTTATAATTTGAAGCGGGAAGATATATTTCCCAATTTGAGTTAAACATAAAGAATAATTTTATAATCATTTCTCTTGTTATTTTAAAACGCTGTTAGGCTCTGCGTTTGTTATGAACTTTTTAAATACAGTTTATCCAATTATGACGCCAGTCAGTTTTTCTTTCTTTACCATTTTCTTCCACGAACTGTGCGCCAATTATGTAACTGCTGCTTAATATTGCAATTTGCACCACTTATAGGTAGAATGCTTTCTACTGATTACTTATTTTGTATGCATATTTGATTCTTCCGTTATGTCCAATTTTAATTTCACTGGAACTACGACTTCGGCTTTCTTTCTTAAACAAATAACACACATACACAACGAAAACCTGTATACAAAACAATACTGAAGTTTACTGTAGTGTAGATGAAATGTGTAAATATTAATTTTAAAAAATCTGATGTGTTGCACTCAAATGACTTTCTCTACTCTTGTACTAACCATTCTTACAAACTCTTATTTCTATATCTTATTCGTGTTAGTTGAGATAAACATTTGTACAAATTATCTTATTGCTTATTTCCTTGTAGATACAATGGGAATATGGGAATACAGTAGGCTTTGAGCGATAGTCAAGTCTTTTAAAGCTTTGAGATTCCGTTCTCTTTACACGGGTAACATAAAAAAGAACAACAATATTGCATTTGACGAAAACTAACAGAAACAACAAGGAATATCTCCGAAATGGTTCACTCTACGAAAAAAAAAATTTTTTGCAACATAAATTGTGTGTTTTAGCAAGATCTACATTTTTTGTACTGTAAGGTTTGGCCTATCTCTTACGGTTTACGAGTTATTCAGAAGTAATCCAGAATAAACAGAACTACATGGGCCAAAGCCAGAAAATTCAAAATTTCATTTGTCATACAATTATCTTAAAAATATGTCAATTTAATCAAAATTCTTAGACCCATTTTCAAGAAAATCAATATTTTTATAAACATTTTCCTTTTAAGGGGTGGAATTTTCTTATAAATCTTCGTGTCGCATCCTTAAGGAAGTTAAACTGAAATATCAACTTTGGTTTTTGACTGACTTGACGTTTTTGAGTTATGTTGTCTACATACTGTCAGACACACACGCTTTCTAAAAATGCTTTCTTATTCAGGGGGTCTCAAGACATATTTGCGGTGAATTCTTGACATTAAATTTTTGAGTGGAATACAATACTTTCTCTACTTACATGGCAGAGAAAGTAAAAATATTCAGATTTCATTTAGTAGATTATTACTGTTGGCGTTATTTCAATATACATATATTTTATTTTAACACCATCATTATTAGTAGGATTTATAAAATTTTCTACTAGGCAGAATTTCGCACAAACGTACCGTATTTTGCACATACGTAAATTTTGATTTGTGCATTTTTGCGACAGTGTTTTTATTTTTTAGCCTTTCTAGTATTCTCAGCGACTTCCTTAACGTCCACAGCGGTGCATCACTAAAACAAACCTTACATTTCTAATGTCTCAGCTAATTTGAGAAGAAAAGCCTTTGTTCTGTTGATGGATGAAGCAGTAAGTTTAGGCTGTCACGTGAATATTTCAGAATCGTCTACTTGTAGATCAAAAGCTAGTGGCCTGCGCCTTATACTTTATTATCAGTAAACTGTAGATGAATGTAGCCTTCATGTTAGACTACCTCTGTTGCCCATTAGGCAGCGAAACTGGTTCCCGGGTGAGATCAAACTTGGAAGAATTCCTCCCTTCTGATTGCCTTAATGCATCTTTCTGTCCAAATCCTGTTCCGCACCGAACAAAGAGCTTTATACCTTCGTTTCTACTCTCTACTCATACAGTTACGTACCTCACATGACAGTTTACAATTGTATTTACTGGGATTACTTCAAGAACAATACATAGGTGGGGTCCGGATTTTGATGAGCTAAATATATTAAAATTAGAACACGACTTGCTAATCCTAATTTTGTAAAGTATTTTCTACAATATTTTTACTTTGGATGAAGTTATTGATGAGTATTTTATTATAATATTTAATAAAATTTATTTATTGCAGAAACGGTATATTTAGAGAAAGACTAATATGTGCTTTGAGAGAAAAATACATACCTTAAGAAAATTTTTTTAATATTCTGCAATTTTGGATAGTATTTTCATATGTGAAGTTAAAGTAAAAATTAGTGAAGAACATGATTTCCACTGATCATCAGGAAAAATTTTAAAACCCGCCTAAGATCTATTAATATGCTTCCAGAAAAACAAAGGAGAGTTTATTCAAGAACTGGGTTTTGGATACGTTGTGAAAAAGAATATAGGTTATGTGCCACCAATATATATTACAAATTGTAATCGTTGTAATATTACAATAACAATTAGTGGGAAGGTTCATTAATGTGTAACTGCGAACCAAAGCATCACTTACTATTATAGTAATAAAATAAAATTTATTACAAGGTTCTAAAAGAACAAAGAATGAGAAAAATATTCTTTTGTTGGTCTCCTTGAACATTTCAGTTATACATAAGCAGTGAATACTGAATTACAATACGTTACAAACATCTTTCGTAAGTTTTTAAACTTGAAGTCAACTAATAATGACTTGCACATAGACATTTCTTTCAACATCAGCATACAAGAACATGCTTGAAGCAAAAAATAGTGTAGGACATTTCTTTGTAGAGCGAGTATCTTTTACTGGACAGTATTTTCTATTTTAGCTATGACAAGTTTGCCCACTTTACCTTCCACACGACTTAGATTGCTTGCAACTGACTTCACCAATTCTGTTTGGTGTTCTGTTTGGCGGAAATACTTTTTTAGTTTTTATTATGATGAAATATAAATATCATGTCAACCTCTACCTTCTGCTATGTAAATACTACTTTTGAACAGTAGGTGCAGTGCGCCCCTCAAAAGCAGTGGGTAGATTCATCCTATATTCCTTTAGAACACAAATGTGTCTTACAATAGGCGTAAATTGAAAGCATTTAACAATGGTTATCGAGTTACTATATGAATTGGGGAGTCACATTTCAAAAGATTTCCAATAATTTTTACATCTTGAGGCTGTAAAACCTGATTCTTCTCATACAAGTATAATGGAACCAAACTGTTCTTAAAGTGGCTTAAACCTGTTATGAGATAAAATGTACAGTATACACAAAAAATGGCCCTCTAAAGTGACTTAATTTCACTGAAAATGTTATGAGCCCTATATATTTTCTGCACAGCATCGTCCTGTATCAATGAAAAGGATACAAAATTATCGAAATACGGACCCTAATAATTACGCTGTAAAATTAAAATTTCCAAACAGTCTATTTTTAAATGTAGCTATGTATTTTTTGAATCCAATTCCTAAAGATTGTAATGTCACTGGAATTTTTAATTTCTAAATAAATCTGCCAGTGAAATGCAAGTCGATTAATTTGAGGAAACTAAAACGCGAGTGGGGTTTAATTTATTATCTCATGATTAAAAAAGATGTAAATATTATATACTAGAAATAAATAGCTATAAAACATTACTTTAGTTTTAAAAGTTAACGATTAGAACTGCGTTTATACATGCTGTTTCTGATTCTCATTCTGTTGCTTGCGTCGTGCTGTTTTGGTGAAAATCTACGAGGAAAATAAATGACGATTACAAACAAATTAATAAATGCTAGGGAAGTGATACAAATGTGGGATTAGCAAGCACGTCATTTCGTAGTGCCCTATTGGTCAAAAGTAGTATGACGTAGTAAGCCAGTAAAACGTTTCCTTTCTTTGTTCCTAAAATACAAGTATTGAATTTCACTGAACATATTTCCCAAACAAATCTTCATGGAAAAAATTGTTCCATCTTTATTTCATAAAGTATCTGATGTGTTTTATTTTCAATACTCTTTATTCATGCTTGTGTAGACCATTCTTACAAACTTTCACTTTTGTCTGTTTACTTTTTTTCAATGGAAATAAAATGTCACTGCTTTAGGTATAATAAGCATATAGTAGGCTAAGGGAAAGTCAGACTTAAAAAGCGAATCACTAATCTGATTACTTTGAAATTCCGTGCAGCTTGCATGACCAAGGGAAAGAAACCAATAGCAATTTAGTACATGAAAGAAGTACAATTGAAACTAATAAAAAGAATACCTCGGAAATCGCTAATGCAACAAGAAAGAGTTTATAATAAATCCTATACTTTAAGCAGATCTAATGTGTTTTTATGCATCTCTTTTCGATTTGCTAATCATACAAGTAATTAAGAATGAAGAGGACTTTGCAGGCTATTCTAATTATATTCAAGATACAAATTTTACTTAATATTTAAATATATTTCAATGTACATTTTGTTTTGAGTAAAAGGAATATAGCAAAAACCGAATAGTCACATGTTTAAAACGCGAATTAATTTCTCTGCTCTAATCGGAGGCCTAAGTGCGTCCCGTTACAGTATGTCTGTCTCTACCTTTCTCCTCCTGTATGTTTACAATAGGATCGTTTTAGTGTGAGACAGGATGTTTTTACCCTTGTAATCACTTGATTTCTATTGTTCGGGGGCTTGCTTGCCATATTCCATCATTTGTAAAGAAATAGGACTTAGTCGATTGATTAAACAGTGCAGTATATCTTTTACACTAATGTTATACATTATATAGTCATGAGTAGGCGTAGGCTTTCACGGCCGGTGTTTGAAATTCTACAAGAGTCTTCCGGGCTGATTTGCCGTGGTCTGCTGGAGTAACTTGGTCCAGACGTTTCGTCCACTACTGCGGTGGACATCATCAGTGGCGTGGTCGAAGTCTTCTTGGTGAAGGTACACTTGTGTCTGAGGCGTTGACTGTCTGGGATGCGGATTTTATACACGGAGGGGTCCTCTCTGATTGGCTCGGGGCTCGCTGAGGCAGTGTGGTTGGTGGGAGGGGGCTAGCTGCATCTCGGGCGCTACTAGATTCTGATTGGTTTGTGTTGCTTGACTGTCTGTGTTGTTTAATGTTATCGATGACGGGGTACCAAGTTTTGTTGAGCTTAAGGGCTTCCTCTTTCCTATTGAAATTATTGGCATGTTTATAAATTATATTATATAGTCATATTATGCAAGTTATTAGAGGTATGTGATTTAGTTCCTTTTTGCCTTCATCTAACAGTTTTATCGCACCAATCGTATATTACCCAATGCTTTTGTAGTGAACTGCGTCGCGAAATGAACAACGCCTGCAAGATAGACTATTCGTTTTGCTTCCGACGTCATTACGCAACCCACAGGACATAACCATTTGAGGTTATTGGGCTTGCAAAAAGCAAGCATTCGTTACCTTTCAGTTTAATAGACAGAAAGAGACCCAAAACCTAAATGTTGGCTTTACAAAGGTCACTCATTTCATCAGCATCATCACCACCATCTTCATCACTCCTCCAACAACTACATACCTACTCCATTTATATTTTGTAAATCCTTTATACAAGATACCTGCGTTTAATTCCCAAACAAAATAAGACTAGTTACTAACTATACATTACATCGAAGGACATTATGTCTGTATCTATACAAAGAATTAACAATGAAGTCACTCTCCTTGTAACTTCCCAATATTTTGAGGTTAGATTTTCAATAACCAAAAGAGAATCTCTATTTTTAAAATGTTCCATTTCCTCCAATAGTTTGAAAATGGTATTGTTAGTTTTGTGAAGGTGCTTATTGCAACAATCATGCAGTTTAACAATGTTCTTGGTGAATCAGGAGCTATTGATGGATTATTACAGATGTTCTTCCATTTTCACTGGAAGTTGATAATAATAAATGGCTTTTCGTTTTATGATTAATTTGATTCATCTCAAAAGTTTTGCTTTACAACAAAGTTGAGTTTAAACTTTATTGCATTCTAAGCAAACACGTTTAGTTACTTTTTGTTTTAATTTTTTATCGGTGGTTTAGATAACTTTCATAATACCTACAAGCCATGCTCGTTAAAACAACAGTATTTGTAATAATTTTACACGAAGGAAAGAAAAAAAAAAAGAGCTCATTTCGTTGCTGTCGTGGGGATTTTGTTTTGTTTTTCTTTTAGAATAGAAAACAAACCCGTGCAAGTGCATCCAAAGGTAACCCCGTCATTATCCACGGGAGTCATCACACCTATTGCTTTAAGTGGGCCCTCTCCATCCCATACCACAATCACATTGGATTGCAGTTACCGGAACTTGAACTGATGACGTTCAACTTTGAATTGACGGCCATCACACTATCTCACCTTTTATTATCATGCCTATTTGAATTGTTTCCTGCTTGTGGCAGGTATATAAAAATCGTTTAGGAATTAAAGAAATAGCAGCTGCAAAATAATTCGTGTACTAGAGAGTTAGATCCCTTCTTTGGTAAACCATCCGCTATTTAATTTCCAAAAACAGTGCAGTATGCGCGAATCGACTGCAAGACAATAGTTTATTTACGTTGTGTATTTGTTTTATCATATCACGTATTTTTTTAATCTTTATCCTTTTGGCCTGAGTGGTAGAACCAAATGCAATATTAGAATCAGAATAGCTACTACTGCAATTTAAGTATCCATACAAATAAATTCTAGAGTGATCACGGTTTCTTTGTAAGCCCTTGTAAGAAAATATGAAATATAGAGGCTTTAGAAATCGAAGAAGTGCAAAAAGAATGTAATGTATCTGAGTCTACATGATAAAATTACATACATGGTAATTTATCCAAAGCACCTGTATTTCAAGAGCATTACAAATAATTTGAGGCAGTATTCCGTGTGAACCATGTGAAATAATTCCAAATGCAAATATACATTCAATAGAAAGCCCACTGAAACAACTATGTTAGGATATAGGTAGCCTAGGCTGACTTCTTTTGTTCATTGTGATACAACAAAGGAGGAATTTACTCTTATCGATAGTTTAATGACGAAGTTGTATAACATAAAGTAAAAGAAAAATATGTAAATTTGATGTCATCCTCGTGAAAGGAACTGTATCGCCAGTGAAATTAATTGAGATCAATTAATTGCAGTGAGTTTCGGAAGCAATATTGACTTTTCACAATTGTGGCCTATGCCTAGACATTTTGTTCGTTAGTGTCGAAGTCCGCCATGTTTAGCAAGAAATTTGTAAAAATTACTCATGAGAAGGCTGACAATTTTTGAGTGCTAATAAAGTGTTTAAGACATTCTTGAAAGTAGCATTGGTTCTTTCACCAAGATAATATATCCGTACTACTATGTGATAATATTAATACAATCTTATAGCTTCCCGACTGATGCTAGACCGCGGAGAGCAAAACTTTGACTTTCACACAAACACCCCGTCCCAGACTTTTACTCCAAAGTCAAACATAGTAGCGAAGAAACAAATAGTACCTAATAATTAGTAATCGTTACAAATTATAAACCGGTCGATGGCAAACAAAGATTAAACCTTGGCGTTAGATGTAACGTAATAGTAGATTTTCCATCACTGATGCCAAAAAACAAATTTTCATGCAAATATTGATTGAATTAGAACCGCGAACAACAAGCAGTAAAAAGGTAAGAAGCTGAGGTCTCGTCGTCAGTATAGATACGAATCACTGACTGGGTGTATTGTATTGAGGGTTTCAAAAGGTAAAAATTACATCAGGATTTGTAAAGCTAATAAGGAATATTTTTGAAAACAGACAAATTCTAAAAGAATGGAAGGTAGATTATTAAATACCAATTTCTTAAAAGAGGGATAGATAGATTTTGGATAATTACAGAGGAATTAATGTATTGGGTGCCGTTGTTGTTGTAGTGTTTAACGCCCGCTTTTACTACTACGGCACCGCAGGCGGTGACACTGATGATACATGGAATGAAGATGGAGCACCGGTGGAATGAGATGGCGGAGGAAACCGGAGGACCCGGAGAAAACCCGCCCTGACGCCGCTTCGTCCACCACGAATACCACATGCGGGTCCCTGGGATCGAACCCGGGCCGCCTAGGTGGTAGGCGAGCGCGCTAACCGCTCGGCCACGGCGCCACCTATTGGGTGCCGGCTTTAACATTACAAGAGTAATTCATGAGGAATTGGCAGAAATTATAACACTGATATTCAAGTGTGATAGATTCTGTGCAGATGTAATATTCATAATTAAACAGATGTCACTAAAAGTATTCGAATTTAACAGACAACATATATGTGCTTTGTGTATACATTAGATTGATTCAAAACAGGGGATTGCGCTTAATATAAAGAGTAGGAGAAGAAGAAGAAGAAGAAGAAGAAGAAGAAGAAGAAGAAGAAGAAGAAGAAGAAGAAGAAAGCTTTGACTTGTACAATCCGTGGATCTGATCATTATTTGTAAAAAAGCATTGCCTCCTGAGCCTTCCTAGACTGGAAGTGCTGACGCGCCACTGGCTGACTCCAGAAGGAGCGAAGTTGCACCAGGAGAATCATGTGGTACCTTGGAAACACGCAAGGGCCGCTAAGTGGCTAGTTTGCACATGTAAAACAAATGGCACTCACGCATCGGTGCAAAAACTTGTTCATGGTTCGTTAAGCAAGCGCACTACTTGAGATTTGCATCACCAGCGAACACCCGACAGCAAGAATGCCCAAGCGCGAAGTTGGTATTTGGTCTCAATAACACAGAAAATGTATAAAAGAAGCATGCAAATCAATAATTACGACCCAGTGATCGCCATGCTTGCCTGCTTTCTCCCACTTCCCGTCCATCTTGACGCCACTCCCCCTTCGCGACAGCCTCAGCCTCCTAGAAGTCCGGGAGGGGGACTGATTTTCATAATTCGGCCGTCTGTATTCTCTCCGGCCACGAATCGAACAACACAGCGGAGTAGTGACAAACAAAACACAGTCGCGCGGCTGGGCTGTCGGTGGGGAGATTCTTCCATCACGCGTAAAAAAGTTATACTTTATGTTGAGGTGAAATGGCTGCCGCCTTTAGGAATGAACTTGTTCCATTTAGTGGATAGAAGACTTTTTCTTCTTCTTCTTCTTCCACATAGCAGCAGCTAATGAGGCGCCGATGCTGCATAATCTAGAAGCAGTTTCAGTGAGACATTTGCGAAGAGGCGAGTCCCGTGCTGGTTTATAAAGGTGATATTCTTTTATAAGCACCTCAACTTGCAGCATGCACTCAGCACACTTCACTTAGCCTTTTATGTTATTTAATTTTTAATGCTCATTCCAGCTTTATAAAGGCGGCAAGTTTCAGAACTAAATCAGACTGTATAATGTCGCCTTCATTTAGAGCAAAGAAACACAGAAAGATAAACACTCAGCAGGTTGAAAAAGCCTCGAGTGTTTGGCAAATTAATTAAAAAATTAGAAGAAAATCAATCATGCACTAAAAGCTCATTATCGGCCTGGATTCTGACGACTTGGATGCGGATTTACATGCACTACAACACTTAAAATATGCACGCAGATATGCCCTAAACATGTCGAAAATATCACTAAAAACTTCGGTTTTCTTTCCATAGCTAAGATATAAAAAAATGAATAACGAACTTCCATTTGTAGAAAGTATAACAAGGAATGCCTTCGAAATAGTTTACTCAAAAAAATAATTTAGACATAAATTGAATGTTTTAACGAGACCTACATTTTTGTATAGTAAGATTTGGTCTATTTGTTACAGTTCACCAGTTATGCAAAAGTCACCAAGAGTCATTCCACGTCAAATCGAACAAAATATGGCAAAAAATGACCTTGATCTCTCAGATTTCTTGAAGAAAATATTGGTGTTTTGGAACAAAATATATTTGACACGTGTTTCTTCGTTTTATATAACAAATTTTATTTTGGCAGATATTAATTTTTGAAATGTCCCAAAAATCGCGCGCTCCTCACTCTTCGATCAATCATACCTCCGATTCCAATGAAGCAAATTACTTGATCTTCGGCTCAAATTAAAGATAAATCGCAGTATTTCGTGAGGTATTTATTAGAAAATATTAGTAATTATTAATAGTATATTTTATACCATTAAAGTTTTAAAGTTAGATAACAAACTCGACCATTTAAAAATCTGGAAAAAAAACTAAAAATACAATGAAGTTTATTCAATATTCTCAGAAAAAATCAGACTGGAGTCTCTAATAGTTCAGTTGTAATTAACTTTACAAGTCAGTGCAGCGAATTCGCGTGGCAGCGGTGACGGCTACAGTAACCCCATTACCATTGCCACCTTCCATTACGGCAACTGTTCATTGCTTGAGGTTCCACGAACTTTACAACACTACAGTAAGGAGAACATTGCTAGCTGACACTATTATATATACATTATTAGCATCTTGAAAATGTTTTTAAAATACGTATTTTAAACTAATGTTTCCATACAACACACAGCTTTACCTCCTTCTTCGAAAGAAAATTGTTTCACTAAAGCTTCAGTTTTTGACAAAGGAATGAAGGAGTGTGATTTTAAAGCACAGCTGGACCCTTCGTTCTTGGCCCCTGACCTTGACTGGAAGTCCTGTTGGCAAATCCATAGCTTTTGCCTCTTTTATCAGCTCATATTGTATAATTCTGTGAATGAAACCATGCACATGGGGAGGAAGAGGGAAGGTAGTGATGTCTGCATGATCTGAGACAGTCCTTGCTAATTCACAGGTGCTTTTTAGTGCAGCTTGCAGTAGAAGACATAGATCTTTGCGATAAAGAGTTAATACAGTGAATTTGTGAGACATTGGTCATAGCGTAAATCAATTATGCCACCTGTACGTTCTAAATTAGGGACCAAAACATTACACAGTCAGAGTAGAGAAATTATTTCAAATGTATGGACGTACATGAAGGAAGAAGCTAAACGCAAAGAACTGCTTACAACAGAAGATTTTTTTCAAAAAAATGCAAAAGTTCAAAAGCACGTATCAGATGCCACAGGAGTATCAGAAAGAAGGTACATCGTCGAGACATTTTTCTGTATGGACTGTACTGCCTTAATAAGAAGTTATCTGAGTAGCATAGCTGACGCGGCAATTCGCAGGCTGTCTGCAGTCACCTGGTTTGTTACTCGTCCGTCTGCGCTTGCAGGCCTCCAGAAAAAAAAATTGTAGCAAATGCACTAATGCAAGCTCCATAGTTTTTAACATCTTATTTTATAGATAAAATGTCAAGAAATACGTGTGTATTTTTTTAGGTTTTTAGCACATCCATTTAAATTCTATTTTTGGTTTTACAAAATATACCATCAAAAAACAGTCCAAAACTTATGTATAGTAATGATTGATCGAAAGTTATTAAAAGTGTTATATTTAACCTTTCCAGTGTGCCAAACCCCAACTCTCAACTCCATATGGCCTTAGAGTAACAAATGATTTTATATTACGGTGTGCGCAGAAATTGCTTAATTTCTAATAGCCATAACTAAGCAAGTAATTTAAAAATACAAAAATAAAAAAATACGGGTCTCCTTATTTTATGCCTATTATTCATAAAAAAAAATTGAACCTCCTACGAAAAAGTCGTGTTTTATGGGTGTTCGATTTGACGTGGATTGACCCCCAAGAGCAAACAGGACTACGTGGGCTATAACCAGAAAATTCAAGATATACATTTCATTTGCCATAAAAATATTTTAAACATATAGCATTTTAATTAAAATCGTTTCTCATGATGGAATAAATATAATTTTTTAAAGTTTTCCATGTAAAGGGTGGTTTAGGGTAGAGGAATTTTCTTCAAAATTTTCGTGTTGCATCCTTGAAAGATATTAAACTAATGTCAAATTGGGTTTGTAATCGACTTTTCGTTTTTGAGTTATGCTGTACACGCACACGCACACGCACACACACACACACACACACACACACACACACACACACACACACACACACACACACAAACACTTTTTGTAAAAATGTTTTTTTATTTATTTTTGGATTCAGGGATCTTCAAAGCAAATATACTCCGGTAAAATCTCGACATCAAATTTTTGGGTGGAATACAGTACTTCCCCTACTTACCAGTAGAGAAAGAAAAAAATTTTGGGGGGGGGGGATTCAGGGGGCCTCAAAACATATAATTCCGGTGAACTCTCGGCCCTGTGTTTTAACCCTATTATCCTGTATACATAGTTGCGTTTGATATTTTAAAACCGCGGGTTAATTAGTCGCTATCAATTGGTTTGCAGTTAATGAACGAACATAACCTCTCCACCTTGCTGTTAGTTGAAGCTGTGTTAGCACACAGATCGTGCGGTTATAACTGAGACATTAACTACACGATATGATGGCACTTGTCCAACGCATTGCTTGTACTACATACGTCCACATCTTTTAGATGTTCCGTGGTTGTTGTACGCCGCGTGTATCAACTATAACTAGCTAGCTAGTTGTGTTTCAATTCCCATGGCTTTTTCATCTCTCCTGCTTCACATGATGCACTTTAGTTGCACACATTTCCGACAGAGCGCGCTGGCGCGGCATCAAACGCCGATTCTACCAATGCCAATATTAGAAACCTGCGCCTTTAATGCCATACAGTACTCCACATAAAAATTCGATGACGAAATTTTACTACAGATAGGTATGTTTTGAGTGCCCTTAATCCATAAACGCCATTTTCTCTACTACATATAGTAAACAAGGAAAATATTCTGTTGGACCCAAGAATTGGATGTCGACATTTCACCAGAAATACATGTTTTGAGACCCCCTAAACCCAACAAAAAAAAAAGCATTTTTAGAAAAAGGTCCTTGTATCTGTGTCTGTGTGTCTGTGGAAGCTTAACTCAAAAACTAAAAGTCACTAAAAACCGAAGTTGGTATTTAAGATTAATGTCTTTCAAGGATGCGACGGGAAGATTTTGAAGAAAATAGCACCACCCTAAACTACCCTTTACATGGAGTATTTTTCGAAAATTTTTATTTTCTTGAAAATGGCTAACGATTTGGGTTAAAATGACATGTTTAAAATATTTGTATAAAAATGAAATGTATATTTTGAATTTTCTGGCTATAGCCCATGTAGTTCTGTTTAATCTTTGGACATAGACAAATTCTTAATATACAAAAAATGTAGATCTGCCTAAAACACACAATTTATGTCCGAATAAGGTTTTTTTTTGTAGAGTGAACCATTTCGAAGATATTCGTTGTTATTTGTGTCAGTTTCGGAAAACTGTGAAATGGAACATGGTTGTTCATTTTTTTATGTGTTAAGTGTGCAAAGAGAACGGAATCCCAAAGGTTTAAAACATTTGACTATCGCTCAAAGCCTACTGCATTCCAATATTCCTCTGGCAGCTACAAGAAAATAAGCAATAAGATAATTTGTGCAAATGTTTATCTCAACTAACATGAAGAAGATATAGGAATAACAGTTTATAAGAATGGTTAGTACAAGAGTTTTTTAAGAATTTATTTTATTTTTTATATTCAGGAAGTTCCAAAACATGTGCTCCTTGTGAAATCTCGATATGCTACTTTTTGGTGGCTGCAATATTTCTATTTATTCTACGTACAGAGAAGGTAATGGCATTCCCTCATCTCCTAGTATTTTAAATTCTTTCTCGCTCTTCAAAGATTTACGTAACAGATTTCTATAGCAATGTACCTCTGTGAAACTTTACTTCACCCAGCCTTAAATCCAGACCTTGTATCCCTCCGCGATAACCTGGTGTTCATATCAGCTGTGACTAACACAAACACCACGTGGACTATGTCTATGTTGCAACAGAATGGTATTTACTCAGGAGTTTTATGAATTCAAGTAGTCTTTGCCAGGGTTATCATACATCTTGAAAATTCACAGATAATCGCCGATATTTAAGGTACTATATTTTATGGTGTGCTTTGGTTTCGGCGCATCGGTTGAAGATTTGTTTACATTAAGTGTGGATATAAGGATGGAGCGATTATAGTTCTATATTTTGGCACCTTCTTCCAAATCCTTGCAGTTAACGCTGCACTCAAGTTACATAATTCCGATTGGCAGTAATGAAGAGGAAAATCAGAGGCTGCACTGAGACGGGATGGCTCTGAGAACCGAAGTCGTCTTCCTGTTTACCGAGTTAGTAAAGCCAGAAATAAGAGCAGACCGTGGTAAATCAAGTGAGGAAACAGACCCGGCCCAGCCCAGCCCAAGGTGGCAGGCAGGTGTAGTGTTTGTGAAAGACTTGCCTTAACAGCCAACCACCCACTTCCTGGCCGATCAAGTGTTTACCGTCAATTTCGCGCTGATAAGACATACTTCCTGTTATCACCTTCTTGTTCTGATATACGACGGGAAACCTGAGTGTAAATCACACCATTACTTCCAAGCATAAACATGCTTTATCATGCCTTTACGCTTCTTTTTACACCTTACTTTCTCTACTGTAACTAGAGGAATTATTGCACACCACCAAAAATGTTGAAATTTCACTGGAAATGTTTTTAGATCCCATGACCCCAAAAATTATTTTTACCAACAGTTCCTTGTGCATGTCAAAAGCATTAATAAAAAATCTGATGTGTTACACTCACATGACTTTCTCTACTCTTGTTCTAACCATTCTTACAAACTCTTATTCCTACATCTTCTTCACGTTAGTTAAGATAAACATTTGTACAAATTATCTTATTGCTTATTTCCTTGTAGGTGCAAGGGGGATATTAGAATACAGTAGGCTTTGTGCGATAGTCAAAACTTTTAAAGCTTTGAGATTCCGTTTTCTTGGTACACGTAACATATAAAAAAATGAACAACGATGACCCATTTCACGAAAGTTCAAAGTTTCCCGAAACTCACACACATAACAAGGTATATCTCCGAAATGGTTCACCCTACAAGAAAATTTATTGAGACATAAATTGTGTATTTTAGCAAGATCTACATTTTTTTGTATAGTATAATTTGGTCTATCTCTAACGGCTTACCAGTTATGCAAAAGTCGTCCAGAGTAAATACGACTACATGGGCTATAGCCAGAAAATTCAAGATATACATTTCATTTGTCATAAAAATATCTCAAACATATGACATTTTAATCAAAATCGTTAGTCATTTTCAAGAAAATCAAAATTTTCGAAAAATGTTCCATGTAAAGGGTAGTTTAGGTTGGAGCTATTTTCTTCAAAATCTTCGTGTCACATCCTTGAACGACATTAAACTTAAATACCAACTTTGATTCTTAGCCGACTTTTCATTTTTGAGTTATGCTGTCCACAGACTGACAGACACACAGGCAGACATACCTTTTGCTAAAAATGCTCTTTTTTATTCAGGAGGCCGTAAAACATACAGGGTGGAAGGGAAGTCATTACATTCCTTCTAATATATTCTTCATAGAAGCATTACAAACAAAAAGTCTTATGGCATTTTGTTCTTTGATCAGCCGATTTCGAAAAAATAAATGGTTTTTGTTCCAAATTGCATACGTAATTCCACAAGAATGTACGAAGGTAACACTTTGTTACTTGTAAGATGCGTAGAGTTACTTATTTCTGACATAGCTTCGGTAGTAATTATGGGATGTCACACAGGATTTCGAAATAATTGAACACTTAAAAGATGTGAAGGAATACTCCGAGTTGCACTCTCAGACATGGGTAGGTCGACAACGTTGAGTTCAGGTTGGTCAGGGAATTTACGTGGTTTCCGGATGTAAACACTTTCTCTTTCGTCTGATGTTTTGGCAGGTAACGGTTGTGATTGGCCTACACATGGAGAGAGACCTTGGTAGTGAGGCCTGTTTGTACAGAACCAATGAAAGTGACAGAAGATCTAGTGTCGCCATCTTGTTTTCGACAAAACGATCTCCGTAGGAAATGGTCAGAGACAAAAATGTAAGATATAAAATATATTCCAAATACCGAGATGTATCACTGTCTTAAATTAATGTAATGACTTTCCTTCCAACCGGTATAAATCCTCTGGATTTTTTATTCTGGGTAGACTTGTAAAGTAGAATCTTCAAAACAGCTACTACTGCCCTGGAATCTTTGAGAGAATGCATTTATCTGAATGTGGAAGAAATACGCAACAATGAGGGTGTTTTTGTTAACGTGCAACTTACTTGGTTAAAAAGGTGTGAGGCTTGCAGGTGCGCAAACGGTGGACATTTTGAACAATATCTGTGAAGTGGATGAACCATTTGGTTCATTGCTTATTCTTTTGCTGTCACCGTAAAAATATTATTTGGTGCACTTTGTAAGAGCCCACAAATGTACCTTTGTGTTTACAAGTCACAGAGATGGTTTAGTTTATTAAATTATAACAGTGTGAGCAATGTAAGTTTCATGTTGAAGGAAATTATAAACAATATTCTTAGATTTTGAGGTTAGGTCACTGGAGAATTCAGATGTACTTAGTTATTACCACATACCACGTACCGCGTGGCTCCGTGATGCGTGTTTATGTACTGAACCAGTGAATGTGAAACCTGCAGTATTGCCACGTTGTATTCAATAAAACTGAAATATCTCTGTAGGCAATGGTCAGACACAAAACCGTAAGATACAAAACGTGTTCCAAATACCGAGATATATTACTGGTTTAAATTTATGTAATGACTTCAATTCCTCCTGTATATTTCCGGTGAAATCTTGGCATCGAATTTTTGGGTGGAATGTAGTAACTCTTCTTCTAGTGAAATAATAAACCATTTATATCAATTCGTCAAGAAAGTAGGTAGCTCCAAATATTTTACGCGAATTATTTTTTTCTGCAAAACAGTATTTGTTACACTCATAATGTAGAATCTCCAGTTAACGCCGGTATTTTCTCATTTTAAAGCGTGTTATATTTCCAGTTAAGTCCACTAAAGCACCATGTAGATGGTCAATGTTTCACAAAGAGTATCCTGACCATGAAGACTGGTCATTTGCGTACATATTTGGATATCACCCTTGAGACCAACAAGTTTTAATTCTCCTTCCCCAAGTCAAAAGTTTCTTGAAACAACTCCGCCGAGCATAGCTTTCTGAGACGAGCTATTCCCTCGACGATTGTTAACTTAACCATATTTTCTGATTAGAAGACGCGTTTAAAAATGTACGACGGCGTTAAGTTGCGCCATTCTCGTCGGATATGAATGCATTCGACGACGAGGACGACGGAGTAATTTGAGCAAGTTTTTTCGTTGGAAAGAGTTGGGGAGCGTCGTGTGTAGGTACATGCTGATGACGGGCCTTGGGGGAGTGACTGTTAGACAGCTACGTCTTCCACATCAATATTTCACGTGGTGGCAGCACTTTCTTTTACCTCACACATGAGTGGTACTCCAAGGAATTCCACGACGAAAAGAACAGAGCCCGGCACTACGTAATAATACAACTTCATTAACTCTTTTGATTATGTCTTCTCTTCCAAGAGTAGTTTTCTTGAGGTACTCATCTAGCAGCATCTAATAATGTGTCCAGGAACTCTTGCACTGCCTAATCTTCCAAAACAGACTCTACATTCCTCAATTCCAAACTGTAAGAATTTTAAAGGTTATCAAATTGTTAAGGAATTAAACACTAAACCATTGTAAACCTTTAACACATTAAAAACTATTTTTAGACAGTTGATAGTAATGTTTTTAACACTCCGATAATGCCAACTTTGCTTTCTTATAGAAAGGAATGGCCTCATTCAAGTAGGCTACGAATCTCAGCTATGCGATGATTATATAAAATGAGTCATTTAAATGTGAATATAGACTGTGCTGAACCTACTGAAGTCTTACAAGCAGCGGAGAGACTGAAATTAGAATTTATCTCCAAAAAGAATTAAGAAACCAATACGAAATTGTATACAACTCATTCTGGACTGGTGCAAGATAAATAAACTTTTTCCACTACCTCCCTTATGTAGAATATTATGAATTTGGAAAAGTCATGTTGCCAACACTGATACTACGCAAGGTAAATGAACATCGCAACTCGAAGACTGTTATGACCATGCGAAAGGTAAAACAATACCATATATTTATATATTATATAATCTATAATATATTTATAAATATTCAAGACTGTCTAACAAATACTCTATAATGCACGTGTTTAAAGGATTTCATTTTGTGCGTAGATTTCCTCGACTCGGCCTGCGGCCTCATTTCGGAATCACACCTACTCACAAAATAAAATCTTCCTTTTAACCCTTGTGTAATAAACAACTAATTCCAATTCCTACGAGTAAAATATTCAAAAACTCTTAGTCAACCCTGATAGAACACCGTTAGTATGTTATAATACTAACTACTTTGATTCTCTTCTTTGCATCGTTTTTGTCCAAATTTCACATACGTTGAAATGTTCTGAACTGTTTTAAGCAGTTTAGATATTAATGGTTGTTTTTCTACCATTTACCTCCATTACGAATAAGTAGGGCATTATTTTATTGCAGATGTTTGTAATCATTGTTAAAATTTATTCTTCAATTTCATTGTTTGTGTAATTTTTATAATTTGATAAAATATTTTTGTAGTATTTCCTTAACACTTTTAAGCCACTAAATTCACGTTTTTATGGTGTGTCAGTAGACAATTTCATTTGTGAGTCAGACTAATAAAGTAATAAATAATATTCTAAATAGGTAGAAAAGTTTTAAATCTATCTCGAAAAAGAAACCACTGTTATTGTCACAAGTAATACCACAAGAGGCCTGGCCTAATCGATAAATTTACCTGGGAAGATCAGACTAGCGAATATTTAAGCGTGCTGTTTCATAAATAAAATATAAATTTAAATACTATCTCTCAAATATTTGACCAGAACGTGTTAAATTCTGTAAAAAAAGTAAACTAAAACATTCATTTTGATTAGTGCAGGTCGACTTACTCAGCAATGGCAACTTAGGAAAATGAAACCTCAAATAAATCTCAGTTTATTTTAACATTAATAAATAACCTTTCATTTGGAAAAAGTACATTAATTACTAAAACAACAGTTGTTAAAAACACAGTTGTGAAATTGAATTAGACTGCTATTTTGATTTTTAATTGATTGTAATGTGTAAAAAATTGTTTTGGAGGATACAGTTGGTGACACTGACTAAACAACAGAATGATAGTGATAATTTTAACCAAGGATTCTTCCATAATACACTAGTTTTCCTTCAGCCCAAATGGATTTTCCTCCGGTACTTCTTTGAGGTCTTTGTTGATCATGTTTCTTCTCCAGCCATTGATCTCTGGACTTCTCTCTTCTTCTTCTGCCAACAACATTCCAATTCAATATCATTTTTGGGATTCTATTACTCTTTATGCCCTTCAGAGGCCCAAACCGCTTCAATCGTCGTTCTTCTATTATTCCTAAAATACTAGGTACCTGTAACAATCATTATTTCTCTAATTCTCTGATTCCTAATTTTCTCCTTTTGATTTTCTAGCTGGCCTCCACCGGAAGTTCATCTCTGTTGCTCACAATGTATTTGTTTGGTCTCTGCACCATCTACATGATACTTGATACTAGAATTTGAACATATCAATGTCTTGGTTTTATTTACAATATTTTTACTCCATAACACTGAATTTAACATACCAATTCCTTTTCTTCCTTCACTAATTATTTTTACTTTCTCTGCTACGTATAGTAGGTGCAGGAAATATTGTACTAACCCAAAATTTCGATGTTGAGATTGCATTTTTGTGGAATGAACCATTTCGGAGATATTCCTTTTATTTATGTGAGCTTTGCAATACTTAAGCTTTTCTCAAAGGCAAGGCTGTTATTCAATTTTTCATCTAGTGTGCCGTGCAAAGAGAACGGAATTTCAAAGCTTTAAAATATTTGACTATCGCTCGAAGCCTATAAACAATCTGTATTAAGACAATTTCTTGAAATGTTTATCTCGACTAACACGAGCAAGATAAAGAAATTAGGGTTTTAAGAATCGTTAGTACAATTTTAGAGCAAGTTATGTGAGTGCAACACATTAGATATTTTCAATTTCAAAATAGCTTTTCTCTTCTGATTCTAAAATTCATCCCAAGCATTTAAATGTATCTACTTTCTTATTCCTTCACTTTCAATTTGTAATTTGAAAAGAACAAAATAATGATGATTTGTATACGTAATTTAACGCCTATGGTATGAAATAATCTGCGTATTCATTGCTCGGAGGTAATGTACGAGTATTTCAAATGTGTTTATTCTCTGTAATGTTTAAAGTCATAACTTTTGTTTTTGTATAAGAAATTTGCAATCATGCTTAGTTTAAAAATGGATTCTCTGTAAATCGTTCTATGAGGAAGCTATTAAGTCAGCAAATATAAGTGTATCTACAGAGATTTTAGTATTAAAATTATTTAGTCAATTGCCAATTATTCCTGACAATTTCGTCAATATATAAATTCAAAAGAGTGGGTGATGGATACGCCTGTGTTAGTGCCTGACCTATTTCAATTTCGTGATATGATTTGCTATTTCCAATGCTTATTTTAATGTTAGTATTTACATATAAGCGTTGAATAGATCAAATAATATGTTTTGGAAAGCCTCTTCCAGTTAATAATTCTCCAAAGGGTTCTCTTTGCAGCCTGTGAAATGCTTTTATATGATCTATAAAGACTATGGAAAATGGCAAATTAATCCTTGTCTCTTTTCAACTGTCTGTACTGTTGTGCTTCTATTCTGTGCTTCTAATAGAAGACATTCGGTTATTTTCTTTATTCGAATTTAAGTACAGCTTATAACAACTATTTAAGAAGCTTATTTAAAACAGTGTGTTCGTTATTTGGAAGATTTGGCACTGCAGTCCTCGCTCGCGGAGTAGGTAAAGAATGCACGTCACAAGATGGGTCACTGCGGCCAGGTCCTTTCAGGAAATTGAAACAGAACAACTATCAGGTGTGATGGGCGCTCGGCTCTCCCAGAAAGGTGCTCCTCGCCAGCATATTTTCCCGTTTCAATTTAAAATAATGGGCGGCAGGCGGGCGGAAGTTACAAAGAAAGGAAGCAAAGGTGACGTCTGGGGCTAGAATGACGAGGTGGTCAAAATGGTTTTGACAGCGCATGTTTCCAGGTAGAGATGGGCTTTTCTGGATAGAACTCTCAAAGTGACCTTTTGCAAGTCAGACACACCTTCACAGCTTTCACCTAAGTGCGTTTCATTTGCACTGATGACGGGCGCTTTTATCCCACGCTTTCTTTACTTCGGAAGTGCAGCACACTTTTGACAACGTTACTATGTTACAATAGAATTCTTCTCCTTCCCTCCCTATCTCTCCCTCTCCCTCCCTCCTTCCCTCCCTCTCACTCTCTCCTTCCTCCTCCTTTTCTCTCCCTCCTTCCCTCCCCCTCCCTCCGTCTCCCTCCTTCCTTCCTTCTCCCTCCCTCCTTCCTTCCTTCTCCCTCCCTCCTTCCTTCTCCCTCCCTCCTTCCTTCCTCCCTTCTCCCTCCCTCCTCCCTTCTCCCTCCCTCCTCCCTTCTCCCTCCCTTCTCCCTCCCTCCTTCCCCTCCCTGCTTTCTACCCCTGACCCTGCCACCGCTCTTATTATTATAGTTCATGAACACGGGTAGCCGAGACCGTTTACTCAAAGTCATGTGGTTCAAATCTCGCCAGGATTTATCCCAGACTGAGGTTTGTTACCAGGCTTTCCTAGTCCTCATAACTGGCAAATATCTTAAAGCAATGTTTCTCAACCGGTGGGTGGCGACTCATTAAGGGGTCGCAGTCTGTGTATTGTGGAACGCCTGGGCTCTTTAAGTGTTATGTGTATTTACTAGAAACTAAATAAATCTTATAATTTAATAAATGATTAATAAATAGTGCACAAACAATACATAAACAATATGTTACTTTTAATCACTTACAATTTAAAAACATATGTTGCACTCACATGACTTTCTCTACTCTTGTACTAACCATTCTTACAAACTCTTATTCCTATATCTTCTTCGTGTTAGTTGAGATAAACATTTTTACAAAATTTGTAAATTTAATAATAAAATTTGATAATTTAATTATCTTATTGCTTATTTCCTTGTAGGTGAATATATTAGAATACAGTAGGCTTTGTGCGATAGTCAAATATTTTAAAGCATTGAGATCCCGTTATCTTTGCACGCTTAGCATATAAAAAATGAATAATGATGTTCCATTTCTCGAAAGTTTTGTTTTCCGAAACTAACACAAATAAGGAAATATCTTCAAAATGGTTCATTCTACAAAAAAATTATTTATACATAAATTCTGTGTTTTAGCGATATCTGCGGTATATTAAGATTTTGTCTATCTCTTACGGTTTACGAGTTATGCAAAAGTCATCCAGAGTTAACAGGACTACAAAAAGCCACAAAATTTAAAATATACATTTCATTTGTCATCAAAATATTTCAAACACATGGCATTTTAATCAAAATCGTGAGAGCCTAAACCAAAATTTTCGAAAAATTTTCCTTGTAAAGCGTAGTTTAGGGTAGAGCTATTTTCTTCAAAATCTTTGCGTAGCATCCTGGAAAGTCATTAAACTTAAACATTAACTTTGGTTTTAACCTACTTTTCCTTTTTGTGTTATGCTGCCCACAGAGTGACAGACACAGACTGACACACAGACACCCATACACATTTTTCTAAAAATGCCCCCCCTTTTTTTTTTAATTCAGGGGTTCTCAAAACATATATTTTCGGTGAAATCTCGACATGGAATTTTTGGGTGGAATACAATACTTCCCCTAAAAATGTTATGATTCAACGCTTCGCCTTTTGCATTAGTTTGCCATTTAGAAATTTCAAATAAACTCATTTCTAATTACTTCATAAGTTCAACACTGTGTTCCTGTGTGATGTAAGACGTCGATCACATACGCTGGATTAAATGTGTTTCTGTTTACCACAATTAAATAGCAATAATCACACAAGAGTTATTAATTCTAGTGCAGTTTTCTTCAATATTTAAACTAACATGCCAACAGGCGTTTAATTGTTTACATCTCCATGTTCACTATTAACAGCACAGCCAACGTGAATTTATAACGCAAATCTTTGTAA
This sequence comes from Tenodera sinensis, assembly GCA_030765045.1. Classification (NCBI taxonomy): domain Eukaryota; kingdom Metazoa; phylum Arthropoda; class Insecta; order Mantodea; family Mantidae; genus Tenodera; species Tenodera sinensis. Next base: position 69,813,405 of record CM060968.1, read on the forward strand.
GTTTCTTCCTTCCTTTCTTTGAAGGCTGAGCAGGTAACAGGGTTAGAAAACCCTCCACAAGCCATTGTTATTGCATCATGAACAATGAAGGACCACACTGCAGCTGATACATCTATAGATATTTATTAAAATCATCAGTCCTCCAGTGAGGTTGACCACATGGATGCAGAATACAAAACAGAAGTGCAACAAAAATAAGCAGCAACAATAACTTTAAGAATTAATCCAAAAAACTAATAATAAAATTAATAATAATACTTAATATTTTTCTTATTCCACGTTTCCAGTGTCTTTGATATATTCCTGTACTCATTTAGGTACTAAATATAATTTTTCTGCATTCTTCTCTGTCTTCCCAGTCTTTCATTGTTAGAATTATTGTTTGTTTCCATGTTCATTTAGGTATTCCCCTCTTCCTAATTCTCACTGTGTTCATCATGTATCCTCTTTGGCAGTCTGTCCTCATCCATCTTAGTGTTCAGCCTCTGGTCGGTTCTGCGGTCTTCGTGATCTGGGCCCGCTACTCTTTACTCCGATAGCTCCTCAATTGGCCCCCGGGGTCTTAAGCAGGCTGAGTGCACTACGAACCACACCTCCCAATTCGGGAAAAATCTCCACGCCAGTACCGGGGATCGAACCTGGGTGCTTAGCGCCAGAGGGAGGTACGCTACCACTGCGCTACGGAGGCGGTCCGCTTAAGCCTATGGTATTCCCTTATTCCCTCTGTATCTACCTCTACAAGCACAAAGTACATAGAATTAAATACAGTATTTTATTGCTTAACGACGCTGTCAATTGCTAGGATCACATCAGCGTCGCCGGTGTGGTGGAATTTCGTCCCGCAGAAGTTCTTTTACATATCAGTAAGCCTACTAACATGCAGTTGTCATTTTTAAGTACACTTAAACATTAGTCTGGACCAGATTTGAACCCGCGACCTTGGGATCAGCAGGCCAGCGTCTAACCAACTGATTATACCTAAGATTTTGTTGAAGAAAGACATATGAAAGTAGCAATCCATCACGAATAGTACATGTCATTGAGTGACCCTAAAATATTCTTTAAAAATGTTCAATAACACTAACATTCTTTACCAGAGTTAAACTTCGAGAAAAACAAGTCTTGGGTTATTTGAACACGTAAGACAAAAAGCTGAACAATTCCTCAAATTAAAATCAATTGGTGATAATTTAAGAACATTTGAATGCGCTCTATGTGAACACTAAACACCTTCATTTGGGGAAGTTACAAAAAAAGGAAAGAATGAGCCTCTTAGGGGTGAAAAGTGGCAAGATGTGTATGTGTGTGTGGAGTAGAAAAGTTTGGCTGCTCCCCCACCTACTTTGCAGTTTATTAAAAAGTAAGCAAAAGTTAACCTGTTATCTTATACTGCTGTTGTTCCTCGTTTGCTGGCGCCATCAGGGTTTCCAGGATCTCACCTGGGACTGGGATAACTAGGGACGGTAGCTTGCTTCTTTAGAATAACTAACTTCTCCACGATAATGTGAGAACTGCTAACTGAAAAGTCCAGCTTCATATATTTCACCTGATAATGAGAACAACTTCCACGCTAGCTAAAACATCGTTAATCCGCAATTCCATTAATCCAATACAGAAAAATTCCACCTGTGCGGAGTTGCGAAGACAAACAATGGAAGGAAATGATTGCGTGTCCTTTATTTCGATTACCAAACGAAAATAATGTTCTGAAAGGTACAAAATAACTTTAAAAAATCTGATGTGTTGCACTCACATGACTTTCTCTACTCTTGTACTAACCATTCTTACAAACTCTTATTACTATATCTTAGTGTTAAGATAAACATTTGTTCAAATTATCTTATTGCTAATTTCCTTGTAGGTACAAGGGGAATATTGGAATACAGTAGACTTTGCGCGATAGTCAAATTTTTAAAGCTTTCAGATTCCGTTCTCTTTGCACACGTAACATATAAAAAAATGAATAGCGATGACCCATTTCACGGAAGTTCTAAGTTTTCCGAAACTCACACACATAACAAGGAATATCTCCGAAATGGTTCACCCTACAAGAAAATTTATTTAGACCTAAATTGTGTATATTAGTAAGGTCTACATTTTTTATATAGTATAATTTGGTCTATCTCTAACGGTTTACCAGTTCTGCAAAAGTCGTCCAGAGTAAATACGACTATAGGAGCTATAGCCAGAAAATTCAAGATATACATTTCATTTGTCATAAAAATATCTTAAACATATGACATTTTAATCAAAATCGTTAGAGCCATTTTCAAGAAAATCAAAAGTCTCGAAAAATTTTCCATGAAAAGGGTAGTTTAGGATGGGGCTATTTTGTTCAAAATTTTCGTGTCACATCCTTGGAAGACATTAAACTTAAATACCAACTTTGGTTTTTAACCGACTTTTCGTTTTTGAGTTATGCTGTCCACAGACTCACACACAGACTCACACACACACGGACCTTTTTCTAAAAATGATTTTTTTTTTTTTTTGGTATTCAGGGCGCCTCAAAATATATATTTCCGGTGAAATCTCGACATCGAATTTTAGACGGTAAAAAAGTAACACTCTGAAATGGTAAAGCCTCCAAAATAAAATACACTTTACACTTGGTTATGGGCAACAAACCGCTATAGCTACTTATAGCTACCAGGTCGTTGCCTAAAATTGAGCACAGTGTAAGACCCAGGCTGGCGCTCGCGAGTGTATTGTGGACAATTAATTAGGACATGTGTGACGGAGTCGTGTCATTTGATTAGCGTGGGATTAATCCACAATTGCATGAATTATTTTGCTGTTTAATTAATTGTGTGATAGCTTCTATAATTTAAAAGTGTAGTGAAAATCATCTGGCAGCTTTTTGACATTTATCTCACAGTTTCAGCCGCGTATTTTTGATTACGTAACGCAAAGATGTAATGAAAATCACGAAAATAAGATGACATTTAAGATAAATAGTCTAAACACGGGCGAAAATTCGATGACACAGGGCACCCGGTCGTATGGAGACACTAACCTAACCTAACAGGGCTTAATTTGGCTGCAAGTTATCCTTACGTGTAAAACACGACGTCATGGGGTAATCTCCGAATAGAAACATGTGACAGTCTCCGCTATCCACTAAACCAAAGTTTTTCTCTAGAAGCATTATTTATGCATAATTTCATCGTAAATACATAATTAAATCATTTTGGTGCATATAATGGTCCTTTATAAATATTTATTTGCTCGCTCCAGAACACGTACGGAATTTTCTGATCAATAAAAAACGAAGCTTGATCGTCAAATAAAATCTTCAACTAACGCACAGTTTTAATACTAATAAACACATAGTTTTTCACTCTTAAGTAGTTTTGTAAATACATTTAAAGTTTAAGTTCTCAATTTGTTAAATTAATTATGTAATAACTTATACAGTTTAAAAGTCTACTCAGAATCACATGGCAGTCATGTGAAATGTAATATTTTAGAGTTTCAATTGCGTATTTTTATTGTGTAACGTAAATATGTGAAGAAAATCAGGAAAACAGATGGAGAAAAAGACGTCACGTATTCAAGGACATCTATATGGGATTTTAAAACCCAAGAGGACAAAATGCGTGAGAGATAGTATAACCTCTCGCATAATATGAGGCAAAATATGTAAAAATATATCTAGTATTTGAACGTAAGGAAACTGGGAAATGGAGATAGGCATTTTAGGCCTTGTAAAAGTTCACATTTGCTCCTAAACCTACAATTTAGGTGTTTTCATTCCTTGCGTCTTTAATTTTTACAATTTTTTGAGGGGTGGTAAAGAGGTTTCATATAGCAGTTTAGTTGCGATTAGCTTGTTTAACGTATTGAAGCTAAAGATTCAAAATATTTCTGGAGCCAACCTTTCAATTGTTTGAAAAACGTTGACAAAGATTAAACTGTGGACAAGTTTAAGCCAACACAACAGAAAACAGTCAAATTGTCCTATAAGCCCTCTCATAAACACTGGTATCTGTCACACTCTTTGGGGTGAATGATTATGATGATAGTTCAATATAAAATAAAATACTAGTAAATGCACAAAGTAGATAAAAGTACTGAAATGGGGCAAGAGTCAGAATTTAAACAAGTTTATAAAAAGGTTTACTACTGCTGAAAACTTCAACTCTTTCTACTGCTTCTTTATCGTACACCAGGATACATTTACTAATATGGTGCAGTAAAGAAACAGAAGATTAATTGAATAGCAGTAGATTCATAGTTAAAAAGTAATTAAATGCTAACCTGTAGTTGCTTGCAGTGTAATCTGTCACCAAAAACGATTTCTGCTTGAAGTAGCTTTCTCCTTAAAGGCCATTGATCACAAACTATTTTATTTCTGCACTTACATGCACATTTCAAGCACTCGCAATAACACTGTTTCATATTTCGAAATACAAACCGCTTACCGCATTCGCGAACTTCACCTGTCACTTTCGAACGCACTGTTACACTGTCCCGTATGACTGGATGTCTGCGTTAACAGTAAGGTTTGAAGGTACGTAGCGACGACCTTCTTCTGTCGACAGCAAATGCAGAATAACCAATCCCTTTAGAGCTGGTCACCAGTGACATGAAAGCAGTAAAATGCAGTTATGTATGAAACTTTTCTATACCTGGTTTATTTATTACTTTCTCTACTACGTATAGTAAAGTAGAGGAAGTATTGTATTGCACCCAAAAATTCGATGTCTGAGATTTCAGCGGAAAGAATAAAAAAAAAGCTTTTGTAGAAAAAGTTCCGTGTCTGGCTGTATCTGTCAGTCTGTGGGCAGCATAACTCAAAAACGAAAAGTAGCTCAAAAACCAAAGTTGGTATTTAAATTTAATGTCTTTAAAGGATGCGACACGAAGATTTTGAAGAAAATAGCCTCACCCTAAGCTACCCTTTACATGGAAAAATTTTCGAAAATTTTTATTTTCTCGACAATTGCTGTAATGATTTTGATTAAAATGACATGTTTAAGATATTTTTATGACAAATGAAATGTATATTTTGAATTTTCTGGCTACAGCACTTGTAGTCGTATTCATTCTGGACGGCTTTTGCATAACTGGTACACCATTAGAGATGAACCAAATTATACTATACAAAAAATGTAGATCTCGATAAAATACGTAATTTATGTCTCAATAAGTTTTCTTGTAGAGCGAACCATTTCGGACATGTGTCAGTTTCGGAAAACTTAAAACTTTCGTGAAATAGATCATCGTTGTTAATTTTTACTTTCTCTACTGGTAAGTAGGGGAAGTATTGTATTCCACCCAAAAATTCGATGTCAAGATTTCACCGGAAATACAGGTTTTGAGGCTCCCTGAATCCAAAAAAGCATTTTTAGAAAAATATCCGTGTGTGTGTGTGTGTGTGTGTGTGTGTGTGTGTGTGTGTGTGTGTGTGTGTGTGTGTGTGTGTGTGTGTGTGTGTGTGTGTGTGTGTGTGTGTGTGTCTGTGTGTCAGTCTGTCAGACTGTAGACAGCATAACTCTAAAACGAAAAGTCGGTTAAAAACCAAAGTTGGTATTTAAGTTTAATGTCGTTCAAGGATGTGACACGAAGATTTTAAAGAAAATAGCCCCACCCTAAACTACCCTTTACATGGAACATTTTTCGAAAATTTTGATTTTCTTGAAAATGGCTCTAACGATTTTTATTAAAATGTCATATGTGTGAGATATTTTGATGACAAATGAAATGTATATCTTGAATTTACTGGCTATAGCCCCTGTAGTCGTATTTACTCTGGACGACTTTTGCATAACTAGTAAACCGTTAGAGATAGACCAAATCATACTATACAAAAAAATGTAGATCTTGCTAAAATACACAATTTATGTCTCAATAAATTTTCTTGTAGAGTGAACCATTTCGGAGATATTCCTTGTTATGTGTGTGAGTTCTGAAAAAAGAACTTTCGTGAAATGGGTCATCGTTATTCATTTTTTATATGTTAAGTGTGCAAAGAGAACGGGATCTCAAAGTTTTAAAGGATTTGACTATCGCACAAAGCCTATTGTATTCTAATATTCCCCTTGCACCTACAAGGAAATAAGCAATAAGATAATTTGTAGAAATGTTTATCTCAATTAACACGAAGAAGATATAGGAATAAGAGTTTGTAAGAATGGTTAGTACAAGAGTAGAGAAAGTCATGTGAGTGCAACACATCAGATTGTTTATGTCCTGGCTATGCAAACAGAATGGCATATCAACCATCACATACAGACCAGTGCCTAAAACATATGACTATCGCTTAAGCCTAGTACGTGTCCTATTCCCATTGTCTCTAGATATAACAATATATGTAAAACAACCGCTGTCGACTAACTTTAAGTACAAACAATTTCAAGAAGGTCAACGCGCCTAAGATAGAGTAGCATTTCTAACAAATTGTATTATGGGATCTGTTATATAGAGTGCTTTGTTTATCTTTCTCTTGCCTAATGAAAGAGAAATAAATATATTGAATTGAGATGCACCTACTCGCCACCTTGTTGTTATGAGGAAGGTGGGAGAAGGTTCGACTCCTTCTATCCAATAAGTGCTGGACTGAAGAGGCAGGTATGAGTAGACTTCCGACGTATCAGCAGTTTGTATAATAATGCAAGTGAAACCTATAGTGATAATTTAACGATTTAGTTTTCATGATAACTTTATGAAGGATCTAGTGGTTATTTAATATAAGAAGGGCATAAAACGATTACGTGTCACCCTCTTCAACGTTTTATCATTCAGTTTTGCAGCCGTTCTGCAAAGCACCCTCTCTCTATGGTATGTCATAGATGTCACTGTATTGAGAATGCAAAAGAAACCGAGTTGTGTTTCCGGCTGGAGTAGGAAAATATTCACTGTTAGAAATATTTCGTACCAGGTCCCAGACTTCATTCCCAGCTCGCACTGAAGAGGAGCTCAGCGTGTGACGTCACCGAGATATGTTCCGTGCAGTAATGTAGGAATGACAGGAAACATATTTGTTGTTAATAAGTAACACAATAAGGTCTTGCTAGTTGTAATATTAATGCTTATTGATTTAATTACGCAATTGCTCAAAGATAATCAACAATTACAAATATGTTAGGAAGTAAACTGTGGGGGTTCCAATTGTGATTGAAGGCTGCAGGTTAGGGTGTGATTTGATAAGGTTCATGGAGATTTGGACTAGCTATTTTCATAACAGAAACACTGCCATCTTCTTTTTCCTGGTACTGGCCATGTTATTGTTATCCAGAGAGCTACATCTGACTGAACCCACCAGTTCCGTACTCACAGCGCCGTTAATCTAGGCAACATGGTACTACACAGCTATTGCTTGACGTTACACGAACTGATAGTCTTACTCTTCGGTCCAATACGTCACAGCTTCGGACAGAGTACTTATCAGTAAAAGCTATTTGTGCTAATGCTTAGTAGGTACTTCCAGTTTGTTATAATGAATATTTTCAAGAGTTGACTTAGGTGACAGGGTCCAAAATGCGTTTTATTGCCTGAGGTAATAATTAACTTAAATTAAAAACAGAAAAAATATAATTTGTCTATACAAAGTGTACGAGTATTAAAAATACTCAGGACACAAGAATGAATATTTCGAAATAAACTGCTACAAAGAGTAATTTGCACTTGAATGCAGCCTTTTTGTGTATATTTTTTAATTCAATTAACTGGACATGAGAAGATGGAGATTCCAAGGTTTGGCATTATGTTCTTGTTAATGATATTCATTGCGAATGACCTCATTTATTAACCTGACTAGAAACTTTAGTGTTAGTGTTACATATGCGTTAACCTTTTTGAATGAGCCCAAAGGACGAATTCCCATCCTTCAGAGCCCCACATGTTATGATTCTCATTTTAGTGATTCCTTTAAACTTACCATATTTTTTCCTTCAATTTCCGATTGGGTTGGCTCAGAACATTATTCAAGGAAGGTCTTCAATTTTAATGTATTTTTCTCTCCTTAGAAACACGGCAGGGTATCCTGGTGCAACTGGCAACATTCATACTTTTTCTACCCTCTCCCAAAAGACCCAGCCGTTTCCATATTCATTTTAGCCGGAGTTTTATTTAGAAATTCACATTTAACATTGATGACCGTTCCGAAATGGAACTTTAAGGGCAAGAATCCATTTATTTTGGCATTTATTTCACCCTCTCCTCCAGCAAGCGTGTGCATTGTGTATAAAGACATAAATTATAAGGACGATATCGCTGTATACGCCTTCCCCCCCGACCAAGACACTGGGGGCTGTTGAAAACTTTTTAGCCTCCGGACGCAAGCAACTCTCTTGCGTCGTCATACAGCACTAAGCTTCTCTGCTGCCCCCCCCCCCCCCCGTAGTATCTACCGCACATCCCTAGCGGTCAGCAAAACTTCCCTTCACGCCGCTACCCCCTTCTTATATATAACAAATGGCATTCGAGCGTTCTGAGGATTAAATTTGATCAGTGAGGACATCAAGATTCATTGCACCATTACGGAAATGATCTATGTTCCCTTTTAGGAGACTACGTTTCACCTAAACCTTCTCTCTTCTCCTTATTTTCCTCTTTGTCGCACTCCTCAACTTTTGCCTAGGTAGGTATGTACGTCGACTGTTAAGAGCATCAGAATGTCTGCACAATTCCATTGTGGTGTTCTCAGCATATCCCACTTGTTCCCTTTTCTTTAGTTCTGCACTTGTGTTAGCAAAAGTACAGTATGGCCAATGGATCTCCAACCTTTGCGTTGTGTTGGAGCGGGAAGTATTGTGTGTTTTCCCGTAGGTATACTACACATGGACTTCACTGTTATCGCTCGCGCATGTAAACAACTGCAGGCAACCTATAAACATCATACGAACGCTAAAGAACACTCCCATTCACGTCTGCAGCTCACTGCGAGAAGAAACAAAACAGTCGCGTTATACTGTTTTGCCGTTTTATAAGGATCACGTGGTTTAAATTGCTTTGATGTTTGTGCAAGTGAAGTTTGATTTCCGATGTTAGTGTTTCCCGCATTGTTATTATCATTCTTATTAAAATAACATGGCTACTGTTTCGTCCGAATCGAAGAAAAAATGGACTGTTATAAGAGCCAAAGCTGCGAATTTCTATTCAAGCTTCGTGAGTGCTTTTTAAAGCAGCGGGACAACGATGGATTCGGTCTAGCTTTCACCAAGGTGATAGAATTTGTGACGCATCGAAATTGAATATACGAGGAAAGAATTTCCTACTTGTGAGAAGCTGGTATATTCTGTGAAAGAATATACCAGAAAAAAACCGACCTAATTTATTATAGAACTTCAATAGCAATTAACATAATACATAATACAATATTGTTGATTTATTTCAGTAAATAATATCAGACGAAACGTTTGGGAAGAAGAAGGAACCCAATAGACCACGGCCCACAAGCCCGGTTAATATTGCATCTAGTATTGACACCGGCCGTGAAAGCCTTAGAACTTTAATAATATCATTGTCTGCATATTCTAATATTCTGTGATCATGTGTACACATATTGTCTACGTAAATTTACTATGTAGCGATGCGATCTGCAAATTTGTGAAGTGCTTAGAATACGAAGTGTTTAAAATACGGTATTTGAAATTCCCGCTAAAGAACTGGCAACAGCGCTTTGCCAGGTTTGAGAAACGTCACAGCCGGAGATCCACTGGCCGTATAGAGCTGACAAAGCGATAGCTTGCCAGTCTGCAGGATGCGCAGAAGACTATTTTCGTAACGTACCGTTACGCTTGTTGCAGGGCGACATCATCCCTATTACGGGCTCCAGTATCCAACAACGTCTCGAGGGGAGCATATCGCAACGAATGTGTAGAGGGAGAGTATATAGTGGATGCAGCAGGTGCAATGCTTCTTATTCTTTTATTTAGGCTAGTGCCTGTTTTTCTTCGCGGAGATTCCGACGGAAACGCAAGAATATTTCTCCATCTTATTTTTCGACGCCGTATATCTCTTCTCCCTTCAGGGGTTTAATCTCTAGCTATATCTCTCTGTCTCTCCTCATATTCACCAATTTGGCTGTCTTTTGTATCACATTCCTGTCTTACATCTTCATTCTTAATTTCACATAACCTAGTTGTTCCTGCGATTGTTTTTAATGTATTCATTTCCGTTATTCTCATTAAGTGCCTTGTCGTACTACTGTCCACTCGTATCTCTGCTCTCTATGTCATCATTGGTCTAACTGCAATTTTGTACAATGCATAGAATGGAAATGCCATGTCGGCTTCAATCGCGCGAACTTACTTGTCTTTTTCCCAGTAATACCAACGTTTCCTGCAACGTTTGTTGGCAAGCTTTCGTTGCGTTACAACTACATATGTTTCTTGCTGTGCGAGCTTCCTCTCAAGACCATAAAAATAAATTGTAGTATGCAATGCAGAGGCATTGCTCTGATTACTGCAAGAATGTTATCTTTTGTCGTGGTTGTTATTGCTTATTCTTGTATGTCATATGGACTAGATTCACCCTACTGCCACTTCACGGTTTCTCCTTTAGATCATTGTGTTGATTTTAATCTAAATACTGCAGGGGATCTAGATTTAGACTAGAACAACTGCACAGAGGCTTAAGATTGGGGAACAGTTGCCATATCTATTGGTGTACTTGTTCATGGTAAACGACGGGCCTGTTTTATCACCGAAGTCTAGCAGTTGAATGGTACGAAAAATTGTCTCTCCTTAAGAGTAACATTGTTGCTGAAATTATGTCTGAGTATGCGTAACAATACCGTGTGTATGTGGGCCGCGCCGTGACCAAGTGTTTTGAACATTCGCCTCTCACCAAAGCGGCCTGGTTTCGTTCCCAGGTGACCGCATGTGGGATTTTTGGTGGCGCAGGGGCGAGTTTCCTAGGGGTTCTCCGGTTTCCCTCGGCATCTCATTCCACTGGTGCTCCATCTTCATTACATGTATCACCAGTGTCACCGTCCGTGGTGCCACATACAGTAAGAGCAGCCGTTAAACACTACCAAAAAACCACCGTATGCTTCTATATGAGACAAATAGCATATCTATAACATATTACCAGAAATTATAGGATAGCTGTGCGCTATCTCATGCAAGGAATTTTCTTAACCACAAAATACAATGCTTCCTTCTACTTACCAGTAGAGAAAGTAAAGAGGACCTAAAGTTGTGAAATTTAGATGTGTATAGGGAAGTTTATTTTTAATAAACGTTTAAAAGCTCTTTCGACCGCTTGGATATCATCTGCCAGGACCTGTAGAAGACTGATCAGGAGTTGCAGAGACTCCCAAAGGTGCCTAAAGGAGGGATGTACAAATCTTTGGAGACGCTTATGTCATGAGCGGCCATTTCTGAGTTATACCTTGAATTTCAGGAAATGTTCTCAGAAGAGATTATCATTCAGGATAATTTTTGCATAAATTGTAAACAGTAGGTAAGAGACAGACAAAGGCTTACTAAATAAAATATGTGGATATTACTAAAATACAATTTATGTCAAAAAATTCGGTTTTTTTTTTGTTTTGTTTTTTTTGTTTTTGTTTTTTGTTTGTTTTTTTTTTTTTTGTTTTTTTTTTTTTTTGAGTGAACCCTTTCTGAGATATTCTTTATTATTTGTTAGAGTTTGCCAATATTTTTGCTTTCTTTCAAATAGGAATATATTATTCGTTTTTTATTGCTTGGTCTTGCAAAAAGAACGGAATTTTAAAAGCCTCGCATGATAATCAGATCTTAAATGGCTTAAAGCCATTCCTCTTGCACCTATAAGAAAATTCGATAAAGTAATTTCTAAAAACGCTTAATTACATAGAGAAATAAGCATTTCTAAGACTAACTTCTGTGAGTATAATTCTACAAGGAAAGTTCTATCGGTTAACACGAATTTCGGTTAAGGCGAATTACCAACTGTTTCTCAGTACCTAACGTAATACAATTCAGTTGTAACACAAACCTCCGATGTTACAATATTTTGAAGTGTTATTATTTTTTTTTTTTCGAAATAAATGCAAGAAATATAACTACAAAGCTAACTACCCATTGTTGGCTTCTTTATCTCCTTCGTGTTAGTTGAGCTGAACATCTGCAGAAATTATGTTATTTCATACTTCCTTGTACGTGCAAGAGGCATATGCGAATACAGTAGGCTTTGAGTGATAGTCAAATATTTTAAAGCCGGTCGCTATATGAAGGCGTGAAATTCCGTTCTCTTTGTACGGCAAAGACAGAAAATTGAACAACGATCTCCCATTTGAGAAAAGTATTGGACAATTCAGACACAACAAGGAATATCTTCAAAATGGTTAATTCCACAAAAAAATGTACTTGGATATAACTTGTATGTTTTAACGAGATCTACATTTTTTGTCTAATAAGATTTTGTCTATATCTTAGGATTTACAAGTTATACAAAAGTCATCAAGATTAAACTGGTTTACATAGGCTATAGCTACAAAATTCAAAATATACATTTCTTTTGTCATAAAAGTATATTAAAGATGTGGAATTTAATCAAAATTGTCTATGTAGCGTAGTTTAGAGTGGAAGAATTTTATTCAGAATCCTCGTGTTGTGGTTTTTATCCGACTTTTCGTTTTTGAGTTATGGTTTTCAAAGGCAAACTCACAGACACACACAAAGACTTTTTTCTAAAAATACATTTTTTGTTTCAAAGGACCTGAAGACATATATTTACAGTGAAATTTCGACATCGAATTTTTTGGTGGAATACAATACTTCCTCTAATTACTAGTAGAGAAAGTAAAAATCTGATGTGTTGCACTCACATGACTTTCTCTACTCTTGTAGTAACCATTCTTAGAAGCTCTTATTACTATATCTTCTTTGCGTTAGTTAAGATAAACAAATGTGTGATAGACAAATGTTTTAAAGCTTTGAGATTCCGTTCTCTTTGCGCGCTTAATGTATTAAAAATGAATAACGATGTTCCATTTCACGAAAGTTTTAAGTTTTCCGAAACTGAGACAAATAAAAATGATTGTGCCATTTTAGGGTTAAGTCGAACTTGCATGAATATCTCTTGTGTACTACTGGTAGCAACGACAGAGCCATCTGTGTGCCAGGATTTTAAGCTTTGCTCCGGTAAAGTCATCGCATGTTTTAGCTTAATGAGTCGGTCGGCAGCAGTCGATCCTTCCTTGCTTCCCTCCCTTCCTTCCCCCCTTCCCAAAAGAACATGGGAAAACCGCAATTGTACGTCGACTTGACTGTACATGCAGATTAATGCTTGTGGCTTGTCACATGAATCGTCTTCTCTATCTACATCTATCTTTGGGCCACTCTTGACTGTACCTAGGTGTTCCCTGCTACTAAAACCATCCGCGATTTTGAGGTTTTGAGGCTTCAGAGTGACAGCGTAAATCAAGCGGCACAATCGGGTTGAGTGAGGGGAGTAGGTAGTGGTTATGCGTTAAACGGTGAGGAAACTGTGTGCAAGCCCACACGCTGACATGGCCAACGAAAAAAAACAACACACCAGATCTACATACTATAAAAATCTCTTTATGGTTCACCCTCATCCTGGTGCAATTTGGGCAAGCTTTATGAAAATGATGCCTTCTATTTTAATCCAAACCCGTAGCAGCCTTTCAGAATGTTGCAGTTACCAAAACCGTCCATTAACAAACAATTTATACCTATACGTATAATAAAATTATAACCGAAAATTTGCTTTATCCACCGCGCCTCTGGTGGACAAAGCAAGCATTATATTCCACACAAAACGTACCATTATAAACAGCTTGTTGAGCTTTCAGAATCCACAGTGGTATTTCAAGTGTGTGAGTCAGTGAATGAGTCAGTGCGTCAGTGAGTGAGTGAATGAGTCAGTGCGTCAGTGAGTGAGTGAATGATTGAGTCAGTGAGTCAGTGAGTGAGTGAATGATTGAGTGAGTGAGTCAGTGAATGATTGAGTCAGTGAGTCAGTGAGTGATTGAGTCAGTGAGTCAGTGAGTGAGTAAGTGAGTGAGTGAATGATTGAGATTTATATGCCAGGTCATTTGAGCTCAACGATATTTTAATATTTTCCCAATTATTATTTGCTGAAACTTTAAAAAACTTATTCAATTTAATTGGTAGATAAATTTAGACTCAGATTTTAAAATAAGGAACTACCTTTTAGAAACAGTACGTTTTATAGATAACCAGGTTCTCATCAGGATCTGCATCAATTAAACATTTAAAAATGCAATTATATATAGTTATCAATTAAGAAAACCAAATATGTATCATTTAAAGGTTTAAACCCATTAAAAGTCCAAATAATTGTGAAATCGGGAAACATTGAACAGGTGAATCATAAGTTCGAGTCTCGGCAACCGCAGTCAAATGTGTCTGTGCTAAAGGACGGGGACGGCCCACGTAAAATAATCGGTGTGATGGCACGCGCGGATGATGACGGGATATCATTTGACTGCGGTTGCATGGATTTTGCTTCTTTTCTTTAAAAAAATATACTACAATGTAAATTGTAAAAAAAATAATAATAATTTTGTAGAATTCAGAACATCTCAAATACATATGCTTAATTGCTGACGAACAGTATAACAAGAATATAGAGAGAAAAAAACGTTAAAAGTATTACAAGTAGGCAAAAAATGCCTATGTCCGTTATAATGGACACCGGCACTGAAAGGGTTAAGAAAACCAAAGATTTATCATTTAAAGGTTTAAACCCATTAAAAGTCTAAATAATTGTGGAATTGGAAAAGTTTGAACAGGTGAATCATAACCTGGTTATTAAAACCAGATTATGGTTTATCTTCCTCCTATTTAAAAAAATATGAATAATACAATTCCATGACTTTCTCTAACCAGTCGTCTAAAAACTAATCTTATTGTCCTATCTACTTCATGTTAATAGAGGAAAATATTTGCAGAAGTGGTTTTCTTGCATATTTCCGTACAGATACAAGGGTTAAGGGTAATACAGTAGGCTTAAACTCTAGTCAAATCTTTTAAGAACTGGTTACTATATGATGGATTTAAACTTCGTCCTGTTTGCATGTAGAGAGAGAGAGAATGACTAATGGATATGTATCAGTATAGTTATTTTAAAATGCAAAGCAATAACAAGAAATATCTCGGAGATGGTTAACTACAAAAAAGGTGCTTTGCGTTGCTTGTGTGCTTTAATGAGACCTACAGTTTTGTGTAACATTTTATCTATCCGTTATTGTTAAGCAGTTATGCAAACTTTCTCACAATGAACAGGACTTCAGGAACTATTCCTAGAAAATTCAAGATATACATCCTCACAGCGTATAGACAAGGTCAGTAGTCATTTTTGTTTAATGTTCGCTTTCAACCATGTTGGTATTTCATGGTGCGCTGTAAATAATCGCATTTCGTTGGCCAAAGCCATGAAACCATTGCAAAAGCTTTGATCATTTAGAGCATGTCCATTTTTGCTTTCAAGACGCCCACAGACTTCAAAAGAATTGGAAGCAATTTGACAATAAAGGCTGCGAAGTGGTGTAAACTCTTGGAAATTTTAGTAATTGAATCAATTTATAAAAATTTTATCGTGTAGGAACTTCAATAATGCTTTCTTGTCACTAGTAAATAATTCTAAGAGTGTATTTTCATCATGGAGAAAACGTTGGAGATGCAATTCAAGTTGTGAACTGCTTGATCGAGTGGGACAAATTCCTGTAAAAAAGGAACGACTGGGAGGTAGAAGTTCTGTTGAATGAACTGTTCAAGTAAATGAACTTGTTTAACTCTAAAAATGTCACAAAGGGGTCTTCTGAAGTAAACACAGCGAGATAGTGGAGGTCGAATAGACAGCGGCTGTCAATCAAGGAAAGACGACAATCGCTGGACGGACATGCAGATGTCTGTCTTCACATGGTGCCGCAGGCCGAACAGCTGCTTCGTCGATGTCGCGTTGTCAGCGGACTTTGATTTATCCTGCCCAGATCCGACCGAGTTCCAACACGCCTGTTGATCTTGATTAATTGGAAGCGCGGTGATGAATAACATAACATTTGTAGCTTAACTGACGATTTATCGCTTATATTTATGAACCAGAGGTGATTGGTGATTGTGGCATTAAACCCCTCATGAATTTTAGCGTTGGATGCAAGCAAAACTCTTATATGGTCTTGGACCATGCGACCTCAAACCGGTTCATTTCCTGCCTTCATTTATATGTCTGTCTTTGATGAGATGCTGAAATACTCTACAGCAGGTATTTGAAGCAAATGTCTCTGGAATCAAATTTTTCCAAAGCCCTCTCATCGAAATGTTGTTGATTTCAAGTTATCAAAGCCAATCACGAGTTCAGAGTAAAATTTAGCATTTTTATTTTCTCTACTACTTGTTTAAGAGTAACTGGAAGAACTAATTGTATTTCACCAAAAATTCGATATTGAGATTGTTCCTAAGAACAACTTTTGTGAAACCTTAAACCCAAAGAAAGCATTTTTGCCCTATCTACAACGTACGTGTAGGTAGACAAGGAATTATAGTCCAACCAAAAATTCAATATAAAAGCTTCAAATAAAAATATTTTCTTCCCTTCTTCTCGTGTTTACACATAACTCGTATTCATATAAATAGAGCTTACGATAATGTTCCATTTACCAAAATTTGGATAGCATTGAAGAATTTGAAAATAAATGAAAGAATAATAAAATCAATTTAAGAATTAATGTCACCTTGGTCTGTTACAGGGTAGTAAGCCCTTTAATTTGGTCATTTATATATGGAGGCCCATGGACACGCCCCCATTTTCTATATTTTAACCTCAATTTCCCGTAACTTCATTTTTAACACTTCTTCTACACATTTCTCAAATTCTATTAAAGATATTGACTTGAAACCTATATGGCCATCTGATTTCGCTACTGAGATAGCCTTGTTTAGAGATATTAAGTTTAATATGATTAAAAATAACTTATAAAAAATACAATTTTGTCATTACATTTGAAACATTATTTTTCCCTCCTCATTTTTATGACATGTATATTTCCTTTGATCCACATATTAAACTATCTATTAACTACCATAAAAAATAAGATGTTTGTAGAGTCAAAGCTAATGGAGAAAACTGCACAAGAAATATGAGGCAGAAAATCTTTTGTTATAAAACATGTCATACTTATACCACTTTTGCACAAAAGCTTTTAAATTTAACCAAGACATTATACAGTTATTAAATGTTGTTCTTTAAACACCCCAAATTTCATTTAAATCAGGCTAATTTTGGCAGGAAAAACTGAAAGTGAAGTAATCACATAAATTGGATATGGAAAAGCAAAATTAGTTACTGGTGTCCTGCCTCTAGAAGATATGTGAAACTGCAGTAATATTTTAAGACATTATTTTACAAGCATATATTAAGATAACTATCTCTGAATCAAAACATTTACCTTCAATTGTATAGATACAACATAAGGAAAGAACATGCATTGTCTTTTTTCTCGTGTTTATGGGTCTAGCATGTCGCTACATATGTTAACAAGGGAGCATCTATATAATTGTGGACGTCTTGGCCCAAGTCAGGGACAGAGAGGTAGAACATCATCGCCGCAGTAAGATGTCGGCGGCGGCAGGGGAAGTTGGAGTCGTGTCAGGGTACATTTATCAAAAGACTCGGCGGATGAAATGTTGTGGGGTTGAAAGTCTGTTTTCGGTGGGATGGTAATTAACACAAGGGATAATGAACATTTAAGTCTATAATGGAAGTGGATGCGAACCAGTCCGTTATCATAGAGACATGCCGTTGCTTCAGCCTTTACCATGTCTTCCATTTAAAACATCCTTCCAAGGAACAAGGTTTCTCTTCCTTGGCCCTTTCTCAAACTTGCTTTATTCACTTAGTTTACCTTCTGTCGTACATCATCGTCACCACCACCACCATCA
Source organism: Tenodera sinensis (assembly GCA_030765045.1). Classification (NCBI taxonomy): domain Eukaryota; kingdom Metazoa; phylum Arthropoda; class Insecta; order Mantodea; family Mantidae; genus Tenodera; species Tenodera sinensis. The sequence continues at coordinate 69,831,266 of CM060968.1, forward strand.
TCATCATCATCATCATCATCATCATCATCATCATCAGCAGCAGCAGCAGCAGCAGCAGCAGCATCAACACCACCACCACCACTGCTGAGGAACACCTACTTGACATTACATGTAAAGAAATTACATACAAGATCTTATGCGTTATGCTCACATGAATTTCTCTACTCCTTTACAAACAATTGTTGTTGTTGTTGTTGTTCTTCTTCTTCTTCTTCTTTCTCTCATGGATTATACCTTAGGTCTGTTCTGATCTCACACTATCTTCCCATACCTATTTCCTTCGGTCTACATACTCCTCGTATTTCTATTGGTTGATATTTCATTGTTATTTTACAAATTCTATTTTCTGACATTCGTTCTAAATGACTTAACAAATTGTCTCTATAGCGTGTTAATTTATCAGACATGCATTAAACATTTATGTATTGAGAGGTAGAACTGGAACTTAAAAATTCAATGCCACAACTGGGATTTGAACCCCAGGCCTTCCGCTTACCAGGCGGCTGCTCTACCTCTCAAACTTTGCCCACACACGGCTTGTGTGTTTATTAACACCAACAGTAAGTTTGTTGGCATAAATAAATAATAATTTACGTATTGTTTAATACTTTCACTTGAAATTCTGACTTCTAACTTACTGATCTTAAAAATCTAATGTCTGCTGAATTAATTCTTTTTAAGCTCCTTTTGTACACTATCATGTTTCACTACCATATAATAAAAGAGGTAGTGCTACCACATTATAAAATTTAATTTGTGTTTCTTTCCTGCTTTGTTTGTTTGTTTGTTTGTTTGTTTTTTTTTTGTTTTTTTTTTTTAAGGTCTTTCTTTACTATTTCCAAATATTTAAAAATGTACTAAGTTTAAGGTCAATATCTTTTTCTTTATCATATGAAACTATCGTACCTAAATAAACATCGAAATCTGTTCTATTCTGTTATTTCAATTATTATTTTACTTTTCACTGGGTGTTCCTTAAAGGACAGGATCTTGATTTTTTTATTTAGGCATTCCCAGGACATTTCTAGGAAATTCAAGGTATCTATTTCATATCTCATAAAATATTTTAAGCATAGTATTTTATCAAAATCCCTTAAGCCGTTTTGGATAAAATCAAAATTTTTGAAAAATGTTCTATGTAAAAGGTAATCTGATTAGAGCAATATTCTTAAAAAAAGTGTGCGTGGCATCCATGAAGGATGCTAAACTTTTCGTTTTTAAGTTACTGTTCCTCACAGACGGACCTTTTTCCTTTCTTAAATCGTAGCTTTAGATTCAGAGGGTCCCAAAACATGTAGTTCGTGATAGTGAATTTTAGGGTGGAATGCAATACTTTCCCTATATTCCTCTCGAAATAAGAAGCATACTGGAGCTAAACAGAGAGTAAAAAATAGATTCTATATTTTGTTTATGGTATCACTTTTAAAACGCACCATGAATAGGTATAATGACTTTATTGTAATGCACTGCATTTTTCACTGTTATTTGGAAATATAAAACAATCAAATAATCAATTTACAGAAACTGAACAGTAATCGCATATCAACTACTTGTGTTCTACATATATTGTGCGGAGTTATACCAAAGTGTGTTTCTTAGAGCGGATCTAGTATAGTTACTAGACGTAGTAGAGAAATTACATGTAAATCAGGACATAAGATACTAATGGAAGGTCGGGTGGTATCGGACAGTGAAAGCTTTTACGCAAAACCTTTTACTGGAATATGTTATATTAAAGATTTCCACATTATTATTAATCTTTACCCTTATATAAATATCCTTTAAATAATGCAAATTACGACCTCACAATTTCCTCCAATTCTTATCTTCTAAAGATCCACTTCACTGCGATCTGTGTGAGTGGAAGGTGTGAGATCTCTCCCGAGTTTGACACAAACTAACAGATAGAAGCAAAAATCAAATATATCCATATTTCACCGGAGTAGGTAAATGTAATGGGCGAGAGTCAGTCACCAAGGCTATTGCAGCTACGTGATTTATTGAGTCAACTAAATCAGCTTCAGTCACAACTAAAGCAGTTCTGATCTCGTTGCTTGGCTAGGTATCTATATTTTAATGGGCTATTTTTTAAATGCTGGTGTGTCTAAATCCATGTATATATATATAGAGGCATTAATAATTGCTTATTATTAATACCGCAGCGTGGTGTCTCGTGAAAGTAAACAAATAACACACCCTGTCCTTCCATGTTTACTGTGCGAGTGTAGGCCAATCAGAAGCGTTAGCTCCCAAAACATTACGCCACCCTGCAAGCGACCCACCTGTTTGCATCCAGAAACCGGTTCAATTCCCTGACTAACCTCAACGCAACGTGAAGTCTCCATTCTCTAATCGCATACAGTTAGACGCAACATCTTTCAATAATGCAATACTTAAAAATTGAATGGAAGAAGGTAGTCTGGAAATACAGGAATTGCATTAGTGAGCTACATATATTATTATTACTCCTAAAGTTCTCAATGGTGTTTGCAGATATTTTTGTGAATTATTTTATAAACCATGACAATTATGTCTATTAGTTAATTGGTTAATACATGTGAATTTGTGTATCATTTTCTCTGAAACTGCTTGCAATGCAGAATCACACACCTGCATGCTTGGTTTTAGTATATCTTCTGAACCTCAATTATTTACTTATACATATCAATTTACCAGAAATCAAAACAAGATCTTTGCAAAATAAAACATTTTAAAATGTGGAAAATTGGCACCGTTTTTGCATTCTTAATATCACTAATATGAGTAGACTTATTACTGTGGTTCAAAAAGTTTAACTATGCGCTGTATATATTTACTGAAAATTTTAGCTACTTCTTACACTTTCTAAGAAAAAATATACACGAATTCACGTGTTTAAAGAGTAAATTTTATTATTTTTCTGCTCGATGAAGTAATTTTTATAGACTCAACCACTTAAGTTATTAATGTAATTAACCACTTGAAATTATTGTCACCATAGAATAAGTCATAAAACTTCCAAGAAAAATCATTTATAATAATTTAAGAGGGGTTGTAATTTAATTCAGTTCAGGTGTAATTTCTGTCTGTTCAAACACCTTGTTCCGTTTAGGCAGACATAGGCAAAATCGGCTCAAAAGGGCCACTCCATTTAAACGCATACTTCTCTCACTCCACCGGACATCCCTCCCCTTCACTGCTGTTCAGCTTCCGACATACCTCATTCAGTGGCGAGTATGGGTAGTTGGGACGTGTGTTTCATGAAGAGTGGTAGAGCGATTTTTTGGAAAGTTACATAAACAGAAAGTTTGCTGCTTAATATCTATATTTCAATTTGCAAATATAAACCGTTACAACATCAAAGGCCACTATCATCAGAAGGATAAAGTAAACTTTGGTGATTTTACAGGCTTATTTTTTTTCACAAGCATTACCAGAAACTAAAAAAATATGTGTACCAAATTTCTATAAAATATCTAAACTCATTCCCGACATAATAATTAATTTAGATCAATTTTATTGGGTATGATCAAAATCTATATCCTCCAACAAATCTTGAACAACCGAATTGATTTTTTAAAATATTATCTCTTATTACTTTTGTAACAAATAAAAGGATGCAAATTTGATATTGTGAATAGTTTTTCTTAAAATGTTTTAATACCGCAGTGTAAAAAGTCATGAAACAGCGCATTATTATATTAATTATTTTTTAAAATAGGTATAATCAATATAAAAATTCCAATAAGACATTTTATTACCCATGAAAACAAGCTTTAGATTTCTAGTTATATTTTTGTGGCAGAAGATTTAAAATTGAGAAAGTAAGAACAAAATCGTTGACTTTAAAGCTGAAATTGAAAGCAAAGGCGCCGTGCTTTAAAATGGCGTCCAAAATATTTCTTCTCCCCTCCCTAGGGGATTAAAACTTCGCAGATATATTCTTTAAGATATGGTGCACTTTTGCAATAAAAATCCACAAATCAATTTTTTGCCCTAACAGGCTAAAATATCACTTCGATGCTCCCCTAATATAAGCTATTGTATTTCCTGTTTGAACCTATATTGAGTTTAAAACCAGTTTATTATACTGATCAGAATTTTAACATATTTTAAGGCTAAATAGCAATGGAATTTTACTGCTTTAATTATTGTGAAAGAGTAACAATTTAAGTGCATAAGGTAAAATGAAGTTATAAACTTGAAGGTTATGTAATTTGCCTAACCAGAGGAATAGCTATTGTATGCAAAATGTATTTATTATAAATAAAATAGTAATTAACAAGTAGAAATTATTAGTACCACGCAGGTGGAACGAAGCCACAACTGCGCTTGTTGTATCAAAACAACCTTCGTCACTCGGCAAGAGAGTATAGAGGATATAGAGGTATTGATTGTATCCATGGGCCATCCCTATTGTTAGGTATTACAAAACAGTGAAACCTTGGTAACATCTTGTTTAGGGAAAGGCACTAAATGCCTGCTACTTGATTGTCTAAGTTACAGCTGTGTACTGGAGTGGCAATTGAATGACTAAGTGGTAGGTAAATTGAATGGCGCTGAGAGACGCCGATGATTGACGCGGACAAATGAATATCGACGAGTCCGCCCCCCTTGTCACGTATAGCCGTTAATTCCAGCAGCACGCGTTGCAACTAACGAATGGACAAGCGCTTCCTGCCAAATTAAAACAACACTGGCATCTCCTTCCGTTCTAACGAGCAGTCAAGCCGGACCTTTGCTTGTGCGACAGTCGCTAATAATCGTCCACTCAGCTGTATTGTTAAAAAAAATATCATTCAATTTTTCCAATTGCTCCATGTCAACAGAAGTGACACCCAGTCTGTGCTCTGGACCAGCCGAGTGACAGGCAAGCCAGAGAGAGAGAGAGAGAGAGAGAGAGAGACAACTCCGTGTCGAATTGCTACCATCGCTGCTTCTCCGATTTGCCAAGCATTTTAACACTATTCGCTCCTTCAAGCTACTGTTAATTTGTGAGTCAAGCGACATCAAGCGACAGAAGCCTGTACTAAAACACAATTCTAAAATCTTTGATATTAAGATTTCATCAGCAATATTTGCTTACAGACTTCTCTGAAGAAACGAAAACATTTTTAGAAAATATTTCTAGGAATACGAGACATAATGTATGTGAACAACTAAAAAATTCTGATGTATTGCACTCACTTGACTTACTCTACTGTTGTACTAACCATTTTTATTCCTATATCTTTCTGTTAGTTGAGATAAATGTTGTACAAATTATCTTATTGCTTATTTCCTTGTAGGTGCAAGAGGAATATTGGAATACAGAAGACTTTGTGTGATAGTCAAATGTTTTAAAGCTTTGAGATTCCGTTCTCTTTGCACACTTAACATATAAAAAAATGAACAACGACGTTCCATTTCAGGAAAGTTTTAAGTTTTTCGAAACTCACACGCACAACAAGGAATATCTCCGAAATGGTTCACCCTACAAGAAAATTTATTTCGACATAAATTGTGTGTTTTAGCAAGATCTACATATGTTGTGTAGTAAGATTTGGTCAATCTCTTAGGGTTTACCACTTATGCAAAAGTCATCCAGAGTAAAAAAGACTACTTGGGGTATAGCAAGAAAATTCAAGATATACATTTCACTTGTCATAAAAATGTCTCAAACATATGTCATTTTAATAAAAGTTGTTATATCATTTTCAAGAAAAACCAAAATTTTCGAAAAAGGGTAGTTTAGGGTGGAGGAATTTTCTTCGTGACTCATCCTTCAAAGACATTAAGCTTAAATACCAACTTTGGTATTGACAGATCGACAGACAGACACGGACCTTATTGTAAAAATGCTTTTTTTTCATTCAGGGCAACTCAAAACGTATATTTCCGGTGAAATCAGGACATCGAAGTTTTGGACTTTTGAAATAAATACCTAAAAGGCAAACGTAAATGATCATAACAAGTGGGTCCCCACAGCCGGGGAAGAGCAACGCACTGGGTCCCTAACGTTTCCAGCACAAACGCATCCGACGCCGCACGAGCCCTAAAAACCCTATAATTCCCAGCAGATCCCCGGTTAGTGGGGCCCATTCAGAGGCGGATCCTGATTAAGTAATCCCAATCGACGCCAGGGAAGAAACCTTTAAACATCCACCACCCAACCGTACTCCGCCAACCACTGTTGCGTGATCCTACTGAAACAAATGACAATGTTGGTACAAGAAGAACTTGCCGATTCGAGGAAACCCCGAAACACAAAAATGGTGGTCGCCGGGAATTGAACGAGGGACCTCATGAATGCAAGTAGCACAGGTCATCTAACTTTGTGATGAATACCAAACTTTCATTTAAGTTCAGCATCTTCCAAGAATGCGACATGAAGATTTTCAAGAAAATCCTCCCATCCTAAATCCTGCTTTGCAAGGAAACTGTTTCATTTCCTTTTTTTTTTTTTTTTTTTCTAGAAATAGGCCCTGTCATTTTAAGTTATTTTCATCACTAAAAAATGCAGGAATATCTAATCAATTTGGAAACATACTACTCTTATTAACTGCAACATTGATTTGCAAATGAAGTAAATATTGATGTAATGTTTTTTTTGTTTTTTTTTTGTTTTTTTTTTTAATCTTTCTTTGGAGCAATTACTCATCGGCAATTAATGGTAATTCGTTTACGTTGGGTTCTCGTTAACATTAAATTCACAAACACATACAGATGCATTTGCACTCTGACCCATACATCTATGCTCTCGGATGGATGAGAAATAATTCTGGTTAAACAAAAATTCCCATCCTACAACTTGAATTCCACCCGGAACCAACCGATGTGTCGAAGTAATGAGTAAAATGAATGCAAATTCATTGTGATTTTAGTGCTGTATTTACTTCGAAAGTCGTGCTGGTTCGAAGAGTGGTCAGCTGTACGCGGAAATAAGCTTAGAACAGTGAAGGAAAATCTGATAGATTGGATAACCTCTTCTCGTGTATCTCGTCAAAGGGATGACTTTGACTCGGTTGTGTATTGACCACCGCAATTTTACTAATGGTTACGTTTTTAAGGGGGACTGTGCTCCCCTTTGTCCGCACTGTGACAAACTCGTAGCTCTTTCACGTACTACTGTGTTTCTCTGGCACGCTTGCGGGGCTCGCTGCAACTGCCGGTCAGTCTTGCACAGTTCCTGGGGCACAATAAACAAGCGATCGAGAATGTTTTGAACTTTTTAGCAATGTTACACCTAAGGATTTAGAATTTTAGATCTCGAGATTGGATCATTTTGTAAATTTGTTTTTAATTCTCGCTTTTATCTCATTAGTTTATTTATCCATATTATATTGTTCTTTTGCTCGTTACTTTCTCTACTACATAGAGTAAGTAAGGGAAATATTGTATTCAACGAGAAAATTGGATATCAATTGCACCAGAAATATGTTTTGTGGCCACCTGAAAAAAAAAAAAAAAGTATCTTAGAAAAATGTGTGTGTGTGCGCGCGCACCTGTGTGCATGTCCATGAACGAAGTCATAAACGAAAGGTCAGTTAAAAACCAAATTTTGTATTTAAGTTTAATATTTTTCAAGGATGCGTTTAAAAAAAAAGTAGTCTACCCTTACATGGAAAATTTTACAAAATTTTAATTTTCACAAAAATGGCTCTAACGATTGTGATTAAAACTCCATTTGTTTAAGATATTCTCGTGGCTGATGAAATGTATATTTTGAATTTTCTGGCTATAGCCTATGTGGTCCTATTTACTCTGGATGACTTTTGTATAAATGGTAAACCATAAAAGATAGACCAAATCTTACTATACAAAATGTAGATCTCGTTAAAACACATGTCCAAATGAGGTTTTTTTTTTTTTTTTTTTTTTTTTTTTTTTTTTTTTTTTTTTTTTTTTTTTGATGGAGTGAACCATTTCGGAGATATTCCTTTTTATTTATCTAAGCTTTGCAATACTATACTTTCCACAAATGGAAGGTCGTTATTCATATTTTATATCTTAACCGTGTAAAGCGAATGGAGTTTCGAAGGTTTAAAAATATCTGACTATCGCTCAAGTCCTACTATATTCCCATATTCCTCTTGCACCTACAAGAAAATGAGCAATAAGATTTCCCTAAATGTTTGTCTCGACTAATATGGAGAAGATAAAGGAATTAGAGTTTGTAAGAATAACAAGTACAAGAGTAGAGAAAATCATGTGAGTGCAACATATCAGATTTTTAATAAAATACTTTCCATTTAATAATCTATCTTCTCGAGGGTTTAGCCAAAGAACTCTCGATTGTATCTGAAATGCAGCATAGCCCAGTTTTCCCTCATCAATTGTGTGGTATTTGATGTGTCCTATAATTCTTCACGTCCTAGTGCTATAACTCTAGTGTGGCGCGTTTTTATAGGGGAATATTTTCTTAAATGTCGCTGTTATCAGATGCAGGATGTGAAGTATGAACATCGGAGCCTCAAGCGGCAGCCGAGGTAGAAACTTTGTCCCAGCCATGTGCATAAATTAGGAAGCCGCGTCAACAGACCACATTTATCTGAATAACAGCAGTTTTAATTCTATCCAAAAGGCATATATCTCTGGGCGCAGCGCACCTTCCTCGATACACAAAACACAGCAAACGACCAGCCCTGATAAACTCCGGCACTACATCAACTTGTCGATATGAACACATTAAGCATCGCTTTCTGGTTTCCGTCCATTAACTACTGCGCACAGAAATTTCTGCAAGCCTCATCTCTAGACCTGTCCTCTTCCTCCTGCAATGTTGCCAACCTCTGCGCCACAAATGTCGCCAAGCGTTCAATTATGAGCCATGAAGTTACTGAAGCTGTTCGCGCTGTAAGAAATGATTTTAAAGGACAACCAATAGCTCTGCGAATAAATGAAAATGTATTTTTATTTTCTCTACTAGTAAGTAGAGGAAGTATTGTAATCCACCCAACAATTCGATGTCGAGGTTAGACTTGAATAAAAAACAAAACATTTTTAGAAAAAAGGTCCATCTGTGTGTGTGTGTGTGTGTGTGTGTGTGTGTGTGTGTGTGTGTGTGTGTGTGTGTGTGTGTGTCTGTATGTTTGTCTGAAGTCATCCAGGACTACATAGACCATAGCCAGAAAATTGAAACTATGTATTTCATTTGTCATAAAAATATCTTAAACATATGCTATATTAATCAAAATCCTTAGAGCCAGTTTCAAGGAAATCAAAATTTTCGAAAAATTTTGTATGTAAGGGTCAATTTAGGGTGGAGGAATTTTCTTCAAAATCTTCGCGTCGCATCCTTAACAGACATTAAATTTAAAGACCAACTTTGATTCTTAATGAACTTTTCGTTTTTGAGTTATGCTGTCCACTGACACCACACACACACACACACACACACACAGAGACACACACACACAGACAGAGACACACACACAGAGACACACACAACACACACAGACACACACACAACACACACAGACACACAGACACACACACAACACACACACACAAACACACACACAGACACACACACACAACACACACACACAAACACACACACACACGGACCTTTTTCTAATTTTGTTTTGATTCAGAGGACCTCAAAACATACATTTATAGTGAAACCTGGGCATAGAGTTGGATGGAATACAATACTTCCTCTACTTGCTATACCTAGTAGCGAAAGTAAATATTGAAAAACATGCTCTATGATCGGTCAACCAAAGATCGGTAATATATGTAAATGCTTAGCAAGACATGATGAACAGGTATAGGAATTTCGAAGCATTAAGGTCAGGACGAAAAGAAATGTATGCTGTAGAGCCGTAAATAACAAACCAGCTCTATCTCTCATTCAGCCTGCTGGCGGTGCAGACCAATCAGGAGATCGCATTTTATCTGTCGTCAGTGACTTATGGTCCGTTTGAGTGCAGCTTTACTTGAAGCGAACTGCTTCGGAATTCCTGTATTATCTGTTGAATTTATCGAGATACGTATTTTCTCTTGTAGATAAAGTTTTGTTATAACAACTCACCGTTCCAAGCATATTACTAAAATGGTATTCTTAGACCTTAAACAGTGCTACTTATATTAAAATTAGCATGATAGAAAAACATATAACAAAGTATTACTTTGTTAACATTTTAATACTTTGAAATAAATATTTCGGAACTAATATTTTATTTAAACTACCGTTTGAGGTTATTTTAAGAGTTAATGCGACTTGCACATAAATTTCTGCAAACATAAATTCTGCTGTATTTGGTATGGCATACTCATTTTTGTGAGCTCTATTCCTCAGTAATGAAAACAGCTACACCCCATTGTTCTTGGTTATACGATACCATATTACCGCTCTTACAATTGTTATAGATCATAAAACTCAATTTGTGAATGCAGGATTTAATATTCAGTAAAGCATAAACCTGAGTATGTTGTAAGAAAAAATTCAATTTCATATACACCCTACATAACTTTAATTTTTAAACGGGGCAAAGAAGAACCAAGTTCAATAGCAGGAGAGAAATTAGTTACTATGACTATTTCATATATAGAGGCCTTAAATTATCATATACAAGTTATTATCTGGTCAATCTTTTGTTTAGTCAGTGTCGCCAACTGTATTCCATACATTTCTGAAAAACAATTTATTACTTATTACAATGAATTAACAATAAAAGCAGCACTGCATTTCAATTTGACAGCTGTGTTTTTAACGATTGTTATTTTAATAATTAATGTAGTTTTCCAGAAGAAAGGCTACTTGTTAATGTTAAAAATTAAGCGAGATTTATTTGAACTTATAAACAGTTTCTGTTATAACAAGAGAAGATCAAGGTACATTTAATTCTGGATTTCGTTTTCCTCGGTTGGTAGTGCGAGTAAGTGAAATTATAGTAATCGAAATGAATATATTTTTGGTTATTCTATTATAGAATTTAACATTTTCTGGTCCATTTCTGTTAATTAGTCCAGATAAATATCATTCGACTGTCTCACTCTGGCTCCGCTGGAGAATTTATTGGTTAGGTGACGTGTCTTGTGATATTACTTGTAATAAAAGGTTGAGGCAAACATGATTTCTGCGGCAACTATACAAGATGGAAGGTAAGTCATTACATTCCTTCTAATATGTGCTTCATAGAAGCATTACAAACAAAAAAGTCTTATAACATTTTGTACTTTGATCAGCCGGTTTTGAAAAAATAAATAGTTATTGATTCAAATTGGATGCGCAATTCTGCAAGAATGTACGAAGATAACAGTTTGTTACTTGTAAGATACGTAAAGTAACTTATATCTGACATAGTTTCGGTAGTAATTATGGAACATCACAAGGTTTCGAAATAATGAATCACTTAAAAGACGCGAAGGAATACTCCAAGCAGCTTTTTCACACGTGAAGTAAGTCGACAAAGTTGTGTTGATTTTGGTCAGGCAATTGACCTGCTTTGTGGATCTAAATAGGTTGGGCGCTTCAGCTTTCGTGTAATGTTTCGGGAGCTAACGCTTGTGATTGGTTTACACTCACACAATAAACACCGAAGGATAAGACAGGGTATATGTTTGTTTTCAAGATGCACTGTTACGCTGTTTGTTGTTGTACTGAGCTAGCGAAATTGACACACACACACACACACACACACACACACACACACACACACACACACACACACACACAAACACACACACACACACACACACACACACACAATCTGCAGTATTGCCAGCTTGTTTTCGACAAAACTAAGACATCTCGTAGGATATGGTCAGAGACAAAAACATAAGACACAAAATGTGTTACAAATACCGAGATATACAACTGATTTAAATTAATTTAATGACTTCCCTTCCACCCGGTATATATGATTTATTTTTAAAATCAGTCTTAATTCGAAGTTGACCACATAGATCCTGAATATTACAGGTATTACATGAACCTGTACATTTGAAACAATAAATAGTAATTGGCTTAATGCTTTAGGGTTAATAATACCTAGTTTTCAACATTAGAAATATAATAAATACTTGACAATTGCATAATGCGTACGTGTTAATACAGGGGAGCACAGGTAGTGCCGGTGTGACATCAGCTCACACCACTTAACATGCACACACTGAAGACAAATTCAGCGTGTGACGTCATCACGCTCTCTGCTGCTGCAGGGGAAGAGAAAATAGTTTGAGGCATACGGGATGAAGCAATGTAGGAAACAGCTGGATTTGTACTTAACTAATTTTACAACAGAACCAAGCAGAAGCATTGGCTGCTCCGTTTTACTTGTACTGGCCATGCTATTATCGAGAACGCAACACCTGACTGCTCTCACCTGACGTCACACGAAGTGGTAACCTTCTTCTTCCTTCCAAAACATCACACTGCTTCAAGCTGTCTTCCCCTAACCTCAATGTTTAAAATAAATATTACAATAACATTTGTCTTCATTTTAGGCATAGGTGGTAATGCGGTATCTGCAGTGAATCTTGCAGTAATTGTAGTGGAATAGTCTAAATCTCCTGGAATTTAAAGCTGCAGGCTGAGCTTTGCAAGCATTCTTGATGTAGTAAGGAAGGGTATCTCTTGCCCCAAAGACAATCCGTTTGTCTGCTAGAATAATGAATTTCACGGCGAGTAATGGTAAGCAACGTTTATTAATTATTCTTTGATTTCCTAAACTTATTTCTCCTTGTTTGGTGTCTCAAACCGAATAGTAGTATATAAGATTATTACAGTATTATTCTTCCTCCTTATCACAAGTAATATAATAAAACGCCTCATCTAACCAATAAATTCTTAAGTGGAGCAAGAGAAACATCTGGGAAGGACAGACCGCCGAATGATACTCATCTGTTGCAAGAATTTGGCAAGAAAATGTTAAATTCTATAGACATAACCTAAAATATATTCATTTCGATTAGTGTAACTCAGCTTACTCAGCGCTGCTAACTGAGGAGAACAAAACTCAAGCATTAGATATATTTTGATCTTCTCGTGTTGTTATAATCTCAAATAAATGTCACTTTATTTTTAACGTTAACAAATAACCGTTCCTCTGAAAATATACATTAATTATTAAAAGAAAAATTGTTAAAAGAACATAGTTGTGAAATTGAAATGGAGTGCTTTTTCGATTGTAATGGACAATAAATTGTTTTGCAGGTGGTAAGTGCTATAACAATTTATCGCCTCCATGAGGAAAGAGTGAATGGAAAGAGAAAAGCATAAAAGGGGATAATAAATTGTCATAGTTCAAGATACAGATTGTTTCAAATTAACTACATATTTTTTTAAACACTACTTTTTGGCAACTATATTACTAGCGTTTCCACATAAAGGAATAAAACTGTAATCCTAAAATATCAAAAATTGTTGTGCACCCAACTCCAGAATATAATTCCTACACTAATGAAGTATAATTAGAACGATTTCGTTAAACCTATGCTTTCCTCCAATCTGTAAACTGAACTGAACTGAAAAAAAAAAAGAAAAATAGAACATAACCTTAACACTGAAGTGAACTGAAAGCACTGGTTGCATACTTTGATGTTTATTCTGGTTGATGAACTAACTAATAATGAGCAAAATTGTTAAAAACGCTCTGAGGTACATCCCATGTTTGCAAATCGTAGTTCACAAAGTGCCTATGAGATATAGGTTATGAGGCACCTCAAGGACAATGACAATACACATTTCTTATTAAATAGACCTAGGATTTTTATGTAAATACATAACTAAATAGCATAAATGTCCATCAATTAGAACCATAGCTATCGTATGACATGCCATTGTTACATATTTTACATATTTGAGCATAATGACATTGTTTTTACATATTTGTACCTTGCTTTTACCTTTAGTTTAAACAGTGACTATGAAAATAATGCAATAGACCTATTTTACCTAATATTGTTACATAAATAGCACTCGTGCATGTTCTTCATGCCGATGTTACAAGATTCTGTGTCGATTCATTATGCATTATTATATTACTTGATTTGACAAAGCTGATGTTTCTGTATTGAAAGCACATGGTGAATAAAATGAATTGAATATATAACAATTTTAGTTCTAAAAATGCTTTATTTTGTTTTTCCTAATTCATCTGCCAGCTCCTTCCAAAGCCTCTGTTTTTTCTCATTATTTCTATTCTCTGTATTTTGCAGATTGTATAGAAGTTCATTCTGCCCAACAAAATCAATAATCATATCCTCATTTTGCCCAAACTTGTAAGTAAAAAAAAAAAAAAAAAAAAAAAAACGATATCGCTCACTTATAACCTCACTTCTGATCACAGAACGCCTATTCAGATCGCTCAAGTTGAACTGAACTGAAAAAATGACTGCCACCGTAATTTTCGACGCCTAGATTTCTGGTGGAGAACCGAAAAATCTAGTGACAAACGAATTCAGTTCTCAGTTCAGTTCAGTTCTCGGCCGGAGAAAAGCATTTTCATAACAAACAATGCACCCATTCATGATCACGTGACCCTCAACTGAAAAATCTTAAGTTCAGTTTAGTTTTTAGATTAGAGGAAAGCAAGGCTTAATTGCAATAAGTCAGAAATTCAATTGTTGTTAAGTGGTATTCCTTAAAGCCGTACATGTTAAATATGTCCCCTTCGGGCACAGCAATTTCCCAACAACGACTTTTTTCATGTAGAGGTAAACGCAAAGAAATCTTGCCAACGAGAGCTGTGAGAAACTTCGGTGCTACTGGGATAAAGCCCGGTTATCCCGCTCCATTGAAGACCACATGCCACTTCCACGCCCTGCTTCTACTTGCCAGTCCTACTGTCTAATCCCCATCTACTCAGTCACTACGATATACACACTTCGAGACGTTGTTAGATACTGTCGCCCTGCAACAGACGTATAGGTCGTGAAGCATGACAAGAACAATTCCCCTACCTGCGCAGTGGCAAATCTTCACCTGAAAGTCTGATGGTGGGAGAAGTGGCGCAATCATGTATGCGCAGAAGATTTGTTCATCTCTTACCTCACGACCTATAACAATACTTTTATGAAAATAGTTTTCTGCGCATCCTGCGGATTGGCAAGCTTTAGTTGCGCCAGCTCTAAAAGCCTGCATGACAGCATCAACACTATCCTATTGGTGGAACCCTTCCTTTCGCACTGATCTTTCAACACATCTTGTAGCGTTCCGTTGACTTCCAATTTATATTGGTTTCTTGTGATTGTTCCTTGTTGGTATAAGTGTACCAAACTCAACCCTCCAACGTGGTTGAAAACATTCTTCACTTTTCAATAACATTTTAGTACCCACTTATGTTCATCAAACGATGAACCAGGTCCCAGGTTCGATTCCCAAGGTTTACTTTGGCCTTGGGTGATTGTTGGCTACGATTTTCCTTTTCTATCATTTCTCTGTTATTTCTTTTCCTTCTCATGCTTAAGATGTGCTTGCGTGTAGATTTCGGGTGTATGGCGGTTCCGACAGATAGCGCTGATGCTTGCTCAAAGGAAAGAGCTGCCCGTGGACAATTAGAGGTCTGTTTGGTCTGTTTGGTCGACGGACGTTTATTGCCTTCTCTCCAGCCTATAGCTTCCTGAGTTCCTTCACTGCTGGTGAGAGTGGTAGGCAGAATTTATCTACGTAGATCGCAGTGCACGAGGAGTCCCCCGGAGTGTATTATGTATGACCTACATACCAATGTCCTTATCAACAAATGCAATTCAAGGTAAAACCACCCACTGTTACCAACTGCGCATGTTTAGAATTCACTAATAGGTCGCTTAAAATAAATACAACTAAACTGCGCGACATCCGAAACAGGGTCAAGGCCAAGTGTCTGGCCACCGCATCTCCCACCTCTACCACAACGGGCATCACGAGGGGGATGCAGTAATGGAAGGATGGGACGTGTTTAGCCCCCTGGCTAGTGAATAGGGGTTTTCGTAACCTGGAAACGGAATTATCAGCAGAGAACCAGAAACGGAGGTCGTACTGAAGTCTGATATAAGAGTGGGGAAATTAATATAATGAAAGGAAAGGTGATGATGGAGCATTTGGTGGAATGAATGGTGAGAGAACCCGGAGAAAATTGACTTCGTCCATCACAAATCCCTCATGCGGTCCTCTGGCATCAAAATAGGACGTTGTACTTACATAGAAATGTTTTTCTCTGATTTCAAAAGGTTTATTTCCGATGAAATCTAGATAGAATGGTAATTATGGATGCATTAAAACTGATAAAGGAATTTAGTTGGAAAACTGGTGTGATAATGTGCGGTTGGCAACCATGCTTGCTCAGTCTTGCGACACCAAAACTAAGCCACCCACCACCACCAGAAGACTGTCGCTATGGTTTACAGTTTTGAGGGTGGTGCGGGGACCCGGGGTATGATTTAAAGGAAACCTTAATGGGGCAATAAATACAGAGCGTTTCAATACCGGCGACTGCGGCGGCAATACATTACGTACGGTTTGATTCAAAAGGCAAGCATCAAGAAGAAGTAGAGGACCTTATCCGAGGTGGACCATATCTCTTGTTGTTTTCCATCCACACACACACACACACACACACACACACACACACACACACACACACATACACATACACACACACACACAATCACTCCCATTTCTACCGTATGTGCAGGATAATGATGAATTGTCTATGCGATATGGGACCAGGAATTGTTATTAGTGAGAAATCGTGTAACAAGAAAAGGGTTGGTTAAATTATCGTGTTATTTTGTGCGTGTGTGAGTATGTAGCTCGCCTTCCCCTCCACCCTCCTGCCCTCCTTCAACGCTACAGGCGATTTGAGTTAGCGTAATATGGCAGTCAGTTGACGAGCGGTCAACTTCGCTACTAAATATGAAAAGGCAACCTCGAACATCGGTAACTGATTTAATTCCCTGCTTAAGGGGAGTGTATAGTATAGCATTATATGATATCCAAGTAACTCCCAAAAAATGTGGATTTCTCTCTCTGTAATTTACAGACCAATGTAAAAAGATTTGTCTGTCTCTACTCTTGTACTAACCATTCTTGCAAGCTCTTAGTTTACTTCTTCGTGTTAGTTGAGATAAACATTTGTTAAAATTACCTCATTGCTTATTTCCTTGTAGGTGCAAAGGGAATATGCGAATACAGGCTTTTTTTTTTAATTGTTCCATTTATATCCCGCCTTTAACTGCAGAGGTCATATCTGCGGCCTTCCCTATTGACAAATAGTGTTACACGTTTAACGTTGGATTATTCTATCTTTGGGGGTTTTATTCTTTGAATTCACACACACATTCATACTTTCATTCATACTTTCAGACTCAGGAAAGGATAAGGAATAATCCTGGCTGGAGAAAAATTCCTACCCCCTTGCCGGGAATCGAACCCGCGACCCCTAGCACAGCAGGCAGGTGCTCTACCAACTGCGCCACAGGGCCAGTCAAATACAGGCTTTGTGCGATAGTCAAATCCCTTTTGCACGGTTTACATATAAAAAATGAACAGCCATGTTCCCTTTGACAACAATATAAGTTCTCCAAAACTCACCAAATAACAAAAAATATCTCCGAAATGTTTCACTCTACAAAAATGTTATTGGGACATAAATTTTGTTTTAATGCGCTCTACATTTTTGTATAGTAAGATCTGTTCTATCTCTTACGGTTTACCAGTTATATAAAAGTCATCCAGAGTAAACAGGCCTAGATAGACTATAGCCAGAAAATTCAAGATATACATTTCATTTGACATAAACATATCACAAACATATGACATCTTGAGTATGTTCGTCGCCAGGAATGCTTCAAATCATATTTTATATGACATTTTAATCAAAACCGTTAGAGCCATTTTCAAGAAAATCAAAATTTTCGAAAAATTTTTCATGTAAAGAAAAATTTAGGGGTGGGGCTATTTTCTTCAAAATCCTTGTGTCGCATCCTTAAAAGACATTAAACTTAAATACCAACTTTGGTTTTTAACCTGCGCTGTCCACAGACTGACACACACACACAACACACACACACACACACACACACACACACACGCACACACACACACACACACACACACACACACACACACACACACACACACACTCACGTACCTTTTTCAGGGGGTCTCAAAACATATTTCCGGTAAATTCTTGACATCGAATTTTTGGGTGGAATACAACACTTACTCTACTTAGAAGTGGAGAAAGTAAAACTTCTGTGATTCCCTCTGTGTCGGGATACATGTGATTAATTGGTTATTTAAAGCACTTATCCCCTAAAAACTTACGTTAACTATGCATATCTTTAAACGTTAGAGTAGCCCACCTCTAAAAGTCTACTATCTCGAGTATTTTTAAAGAAAGTTACTGCTGAAAGGACCTGGGTCCTGGATCAGATGACGTAGACCTGCAAATCAAGAACCAACACGGAATGCAGCTAATGACATCTACTCCATTAATCTTACTATACACAGTTTATGTGTAAATAAATGTTTTGTAGAGTGAACTATTTCAAAGATAATCTTTGTTATTTGTGTAAGTTCTGGAGAACGAACTTCTGTCAAATGGAGCATCGTTCTTCATTTTGATATTGTCGCCCATCGCATTATTGTCGGCACTACCGCAAAGGAGCCGAAGGGAAGAGACAGATAATGGCCGCATTGTTGGGGCGCTTGCCGAAAGAGAGAAAGGGATAGAGACTTCTGGAATTCTCTGCTTTGTATTTCACCGCAATAATAACTGAGCTTTCCTGAAGTTTCCAGAGTAGTGCCTGGGAGATATAAATAGCGGTAAAGTGTGAGAAGGGACAGTTTTTGTGTTACGAATTCGGAGCCGTGCTGTTGGTGAATCGGTAAAGACTTTCTTGCTGTTGCAACGAGTGTACAAAGTTACTGTTTACGGAAATAAAAGTGTTTCTTTAGCTCGACTACATCTGTCTTCTTTACTTTACATCCACCAAAGTCACTATGTGTTAAACGTGCAAAGAGAACGGAATTTGAAAATTTTAAAAGATTTGACTGTCGCTCAAAGCCTACTGTATTCACATATTCCCCTTGCACCTATAAGGAAATAAGCAATAAGATAATTTCTGTAAATTTTTGTGCCAACAAACATATAGGAATCAGAGTTTGTGGAACTGGTAAGTACAACAGTAAAGAAAATCATATGAATTTTTTTGTAGTAATACCACGAGAAGCTCTCATATGACGATAATCTTGCAGGCACGAAGCGTGAGAAAACATACCAAATATGAAAACCTCGAGTATTGCACGAAATAATTAATAATTCATTTATTTAATACTATTTAATATTACTAATGATGTAAAACTAAACAACTTACAAGTTACAATAACATTCATACATTTTAATTAAGACTAATTTTCACAGTTGTCATTATAACTAATCCAGCAGGCCGCGAGAACAAAATTTGATTTCTTCCTGTTTACAGCCCAATCTCTCATGATATTAGCAATCTGTTCAGTTGGTGTTCCTGCTGTGAGTTCGTAACCTCTTTCGTTGCAAAGCATCTGAAACTGATTCCATACACATAACCAGTTCTTTTTCGTATTTTTGGACTTCGCCTCTCAGTAAAATATCAATATCCTCACTAGAATATTCGACAAATTTTTTGTATGTCATTTTTAAATGGCCAGTTAGTTATTTTTGCTGCGCATGTTTAGGCTGGCTGAACCGCAAGGAGGAGGTGGTGCAACCAAAGCTATAATACCACAGTCAAGAGGTGATAATCCGCCATTGTTGTTTGTAGTGTTTAACGCCCGCTTTTACTACTACGGCACCGCAGGCGGTGACACTGATGATACATGGAATGAAGATGGAGCTCCGGTGGAATGAGATGGCGGGGGAAACCGGAGTACCCGGAGAAAACCCGCCCTGACGCCGCTTCGTCCACCACGAATACCACATAATCCGACATGAATGGATAAGTCTGCTAAAAGTAGAACATTCAATAGACACTTAAATTCAGCAATTTTGTCAAGGCTGCTTCATCTAAGGTCTGACTGTTAAGAATTAAATTAACTGATACAACGCATTCATAGAATAAGTAAACTTAAAACCCTAAAAATCCCATGTGTGGCAATCACATGGCTTTCTCTACTCACTCTTTTGCAAAATACTCTTCCAAAAGTCTAAATATTCTTCTGCACAGTTATTATTAATCAAGATAAACTTTCATTCTATATCATTTCCATAGTTACAAAAAGAATACAGTAGAATAACGTATATTTAAGAGTTCCTATGCAATCACGATTTCGAAATTCAATGCTGTTGAGAAGAGAAGAAACGAATAATGACCAACCACTTGAGAAAAGTATAGCTATTTGAAAATTCAAACCGTAAATAAATAAGGTCTTAGAAATGGTCACAAATATCACAGAAATATTTTCCTTTACCAAATCTCTATGCTTTGTGTTGTAAGACTTTGTCTTATAGTACAAAATGCATTCGGAATGAAGGGGACTTATACATCTTTTCTTTGTGTAAATATCGTAAACATATAGTAAAAATTATAAGTTCCATTTTTGAAAAAGTCAAAAATAACGAAAACAGTTGATACGTCAAGTGCGTCATTTGATGCAGGTCATAAATAGATGACTAACGACTTCCTATTTGAGAAAAGTGTGTTACAAAATATAAACCAATAGCAAGGCACAAGTCGAAAATGGTGATCTCCGCATAATGTTTGTTGCACATAAGTTGTGTGCTTTAATTAAATCCAAATTTCTTTTTAGTAACGTTTTGCTTATCTCTTACGGCTTACCTCTAATCCAAAACTCATTCAGAATAAAGAGGACCCAGAGGTTATTCGCAAAAAAAATTGAAGACATACATTTCATTTGTCATCAAATTATCTGAGACATATGGTGTTTTAATCCAAGTTATTAGAGCATTTTTGAGAAACTCAATGAAAAAGTTCAATGTAACTCTGAATAAGGGAGTTTTGTTTAAAATGTCTGCTCCATATTTGGAAGATGGAAAACTTAAGCTCAAGTTATATTTCCTCCATCGAATTTTGGAGAAAATACAATAGTTTCCCTACTTACCATGCTAACTGAGTAGGTAATAGCTTTCGTAACAATAGGTACTGTATAGAAAATATACAAAAATAAGGAATACTGGGTAGTAAAAGTCATATAAATGTAACAAAAGTTTGTGTTTTTTATTTCTTTTTTGGACTTTGGTTCAGTGAAATATTTAATATAAATGAAGTGCATAAACAGAACGTTTAAATCTTGCAAATTTCTGTAGTGTATTTGTTTGGAAATTTTTCTAATCAGAGTGTAAAATTCAATGCAATAGAAAGGATTTGAATCCGTATCTTCTGGTTTCCGTTTGTTTAATTAAAATACTTTAAGTCGTCATTAATGAACATTTTCTCACAAGAGCTTGAGATTTTCTTGTGGTTTACCGAAAAAAAATCTGATGTGTTGCACTCACATGACTTTCTCTACTCTTGTACTAACCATTCTTACAAACTCTTATTCCTATATCTTCTTCGTGTTAGTTGAGATAAACATCTGTGCAAATTATCTTATTTCTTATATATAGTCAAATCATTTAAATTATTCAAATTTCTTTCTCTTTGTACGGTTAAGGTATAAAAAATGAATGGTGTTGTTCCATTTGATAGAAGAATAAGTTCTCTGAAACTTACACAAATAACAAGCCATATCTCCGAAATGGTTCACCCTACAAGAAAATTTATTTGGACATAAATTGTGTGTTTTAGCGAGATCTACATTTTTTATAGAGTAAAATTTTGTCTATCTCTTACAGTTTACGAGTTAGTAAAAAATCATCCAGAGTAAACAGGACTACAGGGGCTATAGCCAGAAAATTCAAGATATACATTTCATTTGTCATAAAAATGTCTCAAACATATGGCATTTTAATCAAAATAATTACAGCCATTTTCAAGAAAACCAAAATTTTCATAAAATGCTCCATGTAAAGGGTAGTATAGCGTGGAGGAATTTTCTTCAAAATCTTCGTGTGGCATTCTTGAAAAACATCAAACATTAGTACCAACTTATAGTTTTTAACCGACTCCTCGTTTTTGAGTTATGCTGTCCACAGGCTGACAGACACACACGGACTGACACACACACACACCACACACACACACACACACACACACATCACACACACACACACACACACACACACACACACAGACGCGCGCGCGCGCGGACCTTTTTATAAAAATGATTTATTTTTTTTAATTCAGGGGGTCTCAAAATATATATTTTCGCTGAAATCTCGACATCGAATTTTTGAGTGGAACACAATACTAGGTACTTCTACTTACTATACGTAGTAGAGAAAAAAATGTAACTATTTGGAAAATCTAATGTCGAACCAGGATGTTGTTATGGAAACACAATTGGACGGAGTAAGGAGGAAAGCTGGTTCAAATCCCGGCTATGGTATCAATTTTGCAGACTGATTCTACCTTTAAAATCTTATAACACATCTAGTGTTAAAGAATTAATTAATTTTTAATGTGTTGTTTATTCACCAGCCTTATTATGTAAACGCGCACGCACACTGTGTTTCTCCTGTATGCTCTGACATATAACCTTCGACCTTGGGTTGGTTAAGGACCCGAGTTCTTGCGCGCCACTGTTTGCAACTCCCTTTGATAATCGCGTAACGAAAATTACAAGGAAAAGCGGAGAGGTTGCATGAAGGACCACCACACCGCACCGCACCGCACCGCACCCCGCGGCAAGATATTTCGACACCCCTGGGTGTCTGTCAGGTCCGCAGCAAGTCGACCAATAAATTAAGGACGTTTGACTTGTGGCCAGCCCCTTCATTTGTGACGGTCACGCAAACGCTACGATCTCTTCCACAAGCAAATATAATGAAACCACTTCTAACATTTTTAATCGAAAGTTATTATTTACTGTTAACAGTTTTTCCTTTCTCTTGCTGTTTCATTTTGTTTTCTCTCTCCCTCTCTCGGTCTGTTCAACTGCAATGAAATGGCCTGAATATTAACATCCTGTAGATAACAAGCACGATGCAAATGTTAACAAATCCTGTGTTGGTTGCTTGTCTGCTTGGGTTCAGGCGCCGTTATTTCATATTTTATCCGCATTTCCGGCATGAATACGTCCTGACAAATGAAGCAAGAAGGCAAGCCTGTAAATGTGTAGCTAAAATTGTTTTTGGAGTGAGTGAGTGAACGGGTGAGTGAATGAGTGACTGCCTGAGTGACTGAGTGACTGACTGAAGTTGTCTTACCAGCTGTAAAATATTAAAAATATTCTTACTAAACTGAAGGATTAAATGTATATTCTAAATTTAATAATTTCTAAAATGGCCTAAACATGGTGAGTAATATTAATACATAAACCTTTAGGTAAGCAAGCTGTCAAGGAATATTGTAAACTTTCTCAAAATAAAGTAAAGAAATATAGTGTCGTAAAACAAGGTTTTCAAGGTTCTGTAGTCGCGAGGAACTCTGTTACACGAGATCCAGCACACTGGCGTGTACCTTGGTTCTCCCCCCCCCCCCCCCCCCCCCCCCCTTCGACGAGCTGTATGGGACACTCAGTCTTGGCTTGGCGGCCGTCAGAGATGGAGGTTCCACTCTCTTCTCCCGCCAGGTATGAATTGTGCTCTGTGATTAGTTTTTTATGTGCAAAATAAGTCAACTATAACATGGTACAGATAACTGCGCAAGTATTAAAAGATCATTTGTAAAGCATCACAATGACTACACGAGCATTCAAAGTAGTCAGCAGTTCTCCAAACCCAAAGCCTACATTCCACCAAAACTCAACAACAAAATAGATGGTGCATGAAGGAGACTGCACAACTGAGGTCATCTGTCTGGAATATATTTACTAAAGTGAAATAACGATCCTATAGTAGATACCGTCGCGATATGACCAAGAAGCTACAATGAGAATGATTCTTTAATTCTTATGTTCTATCATTATGGATAACGAATTTGAAATTGAGTTTTTATTTAAGAAGGCCTTTTAAGTCCTGTGGTTCTCAGCGTCATTGGAAGTGACAATTTTGCTCAGAGGCCTTTATTAGGATTGAGGTTCTTTTACGTGCTGTAAATCTATGGCATGAAATACAGACTTTACTTCCCTTCCAAAGGAAGCCATGTTAAGGACCGCCGAGTTTGAACCCGCGACGGAGGATGAAAGTGTGGATAACAGAAGTTATTGCTGAACTCATGGTGACTTTCATAACTTCCTTTGGTATTGCATTCCTTGGCTATTATAATTATACTACTTCATCCTAAGCACTGGGTGTTACTAACCTTAACTTCAACATCGATTGCATGTTCTGTTGCAAGTTGTCCATCGCTTTGCACCATCTTGTGACATCATTAACTCTCTCATCTAAATCTATTGGGGGTCAACCACCAGATGTTTTCTTTGACATACCTATGGTCCGCACATAGAAGGGATCTGCAAATGAAAGTTTTCTGGTAATTTCAGTTTTTGCGTGGCTGATAAATGTTTTTAGCGTGTTTATGGTCTACCCTATAATGAAACATAACATCTACGTGCATACGTGCACATACAAAGTGCGCACCATACCTTGGGCACAACTTACGAAATTTACTGCATATCTTAAGTAAAAAAATAAAACTATGAAATATCTCACATGGATAAATAAGGAATTATTTACAAAGGTATAGAATTTATGGAAAACATGGAATGTATTCTTAAAAAGTTACTAGAAAAATATAATAAATGTGAGCTGTAAAATAAATTTATAAAAAACATTTTAAATGGGATATGGAGCAGAAACCAAAGATTTGATTCTAAAACATCAAACGATTGTATTGGAGGATGTGAAAAATGTAAATATTTCGGGGTAAAAATAAATAAAGAACATAAATAGAAAAATTACATTAAGAACACAATCAATTAAGGTAAAATTATAAAATCAATGCCGAATAGTATCCTGTGAAACAGACATATAAGTAGGAAGAATAAATTGTCAATATATAATACAACAGTGAAAACTGCTGAAACATGGAAATTTAATACAAATTTAGAATCAAGAGTTATGTCGATGGAAACTGGATTTTCTATAAAGGTCAGCGAGTTGTTCAAGAATGGAAAAAAAAAAAAAAAAAAAAAAAAAAAAAACCTGATGTGTTGCACTCACATGACTTTCTCTACTCTTATACTAACCATTCTTACAAACTCTTATTCCTATATCTTCTTCGTGCTAGTTGAGATAAACATTCGCAAAAATTGTCTTATTGCTTTTTCCTTGTAGGTACAACGGGAATATTAGAACTATCCTACACCGATGGAAGACAGATTGGACAACTACATCCAACAGAAAACTGCATGATATCTGTCCAATACCTAACCTCTCCACAACAATTACAACACTAACCCGGCGAGACCAGGTGCTAATAACCCGATTATGCATTGGCCACACTGCGCTTACTCATTCCTACATTCTGTCCCGTGAACTTCCTCCTAAATGTACTCTGTGTGATTCTACTCTTACCGTTCAGCATCTGCTCACTGTTTGCCCAAGATACACTCACCAGCGACTTCAGTATGGAGTTCCTGAGAACCTTCAGCTAGCTTTGGGTGATCAACAGTATCATAAGAAAATAATCAAGTTCATCAAAGCATGCAAAGTTAATGTTTAAATTCATTGTAAACTTCATGATATGTTTCCTCCTTTTTTTTTTTTCCTCAATGTTTAGTCGCGATATGACTTTTATGTTGAAGCGACTTCAAATAATAAATAAATTAAAAAAAAAATATTAGAATACAGGAGACTTTGAGTAAAAGTCAAATCTTTTAAACCTTTCAAATTCCGTTCTCTTTGCACGGCTAGCATACAGGGTGGAAGTGAAATTATCTGCCAGACTTTAACAGCGAATTTCTCATGTTGTGAATAACAAGAAAGTCTCATACCAAAATGTTGAAAAGTTTATAGTTTTCTAGAAAAAATATTTTTCTCCAAAACATTTATCATCACCTGGCTGAAGAACTATTCATTGAAGGTTCTTGATTTATGGCTATATTCATAGAAGAATGAATATACGACAACTTTTTCCTTTGACGTATTTCAATGTATTCAACGGTTTTTCTGTAAATTAAATTTAAAAAACCCTCAATTTATTACAACAAAAAGGCAACAAATTGTGGGATCTTTTAAATTTAGTTTACACAAAAACAGCTGAATCTATTGAAATACACCAAAGGGAAAAGTTATTTATTCAATTTTCTACGAATATAGCCATAAATGATGATAATTTTCTTTTTTAAAAAAGTATTTTTTTTCTTGAAAGCTATAAACGTTTCAACATTTTAGTATTAGACTTTCTTGTTATTAATAACATGAGAAATTCATTGTCACAGCCTGGTGGATCATTTAAGTGCCATCCTGCATCAAAATATGAATAGCAATGTTCCATTTGACAGAAGTATAAGTTCTCCAAAACCCACACAAATAATGAGGAATATCGCCGAAATGGTTCACTTTATTAAAAGACAAAAAAGAAAAAAAAAAAGTTTAGACATAAATTGTGTGTTTTAGCAAGATCTATCGTACAGTTTTTGTATAGTATGATTTGGTCTATCTCTAACGGTTTACCTTATGCAAAGTCATCCAGAGTAAATACAGCTACAGGGGCTATAGCCAGAAAATTCAAGATATACATTTCATTTGTCATAAAAATATCTAAAAAATATGGCATTTTAATCAAAATCCTTAGAGCCATTTTGAAGAAAGTCAAAATTTGCCGAAACTTTTCCAGTAAAGGGTAGTTTAGGGTGAGGGAATTTCCTTCAAAATCTTCATGTCGCATTCTTGAAAGACATTAAACTTAAATGTCAACTTTGGTTTTTAACCTACTTTACGTTTTTGTTATGCTGTCCACATACACGCACACACACACAAACACATACACGCACACACACACACTCGGAACTTTTACTAAAAATGCTTTTTGTGAATTCAGGGGCCTCAAAACATATATTTCCGGTGAAATCGCGACATGGTATTGTTGGGTGGAATACAATTATGTGGCCAGTAACTCATAAACAAATGTTGCAAAAATTACCAGAATTTGACTGAGCCAAAGGAACATCCGGGAGAAAAAAAAAAAAAAAAAAAAAAAAAAAAAAAAAAAAAAAACAGGTCAGAAATATAGGTTACAGGAATCGAACCACTCCTTCAGGAACACGAGCCTTACACGTTATGGTGGTGCCATCTCGATCCGTTTCTCTATATTAGAAAGAACATTTAAAAAACATTTTCCCAAAATTTTCGTATCGAATGCCCTTAATGGAATAACGCAAGTAGAGTTCTGTGTTCTACAAGAAGAATAAACAAAAGTTACATCAAGGAAGCACAACTGAGATGAAGGTTAATATAAAGTAGGTACGTAAAATGTTGACATTGTAAGTAAAATAAATCTGTTTTATGGGACTTTAATTTAAAGCGAAATAAGAATAGGGGATGTTCAGTTTTGTGGCCTGCAGTTCGCTGGGACAATGAAGGAGGGATAACGTATAGAAGAGTTGCTTTCTTTTCCTTCCCCTCTCCCCTGGCCTCCTTCCTTTCCCACCGTGCCATATATTTGCAGATTCAAAAACGTTCGAAGTAAACCCGTTGACATAGTCCTGCGTTATCGGTAAAATTAATAGCCTGAGTTCTTTTTCCTTCCTTACGTCATCATTTTTATACTTCGTCACCACCACCGCCGTGTGCATATAGTTATCTCAAAGTTCGTAAATAATAAATTGAAATTACTTTTTGCTACCTTAATGCTGGAGGAGAAGGCAGCGTTTAGGAAAAGAAGAAGGGGATGGAAATTGGATATGTGCGAGGGAAAATAACTTATGGTTCACATTTTTGTTGTTGTTATGATTATTCGAAAGGGAGTGTGTACAAGGAGGAGAAGAAAACACTACAGACATCCACATACGTCGAAGAGGGGGTGGGGTGGGGGTAGGTGGCGACCGAAGATACGCGTTAATAGCAAGTTCTCTTCAACCCTTCCTCGCAGTGCCGCCCAGTCTCAAAATTCGAAATGATTTGTGCTCCTCTGTAGTAGGAAAAGTAACATTGGTGGGAAAGCAGAAGCAAAAGAGAAAGAGGGAGGTAGGGAGGGTGGCGTCGGTCTCTCCCCCGGCGTTCCTTCGCTGTTCTGCTTTACTGGGAAAGTGCAATTTACAGATAAACTCGGAGAGCAATGATTTACGTCTGAAAGCTTGATAAACTCATATTCCCTGCTTGAGTGAGTAATATCTGCATAAAACCTTGAATAGGATTACAAATGTTCATAAATTGTGTGTGCCATAATTCAGTCAAGTCAAGCCAAGCAAGGCAACGGGAGGAGTTTTCATGGTAGGGACACGGGGGGGGGGGGGGGGGGGGGGGGGGAGAAGAAGAAGGCTGGGCCGTAGCGATGCTTTATGATGGCAGATAGATACGTTGTGTTTGATCTATGGGGGCCGACAGCCTCCGTCGGTCTGTCCGTCTGTCCGTCCGTCTGCCTACCGCGCGGGAAGAACTCCGTGGGAAGCTATAGCCGGTCCTGTCCTTCGCTGCTAAATAATAGATAGGATTATTGTTTGGCTGAGCTTTTAATTTCTCGGCTTGTAGTCATTTATATTATCAGACTCGCCATGCCAGGGTAGTTAACCTTCTTATTTACACTTCTCTACGGGGGTAGCAAAGAAATGCTGTGCTATTTCTAAAACTTCTTGCACACAAGAAAACCTGATATCAGTCGACTTGAGGTCAGCAGTTAGGACCCTAAGGATAATAATTGATCTAAAGCCTTGCTAACATGTATTCTTCGAATGATGTCAAACAAGTCATCTGCAATGCAAATATATAGGTACCATAAAAGCGATATAAACACACTATCACAGGAATATCCAATCTTGTCTCTTTGGAGACGCTTACGTAATTATCAGCTATAACCCCAACTCCTCCTTCACTACTCTTTCGTCGGAGGGTGAATCCAGTGACGGTCATATGGCAGTTTCTGAATCATACTTTGAATTCTCTGAGAACATCCTCAGAAAACCTCTTTATTCTGTATGACAGTTCCATAAATAGCAAACAGAGACAGACAAAATCTTACTAAATAAAAAATGTGAATCCCATTATAGCACACAATATATGTCAAAATTTATTTTCTTTGGGTGAACCATTTCCGAGATATTATTTATTATTTATTTGAAGTTCCAATAGTTACACTCTTCTCAAACAGGAATATGTTATTCATTTTTTTTCTTTTGGCCTTGCAAAGAGAACGTAATTTCAAACGTATCGCATAGCAACTAGCTCTTAAAAAATTTTACTATCGTAATTATTATTTACTTATGCCAACAAACTTACTTTTGGTGTTTTTAAACACACAATTCGTGTGGGGGCAATGTTTGTGAGGTAGAATTGGAACTGAAAATCTCAATGCCACAGCTGGGACTTGAACCACAGTCCCTCCGCTTACCAGATGAGTGCTCTAACCATTAAGTTACAGTGACAACCTGCCCGAATGACAGTGAAAGTCACAAAATACCTCTCAAATTTTTCTATCGGTTAAAGTTACTCCCATATTTCCCTTGCTCCTACAAGAAGATTAGCAATGAGATAATTTCTGAAAACGCTTATGTCGATTAAAATGAAGCAGATAGAGAAATAAGCATTTGTAAAAATATTTGTATAAGAGTGAGTATAGCTCTACATATATTTGTGAACATAGTGAACTATAGGTATTAAAAGTCTGTATCGTAATATGTTATACTTGATGTATCACTTCGATTTTGTCACCAGATATTGATAGACTTCTTAAACGTAAGGAGTACCGAAGTCAGTAATGTACACGTGCTTATCGCACAAGATTTGAAAGTGCTTTCGTAAATCAAACGCAAAGTACATGAATGTAACCAACACGCCACTGCAACACAATGCTCGCTCAGGTGTGAAAGAATGGCAAAGCCCGCCTATAATGAAAGGAGGTAAATCCAACCTTCCCTCTTTCACAAACTTGGACATCGCTGCTCTATTATATTAGATGGACTTTTCTTCATCCGGAGAGGCTTAAACTGAAGTTTCCTCCTCTCTATTTGTTAATGATAACCAAGCAAGATACTTCCGTGGTAACGTGTGAGACTAGAATTTAGGAAATCCCGAGGGCAGAGTCAGTAGCCAGATTGAATATTTAATACGCCAGACGCCAGACGCCAGTTCGAGTCGAACGGAGGTGAGGTGAATGTTCCTCCGGTCGAGTGTCTTTACCGCAGTACCTAGCCGTCATACGGCTTTACCTGCGCGATGGTTTTGACGGTGTCACTACAGGGATGTTTTCACTGGGAAATTTGTTGGGACAGGGGTTTTTATAGTAATTGTAGGTAGGGATTGGTTCGCAAGTGAGCTGTGCGCGAATTTTACGCGCTAATTCCTACCAGGGTTCTGGCCACCACGGCTACAAGTTCCAACTTAAGTCTAAAACAATAGTATAAATGAAAAATAGATGGTGATAGTGAATGCTGCGCCATCTATCCACAGATAGTGTAAGCACATAGACTGGATGAGAACCTAATGCCATCTGTCCGTCACAGAGATGCATGTACAGTTGCCCTGCACTGCTCCCTCTGTGGACTCTGACGAAGCAGGTGCTATAGATACACATGAAGGCTAACGTCAACCACACAGCATTCTTCGAGCATCTCCTAACAGATGCGTCACCATATGACACGTAGGTAAAGTTACTTGAAAGATAAAGCAGAAAAAGGTGTATTAACTCCATTAAATAATATAATTAATTTATACTATTGCTATAATTAAATTTGGCTATTAGCTTTGAATATATTAAGATTATATGCAGAAGACCAAGAACATGACAGGCAGAGTCTTCAGACTAGTGGAGTCACAGTGGTCCAGTGCTGAAAGGTTAGAATTGTTTGAGAAGACTGTGAAAGACAATAAATAATAGCCTGTAAACACAACACCTACATCTGAGTTAGGTTAATTTTAAGAATTATTAGTGAAAGTCTAAGTGAAATCTACCCACGTGGATCTTGAGTTTCCCCTATTGCAAGGCCTTTACCCTTTGTAAGACACTTCAGGCGTTACTCATTCATTCGGTTTAAGTTCATGTCAAATAAGGAACTATTTTGTATATCACAACGACCTATTTTACGGCAGCATCCAATGAGATGACTAATCTCCTGACAATTATAGGTCACGCTTTGGTTCTTGACGAATGACCTTCAGCGTAGGTCCAGTGAACTAGCCTACCCTTAATAAACAAATCAGGAAATAGTTTATGTTACGATAAAAAGCATCTCTGCTATATTATGTTTGGAAGTCTTCGGCACAGAAATATCAGAGCAAGGTATACAGCTTCTGATTGTCGTTTCTGTTTCTGTGTACCAGTGTTTCCGTAAAGATGGGGAAGTGACTCGCATCTAACCTCTCATTTAAAACTTTCATTCGTCAAGAACTAACGCGCGACCTATAGGAAGGGCGTGCAAAACTTCCTTAAATATTATAGAGTACTATTTAATTGTAAATAAAGTACAAGTTGACTCCTAAATGAACATTGGCACAGCTAAATGAAAAAGAAGCCGCCGTTAGTAGCACGCATGTTGATTCCCACCTGCAGCTGAGCTGAGAAAGAGAGTGGTGTCACATGAAGGACCAGTGCTTATCGTGGATAGGTAGATGAGAATTTGTAATAAACATAATCAACATTGAGGGCCTAAATTGTAACAGACACAAATTTAGCAGGTGGCTCAGCTCAAAATCCAATCAAAGGCTTGTCACGCCTTGCGGTGTTGTAAAGTTAAACACACTGTAAAGCCAATGATATATATATTGGCTTTACAGTGTGTTTAACTTTACAACACACACACACACACACACACACACACACACACACACACACACACACACACACACACACACATATATATATCATTTGCACCCACACAACTTATTCGCACAACAAGAAAGAGATTAGCAGTGGTCAGCTATCGGCCGCCATTAAATTTTGTGTCTGGCATAAATAGGGAAACGTGCTAGAGATCTGGACCTCAATGAAGGAAGGTCTTTTGGTTTCAGAACGAATTCGTAATTTATTCGAGGTAAAATTTATTGATGGAAAAATACAAAAAAGTGTAATTTCTTTTTTTGTTTTGTTTGTTTATTTATAGTCGCTTTAATGGCAAGGTCATATTGCGACTATTTCGCATAATACAGTGGTATATAATAAATTTGTTGGAGTATTTAAACAAAATCATGAGAATGAAACTAAATAACAGATCAATATAACCAAGGTATCCTTAAAATTAGATTTTCGTATGGAAGTTTGTACTTTTGAGGAATAGTAGTACGTGTTTGAAGTTGGATGGCGTGTTCAGAGTGGTGGATAAGTCTCCAGTGATGTGATGAAGCTGTCGTTGTGTAGCGTATTGCTTACATTCTGTGAGGAGATGTTTTACTGTGAGGCGGGTGTTGCAGACGTCACGTTGTGGTGGCTGGCCTTTGCTGAGGAGGTATGAGTGGGTTAACCTTGTATGACCAATGAGATAATCACCTGCTCTTTCCTGCTAAGAGAGTAGACAGGGGAAGAATTAGTGTCTCCTTTCCTTACCATGTGTAGCTTTTCTGGAGGCGATTGATTCCAGGTGTTTCCATCTTGTTTTGATTAATCTGGAGAGCTATTTTGTAATATCATGATAAGGTACTACTTGCTGTTCATCTGTGTCTGTTAGTTGACTTACTTCTTTAGCAGCTTTGTCCGCTTCTTCACTGTCTTAATGCCGCAGTGTGAAGGGACCCACATGAAAGTAACCATTTTCTTTTTATTTAGAGCAATGGAATAAAGACTGTGGATATCTTGAAGCAGTTGGAGGTCAGTTGAACGATCTCTGAGGCTTTGGAGAGAGCTTAATGAATCAGAAATTATAAGAAATTTACTTTCACTAGATTGGATAATGTATGTCAAAGCTTGCTCAAGTGCAGGAAGTTCGCAGGAGAATAATATTTAGGAAGTTTCAGCTGAAGTTTCTTATTTGGGATAATTACAGCGCATCCATTGTCGCTGTCCGTTTTAGAACCATCAGTGTAGATAAATGTACGGTTAGGGTAGACATTTATTATTTCTTGAAACAGCTGTTTAAAGGAAGATGTATGTGTAAGAGATTTATGATAAGCTAGTAATATTCAAATTCAGTTGAGCAGTTGGTATTCTCCAAGGTGGTAGACAATGAAACTTTTTGGGCATTATGGCAGGAACTTCTATGTTATGTTCTTCAATGCATTTACTTATTTTAGATTTAAGTGACATTTCTTTTTGTGTGTTAACCTGTAAACATTGGTTGGATGTTTCTGGGAGGACGTACTGGTATATCATTGATTCGGGTCTTGCTAAAGTTTTAAGGGCGAATTTTAGGCTCAGATCTGTTCTGCGGACGTTCAATGGTGGCTCGTCAGATTCCATTGTTAAAGCAGAAACAGGGCTGGTTCTGTAAGCTCCCAAGCATATTCTTAGAGCTGCTGTTTGAATTGTATCTAGTTTCTTTAAAACTGAAGATTTAGCTGTATTATATAGTCGAGTTTACTTCTAATGAGAGCTTGATACGTTCGTATGAGGGTACTGAGATCAAAACCCCAGTTTTTGCAGCTTAGGGTTTTTAGTACATTTAATCTTCTGAGGCATTCATTTCTCATATCATCAATGTGATGTTTCCAGCTTAGAGTTGCATCAAACGTTAAACCTAAAATTTTGATAGTCTTCACTGAGTCGATTATCTTGTTATCCACGCAGATTGTGGGGTTTGAGACTTTACACGGTGATTTGGAAAAGCATATGCATTTAGATTTATGATACGACAAGTTAAGACCAGCATGATTAGTCCAAGTGTGCAGATTTTCCAGTGTTTCTTGAAGAAGTGTTGCAGTACTAAAGGGGTTTTTCCTTTTTAAAAGATAGGTTATCTGCAAATAGTATACCTTTTACAGGTGGTGTAATACTGCTTACTATACTGTTGATAGCTATGAAAAATAGTGTGACACTGATTACTGATCCCTGTGGAACACCTCTATTAATGGATTCTTCTTTTGGCATGGTTCCTTTGTAGCGAACTTTAATTTTCCATTCCTGAAGGAAGTTGTCAATAAGGTGATACAAATTACCACGGATACAGATGTTACGTATTGTTTTGAGTATGTAAGCTCGTGAAATTTTATCGTACGCTTTTTCTATGTCTAGGCATATTGCCATTAGATGTTGTTTCTGTGTAAATGCAGCTTTTATTTCTGAATAAAGTATTAAAAGATGGTCAGTGGTGAATCCAAACTGGCGGAAACCATTTTTGAAGTTCGGTGAAGAACTGCTTTTTCTCTAGTTTCCAACGCAATCGGTTATTTATAATTTTTTCAAGTATTTTATACACAGAGCAGGTGAGGGCTATAGGTCTGAAACTTTCAGGTGAAGTAAGATCTTTGTTTGGTTTGGGGATGAATACTTGTAGTGTTTGTTGTATAATTGTAGAAAACTATATTATGTGTTCCATCGTAAGATCCCCGTATTTTGCGAATTTTTTGCCATACCACTCGTGACGGGATTTTTCTGTTTACAGTGGACACGAATGTTAGCCAGGACTATTTCTTGATGTGCTTTACTACTTGCCGTGCTTTAGCTCTGGCTTTTTGAAACTCGATTTTGTGTGTGGAGGTAGGTTGCCTTTTGTATTTATAATATTTTAATGCTATCGCTGTTTCACATTCTTCGTTCCACCAACTTACAGTCTTCCTAGAAACAGGGTATATCCTAGGAATAGTGACTTTGGCGGAATTAAAAATCACTTCTGCAAACGAGTTTACTAGTTTGTTAGTATCTGGCTGACTGAAATTCATGGGAGTTCTTAGAGAGAATAAGTTCTCTGAACATGTTTCACTTTGCGAATTTTAAATCCCATCGTGGCTGAGAGTTAAAACTCAAAGAAATGTTATTTGCATTAGTTAATAAAATTGGAAAATGGTCACTGTAATTGCTTGTGACTGTGCATTCAAATTTATCTTGGATATCTGGAGTGATTAATGTTAAGTCGATTGCACTGGAAGTACCGTTGGCTGTACTGAAGTGTGTTTGTGAGGTATCGTTAAGCATATTGAGATTTTCGTTGTGCAAGAGCTGTTCCACTATTTTCCCTCTTGCGTTGGTATGCTTACAACCCCATATAGTACTAAGGCTATTAAAATCGCCCAGTATAATAAATGGTTTAGGAAGTTGTTGTAACTCCTGCAGTGCATGTAAATCAAGTGGATTTTTATTTGGTAGACGTATGTTGCAAATGGAAATAGGTATTGGAAGGTTTACTCTAGTAGCAACTGCTTCATGTTCAGTTGTAAGTGGTATTGTATGATGTTTAATGCTGTCTTTAACGTAGGTTACTACGCCGCCACTAGCATGGAGGCAGTCCTTGCGGTTTTTGTGATACTGAGTATAACCTCGTAATGATGCAATTCAATTTCCTTTGAAATTAGTTTCTTGATTGCACATAATTTGAGGGTTATGTTTATTAAGAGTTTAAGAAATTCTAAATTACCATGGAAACCAATAATATTCCATTGCAGTATTTTATTCATATGTTAATTTTGTTTACGGAATTTAGAGCAATATCTATGGCGATTGGTTTTCGGGACACTTCGGTTTTGTTCGCTCGGAAGCATTCTTGAGTTGATTAATGTATTCCAGCAGCTTTTTGTTTAATTTTACTACTCCTGGTCTTTATACTACGCTCTGTATAGTAGAGATAGAATTTCTGCATTGTGTTCACTAGAGATTCTAGATCTGAAGTGTATTCCAAAGCTATGGGAATAATGTTTGTTGCTCCAACACTGTTTTCCATAAAGCTTTGAAACTGACTGAAGTTTAGTGCATAATTGTGGGTATCTGCGTCGATAATATTTTTAATTGGTCTGAGAGATTCAGCTATTGACGAAATAACGTTTGCTTTCTTAACCTCTTTAGCCTGGTGTGTAGTGTAGTGAAGGTGTGCCGCACTTCTTTTACATAAATATTATCATCTGTGTCAGTTGTGCTGTTTGATATTGGTCGTTTAGGTCGTGTTTGTGTTTCCATTAGCATAGGTTTGGAAGTTGCGTTCGTCTAGAAATGGCAGGATGGGCTCAGGGGTAGAAGTGAGGTTAGGTGATTGCTGCTGTTTAGTATCTTTTTATTTAGGAAGGGAAGGGGGACGATCCTGGAGCGTTTTGGTAGCATGTACAAATAGATATATGCTGTTTAGTCGATTATTTGAAACTAACTTTAGTTCATACATTCAAATTTAATCACAATCCAATGCGTTTTTCATCTGTTAAACTTAAGTGTAAGTAATTTGGTTGAAAGCAAGAAAAAAAATTTTCTCTCTCTCTTTCTCTCATGAGAGCTTCAAGAAGTGATCTTGGTTGACAAATGCTCGTGGATTTGCAGGTGCAACTTTAGAATGAAAACAATTTTAAGGAAATCAATACAAAATTAATTTTGTTGCTTTTTGATCATGCACATCAGTTAGTTTTGAGAGCATCGAATATATGCGAAAATTTCCAAATAAAAGGTTAATTGATTTTCTAATGCTAGAGAATACAAAACACTTTTTCTAAAAGTTTGACTATTTCTTACGCTAGTATCATCATCTTTTGTTCCATTTATATACGACTTTTAACATCTAAGGTCAAAATAGGTGGCTTTTGCCATTGAAACCTTTAAATTTATTAATTTTAAAAAGCAATGTTGTGTTAATGTGGTTCTAAGCTTACTTAAGTATTACAAGCAGAGCTGCAAAACAATTGCTCCTCGGCAATTATTTTTATTACTTTATCCACTACGTATAGCAAACAGAGGAAATATTGCACTCCACCCAAAATTTCGAAAATTTAAATTATTTTGTTGTTTAACGCTGCTGTCAATTGCCAGGATCACATCAGCGTCGCCGGTGTGCCGGAATTTCGTCCCGCAGGAGTTTTTTACATGCCAGTAAATCTACTGACATGGAGCTGTCGTTTCTAAGCACACTTAAAAACCATCGGCCTGGGCCGGGTTTGAACCCGCGACCTTGGGATCCATAGGCCAGCGTCTAACCAACTGAGCCATCCAGACCGACCCAAAATTTCGATATCAAGATTTCACCGTAAATATAGGTTTCGACGTCTCCTGAATAAAAAAAGAACAGTTTTAGAAATAGGTCCATATTTGTGTCTGTGTCTGTCAGTTTGTGGACAGCATAACTCAAAAACGAAAAGTCAGTTAAAAACCAAAGTTGGTATATAAGTTTAAAGATCCGACACGAAAATTGTGAAGAAAATTTCTCCGACTTTGATTTTCTTGAAAATGACCTTAACGATTTTAATGAAAATACCATATGTTTAAGATATTTTTACGTCAAATGAAATATATATCTTGAATTGTCTGGCTGTAGCTTACGTAGTAATATTTCCTGTGGATGACTTTTGTATAACTCATAAACCGTAAGATATACACGAAATCTTACTATACAAAAGATTTATATCCTGTTAAAACACAGAATTTATGTCCAAATACTTTTTTGTAGAGTCAACCATTTCGAATTTGTTGTTTGTGTGAGTTTTGGAAAACTTAAACATTTCATCAAATGGAACATCGTTATTCACTTCTTATATGTTAGGCATAAAAAGAGAATGGAATTTAAAAGCTTTAAAAGATCTTACTATCGCTCCCAGATTCCCCTTGCACATACAAGGAAATAAGCAATAAGACAATTTGTGCAAATGTTTATCTCAACTAACACGAAGAAGATATAGGAATAAGAGTAGAGTACAAGAGTAGAGAAAGTCAACACAGAAGATTTTTTTTTTTTTTTATTTCGTTTTCTCTTCTTTAGTTCACGTGACTGAAAACTGTTTTTTAATACTTCCTTCACATTGGAGAATAAAGGTGATAAGATTAAATAATAGAACAAAACAGAAAAAAGGAAATAAATGTGGAATAAACAGTGAGTGGAAGCACATTAGCGAAATTAGAACACGACGTGGATAAAGAAAAAGAAATCAGGAGTAATAGGACGCAAAGCAGAAGAGTTTGGAATCATAGGAAGATTTTATTGAAGCAGATAGGAGAAAGGAAAAGCAAGGAATTAAAACTCAGAAAGAAAGTGGCGAGAAGACGATAGGGGGGTTCCCAGGAGAATGAACGGGTGAAGCGGAACGGAGAAGTGGGGGAAGAAAGAATTGTGAGCTTGAGTACGAGACAGAAGAGAAACAGAAAAGAAACAATGAATTCACAGGGACAAGAGGAGGGAAATAAAGTTAAACAAGAAGAGGCATTAAAAAGAGTAAATGTAAGAGGGAATGGAAGTTAAATAAAACGATAGGAAATGTAAGGGAAAACCGCAAAAAGTGTTAGAACAATAGGAAGAGGAAATGGTAATGACCGAAACATTAAATAAAATAATGAACAAAAACAAGCACAGGAGAAAAAATCTCATGTGTTGCTCTCACATGAGTTTCTCTACTCTTGTACTAACCATTCTTACAAACTCTTATTCCTATACCTTCTTCGTGTTAGTTAAGATAAACATTTGTACAAATTATCTTATTGCTTATTTCTTTATAGGTGAAAGGGTAATATTAGAATACAGTAAGTTGTGAGAGATAGTCGAATGTTTTAAAGTTTTCAAATCCCGTTCTCTTTACACGCTTAACATTTAAAAAAAATTAACAACGATGTTTCATTTCACGAAAGTTTCAAGTTTTCCCAATCTGACACAAATAACAAGGAATATTTCCAAACTGGTTCACTCTACGAAAAAATTTATTCTGATATAAATTGTGTGCTTTAGTGAGATCTACATTTTTTGTATATTAAGAATTTGTCTATCTCTTACCGTTTGCGAGTTATTCAAAAGTTATTCAGAGTAAACAGGATTACATAGGCTATAGCTAGAAAATTCAAAATATAAATTTCACCTTAAACATATGACATTTTAATCAAAATCATTAGAGCCATTTTAAAGAAAATAAAAATGTTCAATGTAAAGGGTAGTTTAGGGTGGGGCTATTTTCTTCAAAATCTTCGTGTTGCATCCTTGAAAGACATTTAACTTAAATATCAACTTTTGTTTTTAACCGACTTTTCATTTTTGAGTTATGTATACTGTCCACAGACACAGAAACGCACACAAGGACCATTTTCTAAAAGTGTCTCTTTTGGATTCATGGGGTCTCAAAACATATATTTTAGGAGAAATCTCGGCATCGAATTTTTGGGTGGAATACAATACTTCCTCAACTTAGCATGCGTAGTAGAGAAATTAAAAAGGGGGCCCATATTTGGGTACCTTAGCGATATCCGGAGAAAGCAAAGAATAATTATGACACATACTCGAAGAATATAAGATAAAGGCCAGGTCGGTGTAAAAATAACAACAGGTGGAAACTAAAACAGAATAGCACATGAAAGTTAGCAAAAAATAAAGAGAAAGTAAAATGAATAATAAAACAGCTAAGAAGGAAGAATTCAGACGAGAGGAAATTCAGCGAACAAGGAACCAAAATCAGATGAACACCACGATAAAGCGAAAAAGGAGTGCAAATAAAGCGAAACAAGGCAAGGGAAAGAAAAGAAAATGAGAGATAAGCGGCCAAAGTGTTGCTGTGATCACGAGGGGAATTTGTTTCTTCAGACGTGAGAAAAGAACGGGGAACGTATGTCTTTAATTTGTGACGAAGAAAACTTCACAACTATCCGCGTGTATCTCTCTTTTTCTTGTCTTCATCCTCCAAGGCTGCCACAACAATTCATCTATAACGCCTTTTCCAATTCACCATTCGTCTCTCTTTTAATTTTTAGTTTGAGCCGATTCGAGATTGGAAACCTCCCCTTTCCGATGATGGACCGCCGTATATATATCTTGTATTCCCTACTTTATTGAAGTGTAGCTGTACGCCCCTCTGCATACATCCATCTTCAGTCCTAAGACCTGTAATTAAGTCCTGCAGTACACACCATTCATATGAGATGTTTATGGATGGTAAAGTCATCCCGAATCGAAACTGGAACCCAATTTATACTCATTAGCCATTCCACTATTGAGATAATATTAACACCATTATATTCATTGCTGTTTGCCTTGGGTGACTCAGTCCTGACTTTTCAGATAAGGGCTAACCTTGCTAACACACTCCACCAAATGTATTCTCTCCGTACGTCCCAAAGAAACAAATAAAATTAAAGGAATGTGATAATAAGCAATTAAGAAAACCCTCCGGTGAATTTTGACCAATATTTTGGGCTAAAAAACATAAAATAATACTTTTCCCATCCTATTTAGGTTAATTACAATAAATACTTGGCTAATAATTATTTCAAACTAGATGAAAGACCTGGCGTATCCCTTGATTTGACGAGTTTATCCCCATATTTTTTTAGACTTGCGTTGGATATTATAAAGAACCCAAAATAAATAAATAAAAACTCAGGCAAATGTACTGTTGAACAGGAAGATAGCAAGTAGAGAAAGCTGTGTGAATGTGAGACGTTGCATTTCTATGCCAATCATATAGAAATGTGTATGAATTGTTTGTAGAAGGCAGGGTAGAGAAAGAAGTGTGATTGTGTTTCGGAAAAGAATAGTGAGTAGAGAAAACCGTGTGACTGTAATATGTGGCATTTATATTTCAGTCACAGTGTATGGATGAATGTTGAAGGGCGAGTTGGGGAGGATATGTGAATGTGTTACGTAAAACAAAAGCGAGTAGAGAAAACTATATGAATGTTACGTTCCACAACAAAATACATATACATGCTGAATTTTGCTGTGATCAGATTTAGAGGATAAACATACAAATATTCATTTTTACTTTGTCCACTAAGTATGCATTCGACTCAAAATTTCGTTGTCCAGATTTTACTGGAAATATATGTTTTGAGGCCTTCTGAACCCAAGAAAAAAGAGTTTTAGAAAAAGGTCCGTGTATGTGTGTGTGTGTGTGTGTGTGTGTGTGTGTGTGTGTGTGTGTGTGTGTGTGTGTGTGTGTGTGTGTGTGTGTGTGTGTGTGTGTGTGAGAGAGATACTTTCAAGAATGCAACACGAAGATCTTGAATAAAATTCCTTCACTCTAAACTACCTTTTACATGGAACGTTTTTCGAAAATTTTTATTTTCTAAAAATTGGCTTTAACGCCATATGTTTAAGATACCTTTATAGCAAAGGAAATGTATATTTTGAATTTTCTGGCTATAGCCCATATAGTGCTGTTTACTCTTAATCATTTACATAATTGGTAAACCGTAAGAGATAGACCAAATCTTACTCTACAAAAGTTGTAGAACTCATTAAAACACATAAGTTAGATCCATATGCAATTTCTGTGGAGTGGACAATTTCGGAAACTATTAAACTTTTCTCACATGTAAGGTCGCTATTCACTTTTTTATGTCTTGGCCGTCGAAGGAGTACAGAATTTGAAAATTTTAAAAGATTTGACTATCGCTCAGAGCCTACTCTATTCTAATATTATCCCTCCTGCACCTACAAGGAAATAAGCAATAAGATAATTTGTACAAATGTTTATCTCAACTAACACGAAGAAGATATAGGAATAAGAGTTTGTAAGAATGGGTAGTACAAGAGTAGAGAAAGTCATGTCAGTGCAACACATCAGATTTTTCTTTTTGCTATCGTTGTTTCAATAAATATGATTTCAAAACAGACAAAAAAGCGTCACAAAATCAGTAGATTTTGGTTAGTATTGAAGTTATATGAGAACAATCTGGAATAGTTTCATTATAGAAATAAGGGGATATACTGACAATCACATATAGAGTGTTAGGGTTATAAGTGCAGATATCTTAATTAGTAATTAAGGATGGTGTAATGAACAGTATTACATCAATATTTGTTTCATTTGCTGATTTATAATTTTACTATAAGATTAGTATATTTTCAGGTTGGATAGTATCTTTAGTAAGTGTAGCTGACACAGAGTGGGCCAGCTAGTGATAACGAATGGTGTACCTGAGCTGACTTCCAATGCTTTCTGCAAGGCGAATGACCTCAAAATACCTAGCCCAGTAGAACCAGCATCGATGTGTGAAAGGAAACACAATATATACGGTAAGAGTTGATTCATTTCGCGGTGCAGTTACAACATGTAAAAAACATCAGATAGTAAACTTTGTGATTGTCTTGTGGGATAACAGCTGTTAGACAAATATATGAGCAAATAACACACCGAAGTGGATACCTATTAAGTTACCAATTATCAAAATATATGTATTTATACTCTGAACAGCCTCTATTTCAAAATCGGGACCCTATTTAATGGTTTTGAATTCGATTCATTGTACGAGTCTAAAGAAAACTTTAGTGCTTCAAAAATATACAGAGCATTAAAAATTCAAAGCAATAACAACGATTATCTTGAAGACATTTAATGCTACAAAAATTAAATTACATAAGTTGTGTTTTAACCAGATATGCGTCTTTTGTATAATAACGTTTTGTCTTTCATATAGTTAAACAATAAGTTATAACCGAGTGAGTGAGTGAGTGAGTGAGTGAGTGAGTGAGTGAGTGAGTGAGTGAGTGAGTGAGTGAGTGAGTGAGTGAGTGAGTGAGTGAGTGAGTGAGTGAGTGGGTGGGTGGGTGGGTGGGGTTTAAGGGCCCATCGACAACAATATCACTTAAGCCAATTTTAACTGGTACACCGTAAGAGATAAACAAAATCATATAAAAATGTAGATCTTCTACAGAACATAATAATTCATATGACATAAATTTGTTGACAAGTGAAGAGCTACTCCATGTT
Organism: Tenodera sinensis; assembly: GCA_030765045.1. Classification (NCBI taxonomy): domain Eukaryota; kingdom Metazoa; phylum Arthropoda; class Insecta; order Mantodea; family Mantidae; genus Tenodera; species Tenodera sinensis. The sequence goes on from CM060968.1 coordinate 69,874,030, forward strand.
ATTGGTTTAAATTTTAAAATATTTCAACTTTTCTCAATTAGGAAGTAGTTATTCCCAATTTCTTTTTTTCTTTTTTTAATTTCTTGGCCACAGGTAAATTCCATTCCTTGCTGAAAGAAGGGAACTTTTCCTTAGCTAGGATTATTCCCCCACAGAATGTCAAAGCCATCACACAGCGACCAGACCTTAAATGACTTACTATCGCTTAAAGTCTGTGCATTTCCATATTCCCAGTGTACCTACGTGAAAATATGCAATAAAACTTCTTCCTCTTTACCTGATTTTCCTCCCTTTATGTAGGACTTACATCCCTAAGACTTACAAGCCTATGAATTACTAGGGCCAGACACCTGTCGGGGAGCATAGGAACCAATGGACCAGACAGAGTGAACACCTGGAAGCGGGTGGTCAGCTAAACACCAGGTGTGATGGTGATGTGGTGTGATATGAAATGAAGGCGAAATTGATTAATGGAAAGGTGATGATGGTGCAGTTGGTGGAGTGAATGGCGAAGGAAACCGGAGAACCCGAAGAAAACCCGCCCTGACGCCGCTTCCTTCACCAAGTGTACCACGTGTTGGACCCTGGGATCGAACCATTGGTCGTAGGCGATCTAACCGCTCGGCCATGACGCCACCGTTTTTTTTTTGTTTTTTTTTTTTTTTCTAATTCCAATGTTAAAAGTACAAACCATTGTGTAATTACGAAATGACTACGGCCAGTGATGGATAGTTTCCTAAGAGGTACCAAAATATATTTTCTTAAACTCCTGAAAAAAAGCTATTCATAACCTTACCTTTGTGTGCAATAGAAACACGCGTTGTTGACGAACAAATAAGGCATTGCGATTTGTGTTTTCTTCTTCCTGCCTTGAAAATGTATACTTTAATGAGAATGAATCATTAGATTTGTATTTTCAATTCGCCATTTCGAGTTGTAACAAAAGTACGGTAAATTAACAGCCCACTTCCTTGTTCTTCCATATTCAAAATGCAAACGGAAGAGTGACAGTAGAACATCGCTGCGTTGCCATATCTCTCATTCAATGTTGCTAATGCAAGACTATGATCTTTGACTGTAGCCGGTGTACTCATGACGCCATTCATTTATATTTCTCCATTTCCAAGTTCATTTTCTAACGAGCACTGAATGTTTCTGAAAATGTAGGACCTTAGTGACTTGAAAAATTCGTCCTGGACACCGGACAGATGGTTAATGTTCGGAAACTTCCGGGCCTCTGATAACCCTACTTTGATTTCTAAATTTTTACTTTCTCTACTACGTATAGTAAAGTAGAGGAAGTAATGTATTCCATGCAAAAATTCGATGCCGAGATTTCACCGGAAATTTATGTTTTGAGGCCCCTCAATAAAAAACAAAATTTTAGAGAAAGGTCCGCGTGTTTGTCAGTCTGTGGACAGCATAACTCAAAAACGAAAAGTTAGTTAAAAACCAAAGTTGGTATTTAAATTTAATGTTTTTTCAAGGATGCGACATGAAGATTTTGAAGAAAATTCTTCCACCATCAGCTACCCTTTGCATGGAAAATTTTTGGAATCTTTTGATTTTCTTGAAAATAGTTCTAACGATTTTGATTAAAATGAATATGTTATAGATATTTTTATGAGAAATGAAATGTACATCTTGAATGCCCCTGTAGTCATATTTACTTTGGATGACGTTTGCATAACTAGTAAACCGTAAAAGATGGGCAAAATGTTACTCGGAGAAAAATATAGTTCTTGCTAAAGCACACAATTTATGTCTGAATAAATTTTTTTGTAGAGTGAACCATTTCGGAGATATTCTAGGTTATTTGTGTGAATTTTGGAGAACTTATACTTCTGTCAAATGGAACAGTTATTCTTTTTTTACGTGTTAACCGTACAAAGAGAACACCATTTGAAAGCTTTGACTATCGCTCAAAGACTACTGTATTTCCATTTCCCCTTGCGCTTACAAGGAAAAAGACAATAAAATAATTTCTGCAAATGTTTATGTCAACTAACACGAAGAAGATATAGGAATAAGAGTTTGTAAGAATGGTTAGTACAAGAGTAGAGAAAGTTATGTGAGTGCAACACATCAGATTTTTGCTGTGTGCTTCTTGCCACATACTGCAGATGAAGGATTAAAGCATATACCCTAATGCTCACGTAGTAAACAAATGAAGGCCAGAAAACAAATGAAGTGAACTATACATTACATTTTGGCATTGCAGAAGTGAAAATGTTGTTTTATCTTCTCTGACAGTTCGCGCCACCTATATTTATACAGGTTGCTGGTGAAACTGTGTTTATGGAACGGAACACCTGTGGGGTGGAGGGGCGGGGGGGGGGTCCCTGAAGAACTGCAAGTGGCGGCTAATAAGCACTGGAAGGCCGCAGGAATTACTGGTTTGGCCCATAGCTGACTGATTTGTGGTGCATCTGCTTAAAGCGTTGGGAGTTAGCTTTTGCAGACTTGTTTGAACGGACACCATACAGCTAGCTGCCTGCGGTAACGGACTTCACATCTCATTCTTGCTGCATTCCTGAATACCTCAAGAGGGTTCAACATTATTCTTAAAACTACAGTATAATAACACAAAGAAAGCAAATCTCATATGTTATATTCATATACAGTTCTCTATGAAAGAAGATTAAATTAAGTTCAGAATGTTACATAATAATATATTATCCGAGAGCATAATAGCAGCGAATATTTTATGAAATGAGTATTATAATATTTATAGGAGCATCTTGTCATTATACTAAAGTTTCATACAATGGTCACTAACATCCGACATTTTAATCGTGTATTTCTTATTCGATTGTGCATACGAGAATCGATAACAGCACCTTCAACTTTTATTGTTATTTGGCCTTGACACAATGATACAGAGAGTATATATGTTATAACCTTTAAAAAAGTAGATTTTCAAACACCAGAAGACAGATTGAATTTATTAGAATGTTATTTACAATAATAACCTCGTTATAAATAAACGGAATAGCTTTATTTCTCATACGGGAATCAACAGTTTCATTTTCACCTGCGTGGGAATGTGTGCGAAATATTGTTTTACTACATGCGAATCTTCTGATTGGTGGTTAATTTTGTTATGAAGAGATGCAACTTTAATTGGTGGATTAGCACTGTCGTTATCAAGAGGTGGTATAGTCGATAATAAACTTTTGGTTAGAGCATTATGAAAATCAGTTATAGTTTACCCCCTTATATAACACATATATGTTGTAAATTTAAACAAAATTCAACATGTTTTGTACAAAAGTAGATATGTTATTCAAGCTAAAAGTATATTATGTACTATTTTAAGAACAACCTTCAGAGATAATTACTTCAAATTTTGCACAGCGATTATTTGGTTATAGTAAAAGAATTCATTGTAAAGATTTTGGCTTCTGATGCTTGGTTTATTTTATATTAAATTTTTAAAATATTTCAAAATACATACCTTTTTAATGTGTTCACTGCAATTGAGTACAAAATACAACAATTATCAAGGATTGCTTGCATGAAATGGAAGCTTTAGGTTATAAATCAAGATCTGCTTCACAGTTTGATAGAAAATGGCACAAACGTTTTGACTAATGAAACTTTAGGAGAACGAAACAGAATGTAACAATAAAAAAAAATTTCTTGTTCCTAACGTAACACCTCCACATGAATAGTCAGAGGTGCTGGGTATCATCTGAAGCTCTTTTGGTTCTTTTCCTTCTTTGGACAAATTCTATCGCTTCTCTATAATAATAAAAAATCGGTTATAATGATCATTTCTATGGTTAAGGGGCCAGTCGAGTTGCGCTTTTAATTAAATTGTAGGCAGTTCCTGAAGGAATTTTCAAATAAAACTTCGAGGATTTGTTGCTCAAACATCAGAAAACAAAACTAAATGAAGATAAGAAAATCGAAATTTTGAGCATGTTAATTGACATCCCTCTTGCAGGAGGGAGTTCAAAGTTATTAACACAGAAGACACTATAATAAAACTAAGAAAAAAAATCTGATGTGTCCCATTCATACGAGTTTCTCTATTAACTTTTCCAAAAATTATTCTTAAGATTAAGTTCTACAAAAATTATTCTATCAGACATTTTCTTGTAAACATAAAAATGATAGAGGAAGCTGAAGCCATATACAGATCTTTAAATGGGTCGCCCTTTAAAGAATTTGAAATACATATGAATTTTTGGAAGCAATACTTCCTCCAATTATCGTAAATATGTAGCACAGAATGTAAAAATGATTTGCTGCTGAGGTAACTGTAAAATATCTGATCACTTAAACCAATAACAAAGAATATACCAGAACCGGTTAAACCTACATATTTTATCCATATCTTACGGTTTAAAAATCGTGCAAAAGTGGTTAAAAATAAAGTGGACTTGATAGATTATTCAGGAATATTTAAGATGTGGATTTTATTGAGAATTCCCAACCGTGGCGGAATTCCGCTATGCATAGCGAAATTTGTGTTGGCAACACTGATTTTGTTTATCGTGAAGCATATGCTATTGTCGCGTTGGTCACCGACATAGAAGAATAAAAGTCCGCTATGCAGAGGTGGTTTTGGAATACTCCCAGTGAAGCAGTTGTTCTGGAAGCTTCGAGAAAAGGTGCGCAAATTGCGATAGCTAAGCAAACCGACACGAGTGACACGATTGCGAAGTAAAATGATTGGAACTTGATAGAGTTGATCAGTTTTGTGTTAGTTTCGGGGAATGATTGTAATCGCTGTAGCAACGTTAAAAAGGAATGTTGTTGGTTATGGTTGGTTTATTAGGCCAGTTTCTACCCATTGTAACTAAAGGAAATAAAAATACATAAAAGATAACTGAACTAGGCATATTGTTACAGCATTTTAACCATATTCGCTAGAGCTGTAATTGAAACAACAAACCATTTCAAAATTGCTTACATATAAATGCTAGTTGAGGTTGGGGAACGTTTATTTTTCAAAATCTTTTGTTGCATCCTTGGAAGGATTTAAATACCAAGTTTTGTATCAAACCCAATTTTTGCTTCACACAAACACGCTACTGGATTAAGGGGGCTTCAAAACATATTTCCCGGTGAAATTTCCAGATCGAATTTTTGTGTGAGATATATCTACTTCCGCCACTGAACATACGTAGTAAAGAAACTGACAAATAAATAAAAAAACCTGATGTGTTGCACTCATATAACTTTCTCTACTGTTGTACTAACCATTCTTACAAACTCTTATCCCTATACCTTCTTCGTGTTAGTTGAGATAAACATTTGTACAAATTATCTTATTGCTTATTTCCTTGTAGTGCAAGGGGAATATTGGAATACAGTAGGCTTTGTGCGATAGTCAAAGATTTGCACGGTTAGCATATAAAACAATGAACAGCTATGTTGCTTGACGAAAGTTTAGTTTTCCGAAACTGAAACAAAATAAAATGAATATCTCGGAAACGGTTCACTCTAAAAATTATTTGGACATAAGTTATATGTTTTAGCTAGATCTACATTGTTTATGCAGTAATATTTTGTCTATCTCTTGCGGTTTACAAGTTATTCAAAGGTTTTTCAGAGTAAACAGGACTGCACTGGCTATAGCCAAAAAATTCAAAATATACATTTTGCCATAAAAATATCTTAAATATTATGACATTTTAATCAAAATCGTAGGGCTATTTTCTTTAAAATCTTCGTGTGGCATCCTTGAAAGACATTAAATTTTGGTTTTCAACCGACTTTTCGTTGAGTTATGCTGTCCACAGACTGACAGACACACGCACACACACAGACACACACACACAGACACAGACACACACACACATACACACACAGGCCTTTTTCTAAAAATGCCTTTTCTTTTGGATTTTCGGTGAAATCTCGACATGGAATTTTTGGGTGAAATACAATACTTCCTCTACTTACTTGTGGAGAAAGTAAAATGCTGTGAGTTCTACTTATTATACTTAGTGGAGGAGACAACAAATAAATTATATATAAAAAATGTGTGACTTATGCCACTGTTGCAGGCAAGAGTCAAATACCGGACCGGATCTAGCCGTGCTATGAAAGGAAAGCGTATCGTGTCCGGTACAATTGGACATACATTAACTATTTTGTAGAGTCCACATCCATCCTGTAGGTTTTTTTCGTGCGCGGCAATAAAAACTCGAGTGAGTCTTGTTTCTCTGTTGCTTTGATAGCCATCAGCCCAACTGGCACACACACACACAGTATACAATAACCATAATTACCGCGCCAGCTTCAATACATGGCAACACGTCACAATGATACCCGCAGTTATCGAAATCAAACTAAGAGTCCCTTCCCTACGGTAATAAAGAAATATACCTTTGCTTGTGAAAAATGTTGCTGCTGCTGCCACCCTTTATCGTCTGTTTTATCTAATGAAACAAATGTTCTTGATGCACCATTGTTTTGGACTTGCTTATAGGTATGCTAACTTATTTTTGAACGACAATAAACTTATCTTTTATTAGTATTTGATGGTCATTGTATCATTCATATTATCATAAGTGGAAAACATGTACTTTACTGGTACCCTCCAATGACTCACTCTGTAAAAAGTTTATATTTTGCTTTGTTGATGTTTTGACTTACGCTACCACGTTTGTAAAATATTTTACAGAGGTGGAGTCAGGACTGAAAAAGTCAATGTCATAGCCGGGATTTGAACCAGGGTTCTTCCGTTTCTCGAGTGGCTGCCAGTGAGACATTAAATCCTCCAGGCAATTCGATTCTCTTAGGCCCAGCGTTGTTTCATGGGTTGAATAACCGAACACTTGGGGGTTTGCCCTTCAACCACAATTTCGTATGCGTGATTTTCTCATCGCATTATTTCCTTTCATCCATCTCAACCCCTGTAGCCTAGAAGAACCATGCTAGTCTCTGGTTCCCAAGGTCGCGGGTTCATGCCCAGCGGAGGGCGATGAATTTTTTCGGGCGTAAAGATCTTAAGGATGGCTACCTTCAGAGGGAAGTAAAACCGGTGGTCCTGAGTCGTAGATTTACAGCAGGCAAAAGAACCTCAAGCCTGATAAGAAGACCTTATAAAATGGTTCATATCAAACACCAGACATAAATTTCCTTATAAAATAAAACATCCTAAAGCCGGTGTCCTTAGAACACTTACTTTAAATTTTTGTTTCAGGGTTGTAGAATCAGCAGTAAAACCTTCGTCTGGTTTCTCCAAATTCCTGAGACAAATTAGCTTTATCTTCCCCCTATTTCGTGCGTTATTCCAAATCAGGCACCTCTGCTCAATGTCCATCATTTCCTATGTTAGCCAGTGACTTTGCCCCTATATACACTTTCACGGTATACAGTTTACAGTGTTTCAGTTAATATGAAACCATTGTCTTCTCTGAATGTCCTTAAAATCTTGGTGAAAACGTTCACTTATTCTTCGCTGTAAAATTCAAGACAACAATCTGGAAAACAGTTGATGTGAGCATTTAGCAATTGAAACTTTAACCTAGTTTTCTCAAATTTTCGAACATGGTTCACAATGATTTTGTAACCTGGACTCTTTCTGTTTGCAGCAGGCAGCTCTACTTTTCTGTTTACCTCACTGAATCCTTAAAATTGGTGTCACATTAATTTAGTGATCTGAGGTCCAGTAAAAAACACTTTCTTTCAGCTTCTTTATGATCATTCTGTGATAAACGCTACATATGTATTTAAAACACTCACTTTTGTATATACCACATGCAAACTGTTTCATTATACCCAATTTTATGAAACAAAAATTCTTGATTTTCTCAAAAACCTGACGTGATAGGACAAAACGGATTGCACCGTTCAACTTAGCGTAAAACAATTGTTTAGGAACATGCATTCGTTTGAAAATACCATTTTGGATGCAGAGCACTGCAATGGATTGCGCACTTACATCCTTCTTATCTTCTAAACAAAATCATACAGACATAGGAATACCAATATTTGCAAGGCCTACCTAACATGTTTTCATTTTACTGCGTCAAACAAAACATTTGGTTTCTATTTATATGATCTTCTTTGACACGGAAGATAAACTAAAACCATCTTCAACCAGTACTTTCTCATGTGGTGCTTCCAAAAATGGACCTGGGGCTAATTTGAGCATTATTTCACTCATTTCATTCATTCACCGCCCGATATGACAGTACGTTGGGGGACGTTAATTTAAAAAATTCAAAAATTCGTAAGAAAAGTCTAAAAAAACACCAAGGAACAAAAGGAGCTAGCAATAATAACTTGGTCTGCTAATTTTTCATACTATTAAAATTTGAAACCTCCTGTAATTGGCAATTGCACATTATACTAAGCAAAATATATTACAAAAGTATATGGCAAGATAAACAGGGAAATTGTTTTCATACTCATTGGACACAAATTAATAAATCTTATAAAAGAGGTTTTTAAATATCTTAATGTAGAATAAATTTAGAATACGCATTACAAAATCTTATGTGGTGCACTCACATGTCCTTCTCTATTCTTGTCGGTCTGGGTGGCTCAGTTGGTTAGACGCTGGCCTACTGTTCCCAAGGTCGCGGGTTCAAATCCGGCCCAGACCGATGGTTTTTAAGTGTGCTTAAAAACGACAGCTCCATGTCAGTAGATTTACTGGCATGTAAAAGAACTCCTGCGGGAAAAAATTCCGGCACACCGGTGACGCTGATGTGATCCTGGCAATTGACAGCGTCGTTAAACAACAAAATAATTTTTTAATTTTTTTCTCTATTCTTGTACTAAGTATTCTTACAACGCTTGTTATCTTGTCTACTTCATGTTAATAGAAATAATATGATATTACTGCTAATTTTCTTGTAAGTGCAAGAGGAATATGGGAATACAGTTGACTTTACGTGATAGTGAGATCTTTTAAAGCTGAGCACTACGAGATTGCTTTGAAATTTCGTTCTGGTTGCATGGTAAAAAGAGATTTAAAGACCAATAACTATTTCCCAGTTGAGAAAAGTATAAATATTTTAGATAGCTGCGAAACGGTTCATCCCCTCCAACAAGTTAACACATATATAAACTGTTTTAATGAGAGCTACTTTTTTGTGGGATAACATTTTGTCTATCCCTTACGTTTACCACTTATGCGAAAGTCGTTCGCGATGAACAGCACTTCTGTGAACATCTTCAAAAAGTTAAACTTACTATATATTTTCTGTTTTAACAAAACTATTTGAAGCATATAGTATTCCAATCAAAATCAATACAGCCAAAATCAAAATTTTCGAAAAATGGTGCATTTATTAAAAGTCTCCCTGCTACATCCCTGGAAGATACAGAACTTAAATACAAAGTTTGGTATATAATCGATTTTTTACTTTCTCTACTGGTAAGTAGGGAAAGTATTGTATTCCACCCAAAAATTACATGTATATATATCGGAAATATATGTTTTGAGACCCCCAGAATAAAAAAAAAAAAAAAAAAAAAAAAAAAAAAGCATTTTTAGAAAAAGGTCCGTGTGTGTGTGTGTGTGTGTGTGTGTGTGTGTGTGTGTGTCTGTAAGTTTGTGGGCAGCATAACTAAAAAACGAAAAGTCAGTTAAAAACCAAAGTTCGTATTTAAGTTTAATATCTTTCAAAGATGCGACACCCAGATTTTGAAGAAAATTGCCCCACTCTAAACTACGCTTTATATGGAAAATGTTTCGAAAATTTTGATTTTCTTGAAAATGGCTCTAACATTTTGATTAAATTGGCATATGTTTGAGATATTTTTATGACAAATGAAATGTATATTTTGAATTTTCTGGCCATAGCTATATAGTCTTGTTTGGTCTGGATAAGTTTTGAATAACTCGTAAACGGTAAGCGATATTCAAAATCTTACTGTACAAGAAATATAGATCTTGCTAAAATATACAATTTATGTCTCAATAATTTTTTTTGTGGAGTGATCCATTTCAGGGGTATTCCTTGTTTTCTGTGTCAGTTTCGGAAAAAGAACTTTCGTGCAATGGAACATCGTTGTTCATTTTTATGTGTTAAGCGTGCAAAACGAACGGGATCTCAAAGCTTTAAAATATCTGACTATCGCTCAAAGCCTACTGTATTCTAATATTCTCCTTGCACGTACAAAGAAATAAGCAATAAAATAAGTTGTACAAATGTTTATCTCAACTAACACGAAGAAGATATAGCAATAAGAGTTTATAAGAATGGTTAGTACAAGAGTAGAGAAAGTCATATGAGTGCAACACTTCAGATGTTTCTAAACTGCTTTTCTTTAGGTTCAGAGAGTCTCAAACTATGTATTTTCGATGAAATCGCGCAATTAAATTTTTGGATGGAATATAATACATCACTAAATGTGATGTAGAAAAAGTAATAATATTGATAAAGCACCTTGAATGATGCTGCACATTTATTTATTTCCGAAAGTGAGTGGCGTATTGTAGGTGCTGTCGGGGTGAAAGCACAGGCTCAACAGAGGGCTCGTTATAGAGAGAACAAACTGTTGCTAAGAACTTTGCGGACAGACATCTTCCGTCATTAGTCCTTGTGGACAGAAACAAAGCTGGCAGAATGGCTCAATTTACAGGCAACATGTTTCATTTTCCTGCAAGTTCACACGGATCATTTATTGTCCGGGGGACTTCGCGTGTGCTAGATTGCGTCTAACCTCATGAATATTTCAACACCAAAATAAGAAACAATGAGAAAGCTGATTGTCACCAACACACAAATGCTGCATTTCAGATTCCTCTAGTGCTTCAGGCGATATGTCCGTGAAAATCCAAAAGTTCACAGTTTTCTTCTTACTGCTTCAAGCTTATAACGGTGTGCCCACAACTTAACACAGAGTGAATACACACAATCCCAAAAAAATCTGATGTGTTGCACTCACATGACCTTCTCTACTCTTGTACTAACCATTCTTACAGACTCTTATTGCTGTATCTTCTTCGTGTTAGTTAAGATAAACATTTGTACAAATTATCTTATTGCTTATTTCCTTGTAGGTGCAAGGAGAATATTGGAATACAATAGGCTTTGTGTGATAGTCAAATCTTTTAAAGCTTTGAGATGTCGCTCTCTTTGCACACTTAACATATAAAATTTTGAACCACGATGTTCCATTTCACTAACGTTTTAAGTTTTCCGAAACTGACACACATAACAAGGAATATCTCCGAAATGGTTCACCCTACAAGAAAATTTATTGAGACATAAATTGTGTATTTTAGCAAGATCTACATATTTTGTACAGTATGATTTGGTCTATCTCTAACGGTTTACCAGTTATGCAAAAGCCGTGCAGAGTAAATACGACTACAGGAGCTATAGCCAGAAAATTCAAGATATACAGTTTATTTGTCATTAGAATATCTCAAACATGTGACATTTTAATCAAAATATTTTGAGCCATTTTCAAGAAAATAACAATTTTCGAAAAATTTTCCATGTAAAGGGTAGTTTAGAGTGGAGGAATTTTCTTCGTTTCTGAGTTATGCTGTTCACAGACTGACACACACACATACATACACACACACACACACACACACACACACACACACACACACACAGACACACACACAGACACACACACACACATGCAGACACACACACGGAGCTTTTTCTAGAAATACTTTTTTTGGATTTAGGGGCTGTCAAAACATATATTTCCGGTGAAATCTCACCATCGAATTACCAGTAGAGAAAGTAAAAAGCATTTTTAGAAAAACATTTGCATATTTATCTGCGCGCGTGAACATGCAGGTCTTAGTGTGTATGTGTGTGTGTGTGTGTGTGTGTGTGTGTGTGTGTGTGTGTGTGTGTGTGTGTGTGTGTGTGTGTGTGTGTGTGTGTGTGAAATGCATAACTCAAAAATGAAAGGATGTTTTTCTTTTTCTTCTTTTTTCGAAGGTATAGGCCTGACGAGCTGTTCGTCCTAAATTAAACATATAGTTCCATATTTACCTTGGTAAACCTACTAAGCGATGTCCTCTAGATTTAGAATTTAATAAACTTTTTGGTATTCGTGCCTCTTTCACCCTTAATATGTGTTGATACCAATATTTTATTATTGTCATTGATGGTTTCATTTACACTATATATCTGTTTTTCAATAGGGGTTTCCGGAAATTCACGGTTTGGACGCTGGAGAGCGTCGAAGTTTGAGACAATTTGTTAACAATCGTTTTAATATCTTAATACGGAAGTTATGACACCATTTAGCCATCTGTGTACTGGTAGGAATGACCTGAGCATAATAACATTCCAGCGCATGCGCTGAATTCCTGGATGTGCATCCTTGATTTGTTTATTCTACTTTTTTCCTAATATTAACGCCATTGTGAGCCTTAATTATTGTATTTTACATAGACTATGAATATAACTTCATAAGTGACGGAATTATAAACTTAAGAATTAAAATCGCACGAGGATACCTAACTGTAGTTGGAGTATACGCATGGGAAGAAAAGTCAGTAAAGAAATATTCTGTATTCAAGGCTGGTATTATGTACTAGTTTTCGAAAATGAGCATTAATGTTAGTTCAAATGCAGTATTAAATAAATTAAACTATTTAATACAAATAATACTCATTTGAGAAACAAACGCTTGAAAGTCTTCTGCAATGATTAAGGAATAGTTCTTGAGAAAAACGTTTTATGAGCACATTCAGTTTTAAAAAATGCATACTGGAGGTATGATAACATTCAGCACTCATTTATTTCACATACCATACTCTTTTTCTGTTAGTATGAGTAATTACTTTTTTGCGGAGAGAGATGGGGGGGGGGGGGGGTTACTCGAATGGCTGTTTGCGATGCAAACTGTGTCAACTATTTGAAAATTTTACAAAGGAATTTTGAGAGGTAGAATCGGAACTGAAAAACTCAATGCCACATCTGGGATTTGAACCACAATACGAATCCGTTGGAGAACTCAATGTCATTCTGGCAAGTAGTCACAGTAGCTTAATGGTTAGACCACTCGCATAGTGAGCATAGGTCCTGTGGTTCAGACCCTTGCTGCGGCATTGAAGTTTTAATTTCCGATTCTACCTCTCAAACATTGCCCACACACGCCTGTGTTGAAAAACACCCACAGTAAGTTTGTTGTCATAAATAAATAATAGTTGAGCATTAATTATAGCCGGTAAAAACGATCAAATATTTGTTTTTAGAGATGATTTTAGTAACTAAAAGCGTAAATGGCAGGGCAGGTTGTTAGGGGTAGTTGTTATTTCTCTTAGTCTAACAGTTTACCCATAACCAATCAGGAATGTATTACTTTTTTGCAGGGTCGTCTTCTTAGGAAAAGAATGCTGTTAATATTTTATTTATTCTTCTATAGTGACCTTAATATCTCAAATGGAAAATATATTTCATAAATTACGTGGTTCACTCGGGTGTAATACTGAGGTTTTCCAGGAATATTGTGATAAACAGCTGAGAGTCGAGTAGGGACTATGGGAAATTGAGGTGTTCATTAAAAGTCCTGCAAGAAATCACAACTCGCCGCCTCCAGGATGTTCCCTGTGCTTATGTTGTGAGTAGTAGTTTTGTTGCATGTTAACAATAGTAGCTTAAAGCAATGTAACAGGTTTCGCATTTCCATAGAGTAGACTCCAGCATAGGCTGTAAACAGAAGGGACCCATTCTTCATTCATTTTAACTCCTGTCTATAGTAATTATTGCAATCTATCCAAATATTCGACATAGCGATTCTTCGGCAAACCTTTTTTTTAGGTTACTAGTTGTTGTTGTAGTGTTTAACGCCCGCTTTTACTACTACGGCACCGCAGGCGGTGACACTGATGATACATGAAGATGGAGCACCGGTGGAATGAGATGGCGGGGGAAACCGGAGTACCCGGAGAAAACCCGCCCTGACGCCGCTTCGTCCACCACGAATACCACATGCGGGTCCCTGGGATCGAACCCGGGCCGCCTAGGTGGTAGGCGAGCACGCTAACCGCTCGGCCACGGCGCCGCCTTTAGGTTACTAGAATCATAAAAGTGTGTGTGTGTGTGTATGTGTGTGTGTGTGTGTGTGTGTGTGTGTGCGCGCGCGCGTGTGTGTGTGTGTGTGTGCGTGAAGAGAATCACTCAAAAACTAAAGTCTGATGAATGCCAAACGTTCCAGTTAACACCATTCCAAATATGCGACATGAAAAACTTCAATAAAGTCTCTCCAGCGAAGTTAACTTCCACATGGAAATATTTTATTTTTTTTTAACTTCTCGATAATTTGTCTTTCAATGTTGACCAAATGTCATATTTTTAACATACTTGCGTGAATAATAAAATATTGTGACTAATGACAATATGACAAATCCCACTCCTGACACCAGTGTAAAAAATGACAGAGTCAGTTCATTTTCTGTCACTTTTTCTCTAAACTGAACCATAAAACACAGTTCCCTATTTTATCATTAACACAATTTACAAACCGTAGAGAACTTGAAATTCACAGTTGTTCTGTCTTATCGCGACCTTCAGACAACCTTCACTGCTCACAGTGTCTCACAAACAACTGGCTCCAACGATACACTCACTAACCTAGCTTTCTTAAACCTTTCTCAACATTTAAACGCTAACTCAACACTCATTTCTGAAAAAAAAAGCTCTCACACTGTCTTTCTCATTCACTTTTATAGGCCAGACTAAGTACCGGCGAATGTTCTGGAAAATACATCTTTTCTCAAGCTTCTCGTAAATAAGCCAGCAGTCGAAAGTTTCTAGAACAGTCCGGAATAGCTTTGTCCTACCGCACTCATACTCGTCTTTGTTCTGACCGCTCCATTGTCACCGGGCTGCTCCATTGTTGTGGGGTAGTTTGATCTTGAGCGTCTGTTTGTTCAACGGGCGACCGGCGTCACAGTGTACTTATTGGATCTTCTAAAAACATGTAAAATGCTCTTCATTCTGAATGAACTTCGTATAATTATTGTCTGGAAAGGCTTAAGAGATAGAGCAACTATTAACCTATGAAAAACAAAATATCTTATTAAAATACATAATTTGATTCAAATATATCCTTTTGCAACATTCGCCACTCCCTAAACATTCCCAGGTATCTGATGAAATGTACCAATATTTCATATTTTTTAAATGCTTGGTGAACATTCTTTTGTTCCCGGTGACGTCATGCAAAGTGTATATAGTTTGAATTGCAAGATACAGTAACGCGTACTTTAAATATTTGACTATCGCTTCAGTCAACTGTGTCCCTCATTACTAGCGATTGCTTAAAATTGCATGGTGTGTCAATGAACGAGTTTGAGAACATTTGCATTAAAATTTTAAAGGGTGTTTAACAAAGTTAATCATTTATCTACTCGATACTTTAAATGTTACGCACAGTATGCAATCGTATTTAATAAATTACATTTTGCTATATTATCAATAGTGTTGTTATCATTATTATCATCATCATCATCATAAGTATTAAACGTGTCTGTCAGCTGCACATTTTTAATTTCTCTGCTACGTATAGTAAGTAGAGGAAGCATTGTATTACACACAGGAATTTGATGTCGAGATTTCACCGGAGTATAGGCTTTCAGGCCTCTGAATCAGATAAAAAAATAAGAAAAAGTCCGTGTGTGTGTGTGTGTGTGTGTGTGTGTGTGTGTGTGTGTGTGTGTGTGTGTGTGTGTGTGTGTGTCAGTCTGTGGACAGCATAACTCAAAACCGACAAGTCGGTTAAAAACCAAAGTTGGTATTTAACTTTAATACCTTCTAATGATGCGACTCATTTTTCTGTAGGGTGAACCAGTTCGGAAATATTCCTTGTTATTTATGGAAAACAAACTTTCGTCAAATGCAACATCGTTATTTTTTTGTATGTTAGCCTGCAAAGAGAACGGAATTTAAAAACTTTAAAAGTTTTGACTATCGCTTAAAACCTACTGTATTCGCATATTCTCCTTGTATACGTGCAAGAAAATACGCAATAATTTCTATAAATGTTTATCTCAACTAGCACGAAGAAGATACAGGAATAAGAGTTTGTAAGAATGGTTAATACAACAGTAGGGAAAGTCATGTGAGTGCAACACATCATATCTTTTAAGTTTTGAAATTAATTGTTAATCTTCTTTGTTGCTGTCGATTTTAAAAATTTATTTCTATAGTAAGAACAACTCGCACTTTAATCTAATGCGTATCTTTTGTGCGTACTACCCCCAAGAGGGACGGACGAGGTGAAGGAACCTTAAGAGGCTATAGCTTGCAGGCAGACCAAGAGAGAGGCCTCCTTGTTGGGGCTTCCTGTGATTTAACGATTAGTATGCCAAAACATCAGACCAAATTGGCAGTCTGGCTGATCATTATTATGATGCCTGTTCGAAAATTAATGAAATCAGTTAAATATATGAAATGTATATATTAATGCATTGTAGATATTAAACCCAGGTAAATAATGTTCTGCATTACGAATGGAATATAAAAGATACGATGAGGCAGAAAGACTATAAAAGTCCCACAAAACCGCAAAGTAAAGCTGAATGTTATTTACATTTGCAAATCATGTGTATGTGTGCATTTGTAAGCAGGGAATTATTTGTATGTGTTATCTGTTTTTGTATGACTGTAAATATAACAAAATGCTTGTATCTAGTCTTATTTACCTTTATGTACGTGTTTGTTTGCTTATTTCAATGTGCTCTTTGTTCATATATAATATAAATACTTGGCGTTGCCCGGGGTGCTTGGTAGAACATCAATTTTCTAAATGTTTGTTTATTTGCAATTAAATGACAAAGTAATTATAATTCTGGTATATAATACTTTATATCCTTCAAATCGCTTCCAATCGAAATTTGTTCAACCCTTTGTTCTTTTAGGAATAGTTTTTGTCATTCCAGCCCTAAAATAATGACGACAGAATATTTCATATTTTTATTACAGAGATTGTCTGTTGAAACCTGGCAAAAGAGATTGATTAGGTCCTTCAAGAGGTGGTGTTACTATATATGTAAAAACAATTTAAAGAAGGGAGAAAAAAAACCTGATGGTTCAACAGGCAAGATGCTTTCTGCAAGCTCAGGCACTGAGTTGTGAAGCAAGACTGATATTCTATAAGGCAGGCGTTGTTCAGTTCTGCACTTATATCCCAATAGGCTGTATATTGCAGGCATTCCAGATTTCAGTGGTTGTCTTTTATTTCTACAGTTCTCCAAGATATTCTGTCACCACTGCCCCTCCTTTAATCCTCCTCTCGTTCTTCTAGGAACGAGTTGACCATTTGACAACGCCCTTTGGCTGTCTTTCCTCATATTCTCTTCACGTATGGTATCATTTCAAAATTCTTGCTTCGGAAGCTGCTTCTTCTGTATTTATTTCCATATATTCTGATATGTTAAATTCTTGAAATTTTCATGCTTCTTGTTATTCAATTACAGTTGTCAACTTTTTCTGCGCAATTTTTTTTCAGTTACTTGCTCCTCCATATTTAAAATAGCTTTTACTATGTCTTCATCATAGTGGGACATTGACTCGTTCAACAATATACGGACGAGAGGGGGACGAGTGATCTTGGATATAGCGAGCTGCTGTGTGTACGTGAGCATAAACATTGATGCTGGTAAAACACAAAAGAAAGGGCCCAGAAGGTTCTAGTTAATTCCGCTGAGTCATCGTTACATCTGTGTATGGAGGGTTCTTGGAGGTCACGTGACGCGGCCCCAGTATAAATACGACAGTTTAGTTGTGCACAGTAACTTTTTGGTTACAGAGTGAGTCAACCAGCCTGTCAACGATTATATCCAGCTCCTCATATCCACATTGCTAACCACCAATCAAAGGTTCAGTTGTTCATAACGACACGGCTATCAATCAAAGGATCCGCAAATAGGAATCAATACTTTGCCGTTAGCACACATTCCTACGCAGACTATCAAAGCTCATATGCTCAATCGAATAATAAATACCTGATATGTTAATAGACCCAGATATTTGAACTCTTTAACGAGTTATATAGTTCTGCAATTATTGGAAATGTAAGGTGCAATACGTTTAGTTGAAGGTTCCTTGACGGCCAAAGCTAGTCATGACAAAAACGGTCATCATCACGACGTAAAAACTCGTAGGTACCTTGAGAAGAAGAAGAAGCTATAAAACAAATATACACTTAATGTTTCGTTAGCAGCAAGTACCACTCCCCTCATACCGCCAGCAGCTTCTAAATTATAATGCCGGCTGGTCGGCAGGAGAATATGTCCGAACAAGGAATGTCTATCCATTTCGAGAAAAGAAAAAAAAATGACGTTAGGACTCAAAATGGAAAAGATTTACTGTAAAGAGGAAATGTTGAACGGAGGGTCGGAGGTCGGTGACGTCGTGAAGGATATATGGGCGCAGGTGTGGCCAGGCCTCAAGGTGAGGAGAGAGGGGCATCGTGATTTAGTGACTGAAGGCCCCGGAACACAGTCAGTCCTGCACAATGCAAATCAGACACCTACCTTCCATATCGCATTATTATTATTATCCTTCCTTTTTCTACCATTCCAACATTAAATATTGCCTTGTCTGGTATTTAGATCTCATCCTGCATACTTTCGTGGCTCTCGGCTCATCCTTGGAGACTCTTCGTTGAATTTCTCTGAGCCTCTTTGTGCTCATATTCAACCTCACTTCCACGATAACTTGTTTGGTTCGAGTATAATGAACATGCAGCCTTTAACTTTGTGTGTCACTCCTACACCATTGTTAGTAGTTACGAAAATGTATAGGAATTACTCCAAAAATCTCACTCACTTTCTCTACCCTTGTACTAACCATTCTTACAAACTCTTATTCCTATATCTTCTTTGTGTTAGTTGAGATAAACATTTGCAGCATTATCTTATTGCTTATTTCCTTGTAGATGCAAGATAGAATATGGAAATACAGCAGGCTTTGAGCGATACTCAAATCTTTTAAGGCTTTGTGATTCAGTTCTCTTTGCAGGGTTAAGATATAAAAAATGAACCGCGATGTTCCATTTGACAGAAGTATAAGTTCTCAAAAACTCACACAAATAACAAGAAATATCTCCGAAGTGGTTCACTCTACAAACAAAATGTATTTGGACATAAATTGTGTGTTTTAGCAAGATCTACATTTTTGCACAGTAAGATTTTGCCTATCAGAGTAACAAGGACTATATGAACTATAGCAGGAAAATTCAAAATATGCATTTCATTTTTCATAAAAGTATCTCAAACATATGGCGCTTTAATCAAAACCGTTAGAGACATTTTTGAGAAAATCAAAATTTTAAAAAGTTTTCCATGTAAAGGGTAGTTAGTGCTGGGGGATTTCTTTCAAAATTTTCTTGTGGCATCCTTGAAAGATATTAAAACATATTTTTTTTTTTTTTTTTTTTTGATTCATGGGGTATCAAAACCAATATTTCCTGGGAAATCTGGACATCGAATTTTTGGGTGGAATACAATACCTCCTCTACTTTACAATGCGTTGCAGAGAAAGTAATAAATCAAGGTGTTGAAAAATAATGTCCATTGTCCCCAATTGTATTTAACCTCTATATAGACGATACCATCACTAACTGGCAGGATAGTTTTAGCAAGCATTTATGTATTAATGGACAAACAATGGACACTACATTATACGCTGCCGACCAAGCACTTGTTGAAGAATCGACAAATGAAAGAGCATATACTAAGTAAAAAATCTCGCAGAACCTTATAACCTAAAATATCTGCAAATAAAACCAGTTTCAGTATCAAAGAAGTGTGTTAGAAGCAAAATTGTAATAATTAATAAGAAAAAAATACAACAGGCGGCAACCATTTAACTACCTGGGACCAGAATTAGCCGTTGTGTTAGAAAAAAATAACATGTTGACAAGATATCAAATAAATTCACTCTCATGTGCAAACTAGCAGAGAAAACGAATTAAATTTTATGAAATAATGGCCGTCCCTGAACCACTATGTGCAAGTGAAACATGGGAATTAAACAAAAATCAGGAAAGCAAAATTGAATCAGCAGAAATGAGATTTTTAACAAATGAAGAAATAAGAGAATTGATCATATTTAATTTAATAGAAGGGAGCAAACAGACTAAAGCAAACTGGAGACAACAGAGGATGAACAAGTACAGATTTCCTAGAATCGGTAGAAGAGACATACGGAGACCGAGGAAAAGATGGAGTGTGATATTGATTGATGGGGATGGAACGGATCGATGGTTCCAAACCTTGGATGATGATGATTAATGATGACCATTCCCATAAAAATATTTTCATCCACTTTAGGATAAACACCCGCGAAAACAAATTCCGTCGTTGATACCTTTATAATTATTTTTTATTATTATTAATTCTCTAGATTGGAATAGGCTGGACCTATAGCTCCGGTGGTAGAACATCTGCCTGCTGTGCCCGGGTCCCGGGTTCGATCCCCGGTTGGAGGGTGGGAATTTTTCTTTAACTAAGATTATTCCCCAAGCTCCCAGGAACGTGGAAGTATGAATGGGAGTGTAAACGGGATAAGTTAACCCAATAATAATAATAATAATAATAATAATAATAATAATAATAATAATAATAATAATAATAATAATAATAATAATAATAATAATAATAATAATAATAATAATAATAATAATAATAATAATAATAATAATAATAATAATAATAATAATAATAATAATAATAATAATAATAATAATAATAATAATAATAATAATAATAATAATAATAATAATAATAATAATAATAATAATAATAATAATAATAATAATAATAATAATAATAATAATAATAATAATAATAATAATAATAATAATAATAATAATAATAATAATAATAATAATAATAATAATAATAATAATAATAATAATAATAATAATAATAATAATAATAATAATAATAATAATAATAATAATAATAATAATAATAATAATAATAATAATAATAATAATAATAATAATAATAATAATAATAATAATAATAATAATAATAATAATAATAATAATAATAATAATAATAATAATAATAATAATAATAATAATAATAATAATAATAATAATAATAATAATAATAATAATAATAATAATAATAATAATAATAATAATAATAATAATAATAATAATAATAATAATAATAATAATAATAATAATAATAATAATTCGTCTGGTTATAAGGTTGCTTGACGTCATTTGTTTTGCCTATATTCTCAGTAGGTATCGGTTGATGTTCAGAGATGATGATGTGTCCATCAACAGCTGCTATCGTGTCAGTTCTCCTCTGCTCGTGTGTTTCCGTTTCCTGGATGTAGTCTATCTACTCAGTTTCATTGTCTCCTCCTGTTTGTTGCTGTCCGTTCCTCTGTGGACCTCGACTCCTCTTTAATTCTAAGTATTCTCTCATTGCGTGTGTCAACACTGTGTCTTCCATTAGCTGTAAAGTTTTGGCACCTCCTTGTGCCTGTCAATGTTCCAAACATTCTTTCTTCCCTCCTTTATCAATTGATGACGCACTGGTGCATTCAAATAATACATGTTCCGGAGTACCTCTTGATTCTACTCGTTATTCTACTAATCTTCTCAGAATAGATACCATATGAAACTATATCCAACTAGACATTTAGTTCCTTTTAGATTTCTTGGTTTTAGGCTAGGTTAAATCAAAGTAATACAAATCCAGAGTTCTAAACCACCATTAAGAGAGTGAACACCATTGCTCTTGAGCAATTATTCCAAGAGGTTAAAGGCCACCAATATGACCACCGATGTTAAAAGCGCCATACAAATACAATATTAAAAAATCTTATGTGTTGCACTCTTATTCCTATATCTTCGTGTTAGTTGAGATAAACATTTGCAGAAATTATCTTGTTTAGTTCCTTGTAGGTGCAAGGAGAATAAGCGAATATAGTAGTCCTAGAGCGACAGTCATATTTTAAAGTTGTTCGTTATTTGAAGGATGTGAAATTGCATTCTCTTTGCACTGCCAAGACATCAAAAGTGAACAATGACCTTCCATTTGAGAAAAGTATAACCATTTCAAAACTCACACAAATAACAAGGCGTATCTCCGAAATGGTTCACTCCATAGACATACATTTGGACATAAATTGTGTATTTTAACGAGATCTACATTTCTGTATAGTAAGATTTGGTCTGTCTCTTACGATTTACCATTTAAGTAAAAGTCACAGGACTACAGGGGCTATAGCCAGAAAATTCAAAAAATAATTATTTCATTTGCCATAAAAATATCTTTAACATATGGCATTTTAATCAAAATCGTTACAGCCATTTTTGAGAAAATCGAAATTCTCGAAATATTTTCCTTGTAAAGGGTAGTTTAGCATGGTGGTATTTTCCTCAAAATATTTGTGTGGCATCCTTCATAGTTATTAAACTTAAATACCAACTTTGCTTTTTAACAACACACACTCACACACACGAACATATGGACATATTCACACATTTACATATACATACCTATTTACTTATGATAATTATTTCGGATTCTTTTCAACACTTGAATGTATAATGAGTTTACATATTTTGTGAACGGATTTGAGTAGTTACTTTTTGACTGGAACACATTTGTGCATTGGCCATTTGCCTTGTCTAAGAACACTGTTTATTAGTATTTTACCATAATTGTATCACTGCAAATATTAAGTGGTTCAGTGTTTGAGCTCCTCTGTTGCACGAACATTCGGGGCTGCTTTTGATTCTAAGCCTATGTAGTATAACCTGATGTTTCCATGGCCACTTGCTATTGTTAACATGTTATACGTAAAGTTGATTCTGGTTCTCAATCTGTTTTCCACTGTTGGGAAGAACTCATTTGTGATTACGATTTTTGAAGTTTATTCACAATGACGTCAGCATTCCTGAGATGATTTTATCGTATTCTGATGGGTAATTCGTCGTAGGAGATTACATCCATTTTTGCTGCATCTTGCTAGCTCGTTACCTAACATGCCAATACCTTTTAAATTGTATATTCCAATCATTAGAACTGAGAGTTGCTGTTGTTTCCTTCTGATGCCATAAATCAGTTATTATTAATGCACTCATATTGGGGGATGGGCTATAAACGTACATTCTCAATCACATTCCGTTGAATGTCACATTTCAGCTTCGGAAAAGTGAATACACAACAATATTTGGAAACATCTTATGCTAAGAAAAAGGTTTATTTTATGCTTGGTTTGTGAATTTAAACTCCTTTAATTGGCTAGGTCGTATAGTGTGTTAAGTGAATTAAATGGAGAAAATGATTCTTAAATTGGCCTTAGGCCTAGAATCACCCCACATTCCCGGAAAAAGGACCTCATTTAGTCAAACAATACGACCAA
Source organism: Tenodera sinensis (assembly GCA_030765045.1). Classification (NCBI taxonomy): domain Eukaryota; kingdom Metazoa; phylum Arthropoda; class Insecta; order Mantodea; family Mantidae; genus Tenodera; species Tenodera sinensis. Next base: position 69,897,321 of record CM060968.1, read on the forward strand.
GACTTGAGCTTCGGGCCTCTTAATACACAGGCATATAAATTCTCCCCATATCAAGGCTCTGCATTGATTCTGCAGTGAGCTCTATTTCGTATGGCTCCCAAATTATGCAGCATTCAGTAACAATTAATAGATTTTATAGGATGTTTAAAGAGAATTAAGTGATAATATGTTTTTCCTAAAAACACACATTTATTCCTAAAGTATCCTGTATACCTATAATAGTATGTGCAATGGTACCCTTTTCAAACGTCAAACTCGCTGTAGGATGTCTGTGACTGAAGTTTCATGAAAGTCTACCCAAAAATTCAATGTCGATATTTCATCGGAAATACATGTTTTGAGGCCCTTGAATTCAAAAAAAGAATTTTTAGAAAGAGGCCGTGTGTGTGTGTTTGTGTGTGTGTGTGTGTGTGTGTGTGTGTGTGTGTGTTTGTGTGTGTGTGTGTGTGTGTGTGTGTGTGGTGCACCGTTTGTGTTTCCTTTTTACACACACATGTTGGATCATTTGTGAATTTGAATCGATGGAAGTATTCACCAAACTTTCCATGACCAGTAGTTACTGCTGTAAAGTTGTGGGTAAGCTTAAAATTCATTTTTAGCCTTTTTTCAACGCTGGGGAAATAGGTCTTTGTAAGTGCAGCATTTTGTGTGGTTTTCCACTCATGTTCCCATCGTTTCAGACTCTCTTGTTTCAGTTCACTTTTCATGGTGCTAATGGGCTTTAAATCATACACTATTGCTGTAGCTGTGTTGTTTGCTGCTTCTTTAGCTAGTGTATCAGCAAGCTCATTTCCTTGAATTCCTATATGCCCTTTAACCCATGTAAAGTTTATCTTCCATTCTTTGAATTTTAGGATTGATAGGTTGATTCTTATTTCGTCTATCAGAGGATAATGTTTTCTGTTATTCCGTAGAAGATCTAATGTTATCTGGCTATCAGTGTGCACTGCTGCAGATTTATCTTTAATTTCTATGGCATTAAGAATTTTAAGAGCTTCTAATATAGCGATTTGTTCCACTTGGTTGTTGGAGCACCTGTTGTGTAATTTAAACAGATATTTTTGTATAGATTGGTCTTGATAGATTATAACAACTCCAGATCCTATACCCGTGTGAGTTTTACTGCCATCGGTATACATTTGAATTGCATATGCCTCTGTTTCGTTCTTTTGTTCAATGATTATGTTATCAGCAGGATAGGGCCATCTTTCGTAGCTTATTGGGATGTCAAGTTGGGCTGTTTGATGTGCTCTTCCCCTTATAATATTGTGGTAATTGGCTATTTCTGTTAGTTTGATAATGATTGGAGTTGTTCCGGCCAGAGTACATAGGGCTTCGTGTGAAGTGGTCCTGAATGCTTTTGTAATTTTAATATTTACTAATCTTTGTACCTGAGCATTATATTGCACTTTTAAAGCATCTATCCAAACAGGCACTCCATAGGAGATCAGTGGCAAGGTTGCTTCTTTGTAGATTATGCTCATTACTTCAGAACGCAGTCCCCAGTTGATTTTTGCCTATTTTCCTAATGCATATATTAGTTTCTTTTATTTTCCACTATATGAGCAATATGCTGAAGTGTGGTGTGGTGTGTGTGTGTGTGTGTGTGTGTGTGTGTGTGTGTGTGTGTGTGTGTGTGTGTGTTTGTGTGTTAGATTTTGAAGCTAATTTCCTCCAACCTAAACTACTCTTTACACAGAAAATTTTAATTTAGCAAAATGGAGATCTCGTAAGACACACAGTATATGTCCAAATAATTTTTTTTTGGAGTGAAACATGTCGGAGATACTCATTATTTGTGTGTACTTTGTAGTATTTATACTTTTCTCAAACGGAAGGTCGTAATTCATTTTTATGTCTTAGCTGTAAAAACAGAACGGAAGTTCAAAACCTTCATATAGCGACCAGCGTTAAAAGATTTGACTTTCGCTCAATGTCTACTGTAGGCCATGACAAGGCATTTGATTTTCACGATAATCCTGTAATAAATTGGTAATTATACTTATTATTTAGTGACATATATACATATTTCTTGTTCGCTTAAGTTTAGAAGATACACAACAGTATCTTAATTACGATTTATTGAAGCCTATACATAGTGATGGTTTCGAAATGAGAATATTTACGTTGCTAACACATTTTCTAAGGTTACGTTTATGTAATAGTAGACGTGGTTGTCATTGTCAGGCAACCAAATAGGGGACCCTACTTTGGATTCATTTCATTAAATTCACACACACACACACACACACACACACACACACACATTCATACTTCCAGACTCTAGAGAGAAGGGTGTAACTCTAGTTAAAGAAAAATTCCCAACTTACAGCCCGGAATCGAACCCGGAACCTCTTGTGAAGTAGGCAGATTCTCTACCGACTGCGCAGCTGTTTGCTTGCTATTATTTTTAGCATTTCCTTGTTTGAACATTAGTGCACTTTGAAATTTGCTCCACACGTTTACAGAGACAAAACAAATAAAAATTGCCCAACATGTTATATGAGATGTACCTAAAAATATTTTTATTTTATTTACAAACACAAATATTACAGCTTTAGGCAAAAAGAGTATATTTGGAAATTTAAAGCCTTTTTTAGCTAAATAGGAGGACACACAGAAAAACGTAAGACAAATTTAAAACGTAGACGTATTTTAAATCTAGCCGAAAACTGAAACTTTTTTGTGGTGCGATTTTTTTTTTTTTTTTTTTTTTTTTTTTTTTTGTGACAAAGAAAAAGTTGTTGTTACCCAATACTGGATTTCTGACAATGAAGTCATTAATCCTCTTGCTCTCCAATATTTTTCACTGATGGATGGGGCACTAGAAGTGGCCGGGCATATTTGAAGGTGGTCTCGATCCATTTCCTCTTACAGATCACATAGACGACAGAGTGGTGAAGAATATATCCCAATTCTGTTTAAATGTTTTGCCAGACAATCATGTCCTGTAATCAACCTGAAGGTTGAAACTGCTGTTTTTCAGGAATTACAGTTTGAATGTTTGGTAGTTCCCATCTTTTATTTTTTTATTTTTCATAGTAATATTTTGCAATAATTTTGTTGAATTCAGAGTTGACTAATCTTTTAGCTGTACAAAATGGTAGATTAACTATAGATTTTTGTACACCGCTGGTACCCTTTTTTGCAAGAAAATCAGCTTTCTCATTACCACTCAGTCCACAGTAAGCTGGTATCCATTGGAAGGCTAGATGTTTTTGAAGTGCTGTTAGATGGCTAAGCATCTTCCAACATTCTATCATTGTTTGGTTTTTTGGTGACAACTTGGAAGTAATTGCTATAATTGCTGCCCTGGAATCTGAGAGAATAACTGCTTGCTGAAAATGTGAAGTTCTGTACAAAAGATTTTGTAGGGCCATTCGAATTGCTTCAATTTCTCCATCAAAGTTAGTAGCTCCATAACTTAAAGATTTGTAATAGGAAAAGAGGTGACATGTGACTCCAGCACCTGCTCCATCTTGGTTTGATATCAATGATCCATCAGTATAAATATGGAGCCACTCATGTTCTGGAAATCTAGTATGGATTGTCTCTAATACCAATAATTTTAGAACACTAGTTGGAGTATCACTTTTCTTAACTTCTTCTGTCAGGTGTAAATAATATGTGATGTCTAATGTTTGTGTCGGATTGACTTTAGATATGAAGTATTCCTTTGAATTAGGAAGGTGTACATTCTTCCTGATGTCTTGAATTTTGGAAAGAAAGCTCTCCTGAGTCTTTAGTGTATGTGTAAAATTTCTCTTGTGCCATGTATTGAATGGGAGTCTGATCAACTTTTCGTGTTGAATAAGAGCCGCTTTTTCTATTTCATATTCAATGGGGTATCGGTTGGTTAGTATTTCCATAGCTGCTATTGGTGTGGTTTTGATAGCACCTGTAATTAATTAAGCACCTGTTGGTTTTGAAAGATTTGATTTTTTTTCTGTTACAAGAACTTCGCAGCAGTAAGTAAATAATGGTTTGATATATACATTGTATGTTGTGTTAAGAGTTGCTCTGGAACATCCCCACTTCATTCCTGTTAGACGTTTTAACAGTGAAAGGCGCCTCTCTGCTCTTTATATTACATTTTCTATTTGTTTGGTCCATGTAAGTTTGGTATCAAATGTAACTCCTAAATACTTTGCTTCCTTTGTTTCTGGTAATTGTTGACCATCAAAATTTAGTTTTATTTTTACTGGTTTTTTTCTTAGTAAAAAGATTTGGTAGTTTGATTTCGTTGTATTAACAGTCATTAAATTTCCTTTGGTCCACCTTTGTAAGTTGGTTAAGGATTATTGTATGGTTTTTTCTAGTTCTGTACTTTTGCTTTTTGGTTTTGAAGTCCACATTACTAAGTCATCAGCAAATAGTGCACACTTCACACCTGATTCTTGTATTTGTTGTGGCAGATCGTTAATAAATGTATTAAAAAGTGTTGTGTTGAGCACTGCGCCTTGTGGTAAGCCACAGTGTACTTGTTTGTATTTAGATATATTTCTTATAAAGAAAAAAAAAGTTAACAAATTTGATCACAATTTATTAACTATGGGAAAATAGATGACATTTAGGATTTAACATGTTTTTTATATTTGTAACGATTTTTAACCGTGTTGCTGTTTGTGCATGGTTATTTCAGGGGGCTTGCTGTTACCTCTATGTTTACTATTGTTTGAATTTAAAACAACTGGTGTTATTAGATCAGAATTTCATATGTTCAGTAATATATATTCTTAACATGCGTTTTAGAAGAACGCATTAAGGAAGTCATGTAAATGTAACGAGTGAGTTTTTCAAATTAATTTGTAATGAAGCACGAGTACTGAAGGTTCAGTTGCAGTACATCTTCCATAGAGCTATATAATTACATCTTTCAGAAATGTCTAGTTAGAAATGGGCGAATGTTTTATCGACCTTCAATCTTTGTTAGTGCTATAAGGAGAAATGGCGTTCTGACATATCGTTAGAAAAATTCCACGATTCCGACCCCACCTGTAAAACCCGGTATTGGTTCAATGCCAAGTCGCCTGAGTGATATGGCATATGAATTTATTGCTTTACATCGATTTCTTTTGTTTTGTTTTATTCTCCGAATCATCCAAGTTTGCCTGCTAATTACTCGTTAAGACGTGCTTCAATTTAACTGCGGCATAAATCACAGCGGCGATAAAATCTTTATTGATCCTATTATCCTTTGCTTCTCATTATGTTTATTGATTAAAACTGCACTTCTTTTTGTTTCTTTCTGATAGTTTTGTTGATGCATTTATTGCCTGCTCTTAGTGGCATAAACTTCAATTGGTTTAGATAGTAATGTTCCAACAGGCGGAACGTGGGTTCTAATATTGGTAGTTAAGATTTTATCCTGACCTTTGTGACGTGGTCAATATTGACAGTTAGTAACATATGTGAACCTATATATGCCCTTACAAAAGGACGACCTTTCACCTACGCACATATTGCACAGGAAAGCCGTGGGTTCGACTCCCGCGGGCTACCATGGGCTTTTTGGGGATTTTTCAGGTCGCCAGCTGAATGCTGGAAAATATAATTACATCCTCCGAATTTTATTAAAACAAGATAAAATTAAATATAACCACCACCGTTTTGTTGAATAAGCAATGAACATTCTTCTAGGGTATACGCGGCATGCAATGTTGACTTCAGTAATAGTTTTTTCTTTCTCTACTACGTTTAGTAAAGTAGAGGAAGTATTGCATTCCACCCAAAAATTTGATGTGTCTGTCAGTCTGTGGACAGCATAACTCAAAAACGAAAAGTTGGCTAAAAGCCAAATTTGGTATTTAAGTTTAATGTCTTTCAACGATGTGATATGAAGGTTTTGAAGAAAATTTCTCTACCCTAAACTACGCTTTACATGGAATATTTTTCGAAAATGTTTATTTTCTTGAAAATAGATCTAACGATTTTGATTAAAATGTAATGCGTTTGAGATATTTTTATGAAAAATATCTTGAATTTTCTGGCTATAGCCCAGTCCTATTTACTCTTGATGACTTTTGCATAACTAGTAAACCGTAAGAGACACAGCAAATCTTACTATACAAAAAATGTAAATCTTACTAAAACTCACACTTTATGTCCGCATAAATGTTTTTGGAGTGTGAACCGTTTCGGAGATATTCCTCGTTGTTTGTGTAAGATTTGGAGAACATATTTCTTTCAAATGAAACATCGCTATTCATTTTTCATGTGTTAACCGCACAGAGAACGAAATTTGACAGCTTTAAAAGATTTGACTATCGCTGAAAGCCTATTGCATTTCCCATATTCCCCTTGCACGTGCAAGAAAACGAGCAAATGTCTGCAAATGTTTATCTCAACTAACACGAAGAAGATATAGGAATAAGAGTTTGTAAGGATGGTTAGTACAAGAGTAGAGAAAGTCATGTGAGTGCAACACATCAATTTTTTATAGTACTGTGTATTTGGGGAGGAGCGCCATCTTGCTGGTATTACGAACTTTTATTTTAAAATATCGCTGCCTCTTTACCATCTCTGTTTTTGTTTCTCCATTTTCAATTTCTTCATAGAAATATGGTGCCATAATGAAATGTGACGTCAACTCACACCAGACAATAACGTTTATATATGTAATCCTTAGTGTATTACTGTGTTTGGATATTTTGCCTATATCTTACAATTATGACAGTTAACACTATTTAATTCAAAATGTACCTTATCCATCCATAAGATATTGTACAAACTCAAAGTTCATTTGAATTTATACTAACATATGCAATGCACGAATGGGTTTATTTTTTTCTTTAAGTTCAAACCGCTATTTGATGTAAGTTTAGAGTTTTCTTAGAATTTCCCACACTAGTGAATAACTTAGCTATGGGATATAATAACTGAAAACGGATATCCTCAACATTTAATTTTTATGATAAAGAAATTGTATGAAAGGACTTGTATTAGCATTGATAATGGTTTTAAGACAGGAACTATCAACCTAGTTGTAAGACAGGGCTGCACAATGTCACCAACCCTTTTTAATATTTATATTGACGCAGCAGTTGCCGAGTGGCAGGCGCAGTTAAAAGTTGACTTTAAGTTAGGTCTAACGATCCTAATTACAGTCCTGTTTGCAGTTTATAAGATCATTCTGGCAGATACTGAACACAAGTAACTTTGTACCAACTCGACAAAGTGCAATTTTATTATTTCAGCAGAGAAAACGGCGCCATTGGTAAAATGCCCAACGCGATCAAAACTACTCCTTAAAATCGAAATGCTAGAACAAGTGAGATATTTTAGCTTCTTAGGGTGTGATATTTCGTATGAATATGATAGAGATTTGAAACAAAAGGTATATAAATTTCAAAACATATGTGCCACTATAGAACGAACATTGAAAAATGAAACAAGAAGAGAGACTATAATATTTTATAAAACTACGGCAGCTCCCATTATATCTTATGAAGCCTGGACCTTCAACAGAAATGATAAAAGAATAATTGAAACGGCCGAAATGAAATTTTGGTGGTACGTAGCTGGCTGTAGTCTCAAAGATCGTATTAAAAATGAAACAATAAGAGAGCAATTAAAAATATTTAATTTAAATGACAAAATCAAGGGTATAAAATGAAATGACAGATCATATCTCTCGATTACCAGAAGAAAGACTTAACAAACAGGCCTTGCAGTACAAACCAGTTGGTAGGAGAGAGATTGGAAGACCTCGGAGACTTTGTCCAGAGACTTTGTAACTTTATTAGCACTACAAGCACTATATTCTGAATTTTCACTAATCTCCTGGACTTCACGAAAATCTAGAGCACCACACACCCCGTTTTGCACTAATGTTGGTCCACCTGATCGCTTTCTACTGGTAAGTGAACCAGTTCTTCAAATTTGTTCATCTTGCGAAATGATTATACAGAGCACAATTCTGTCCCCAATTCATTTAATGTTTGATATCTTCTCAGTGATTGTTCATATTATCTGTTATACCTACTCGTAAGCGCTGAAGGAGACCAATTCGAACGCGAATAGGTAAAACCATTGCTCCTATAACTGAAATAAACTCCTATAAAAGCAAAAAGTTGGTTAAAAGCTTACTTGGCATATAAGTTAAGCGTATTTCATGGATACAACACCAAAATTTCGAAGAGAACCCACCTAACCTAATCAACCCATTACACAGAGAGCTTTGGAATATGTTGATTTTCTCGAAAATATCTCTTACGATTTTGATTAAAATAACATGCATATGCCTAGCATACTTTCATGATTGATGATGGATGGATGAGTGGGTGAAAGGACGTACGAGCGTTCGGAGGAACGGAATGGTGGAGAGACAGAGGGAGGAATGGAAGGGCGGAGAGGTGGAGAGCGGTTGAACGGATATTCTGATTGGCTAATTTGCACTCTTTTCTCATTTTCTTCACTTCACTTGACTTTCTACGCACGACGTAGCCTCTTCCTCTGGATAATCCATTCGATGTGTTGTCGAACACAAGAACTCTAATCTCTTGAGTAGCAGCACTCACTGTCACAAACTCCCTCGGACTACAACACTTTTTATCCCGTCAGAGACACGCTCAGTAAGTTATTAACTAGCTCATAACGTGCTCATAGTGTGCATACTTACAAGCACGATAACTTATATATCTTCTGGAATTTACCACAGAGCATTCTAGAATGTTGTTTAGGTCGGGAGAAGGCAAGCTTGTAGAACAGTGTAGCATTTTATCTAGATTTCGGTGTTTACATTGCATAGAGCGCTATCGTTTATCTCTTCCCAGATATATACTTAAAAAGTGACCTTTATCATGTTACTCAGCACATCTTTTTGACCAGAAATTACTTCAAATTAGGTGTTTAGTATTTAAATGCAAAAGATAAGGTAACAAAGAAAACACCTAGCAACTGGACCTGCAAAGTATCTTTTGTGCACGAAAACACTTGTGCTCAATTGGGCGACAACCTGGTTGGCTCCATAAATTCATTCCAGATCTCAGCTAAAAGCTATAAAATGGATTTGGTCAGATGTGATCGGGGTTCAAATGATTTAAAATTAAAAATGAAGAACTTAGGAGAAAGATCGACTACGATATTGTAATACTTACATTTTATACATTGTCAGCAATTATCTTAGCAACATTTGAGATGAATGGAGGATGCAAAACTACCAGACGAGTTTTGGAATAGAATGGATGCTGTGGGGAAGGAGAGAAAGACCAAGAGTTACCTTGTTGCAAGAAGTCATCAAAAAAGCAGACGTAGAGGATTAGAAGACGGAGATAGAGAAGGCAGGCGAAGAGTAATTTGGGCAAAGGAAGATGCATCAGCATTATAAACCTGTTCATAACGAAATAATAAGTGCTCAGTTGCATACAACATGCGGAAACAGCATTCAAATGCTAATTTCAGAAGCACAGAGGATAAATTAGAAGTCGTGGTAACAAGCTATTGCGAAAGAAAAGAATGAAAAAGAAAAGAAAAGAATCGCAAAAGTTGAAAAGTTATGCTAAACGAAGCACTCACTTGAGTGTCAGAATTTTCGAAAGCACCGAATGCTAAGAAATAAATAATTTGACGCAAACTGTCTGTTGGAATAACTAATACATTTTTCCTTTCCTAGGTTCCCGTCTATCTCTTTGGTTTCCACTATTCGTGGAAAGCTGAAGGAATGTCTCAAAATATATGCAAAGTTGGCCTAAGATATGCCAACATCTTAGCTAAAATATTGTCTACAAAGACAATATTTGCAGAAAAATTAATATTTTTTCAGCTGAGATGTCAAATCATTTCGTGTGAGGTCATTTGCAGGATAAGATTTACCATTATTGAAATCCTTTTCTGTCACAAAGAAACGCACATTAATAATATTAATTTAATATATTTTAATTTACATCAATAATGAAATTGAATCACTCTGTGAAACAGAATAAGAAATGAAGCAAAATGCAAGTCGTGAACATGAGATTTTATTGGAGGAAGGTATTTTAGGAACGGCCAATGAAAATTATGTATAATGTCTAGAAAAACTCGCTAGGACATCTATATCAGGGATATCAAATGTGTCCCTTTGGCGAACCTTACGTAACGAGTAGCTTTACCCCACTCCACTCCTTCAGTCGGAGGGACAGACAAACAGTGTTCAGTGACGGACACGAGCACGCGATTCAATGCCCATTTCTGAGTCATACCCTGAATTTTCTGTGAATGTCCTCAGACAACTTCATCCTGAGTGATTTTTGTATAAATGGTAAACAGTAAGAGACGGCCAAGAGCTTACTAAATAAAAATGTGGATCTGGTTAAAACACACAATTTGTCAAATAATTCGTTTTTCTTTAGACTGAACCGTTTCCAAGATATTCTTTCTAATTTGTTTGAGTGTGCCAATCAAATAGTAATATCTTAGTCGTTATTTTTTCTCTTAGATTTGCAAAGAGAACGCAATTTCGAAGGCATCCCATAGCAACCACCTCTTAAAACATTTCACTATTGCTTAGAGCCTACCGTATTCCCATATTCCCCTTGGATCTACAAGAAAATATAAAAGTGGGTGTAACTGTGCATATATTTGCGAACAGAGTTTCTCCAAATTGAACTATATTAAAAGTTTGTATCACAGTATATTACGCGACGATCACTTGGTGTATCTTCTAAGGCTATGCACTTCAACTTTGTCGCTGAATATTTGTAAATTTCTTAAACGTAAGCAGTACTATACATGTCACTAATGAACAGATGTTTATCGCACAAGTTTTGAAACTGATTTAGTAATTCAGACGCAACATACATGTAATCAACCCGCCACTGCAACACAATACACTTAGCGTCCCTTGCAAACCTTGGATATCGCCGATCTATTCCTTTGTCAAAGGTAATCGTAGTTCAAACATTCACAACATAAGAATAATTATATTTCCACGGCTTCAAACAAAACAAAAGAACAGAAGAATGTTAAACAGACTATATAATATTCGTATATTCTGTGACGTCAATTATGGAGTAATAACACATACAAATATGGTCTTTCTTTTGTTTTGATTTTCTTATGTTTTCTTAGTTGTTTTGTATATGTTGGTTACTCTGAATAAACAAGGTTATATTCTAATGTGACAAATCACAGCAGTATTGACCATAAATTGTTATAACTTGTGGTATTTGTGGATGTTAACAGTGTTTTTGCATAGCATTTTATCAGCATTTTATTATATAAAGACACACACATGTCTTTATAGTGTACTGAGAGCTTTTATTGTCTTATGTAATGGTTTTGAAAGTCATCCGAAGAAGCATAAAGCTATTGGGCAAGGCTGACCTGAGACTAATTGTTGCAAGGATAAATCGTCAAACTGCGGACAACGCCAGGTAATTAATTACATTAATTTTGTTTGTGTAAATTATAGGAAACCAGATAAAACTAATTTTAGTATATTTAGTGGCCCAGAGAGGTCATTTAGAAGCTAAGTAAACCAACACACAACACTACTTTAAATTCTGGCCACACAGCAACTATGAATGAATGTTAAATTTGGGTGGGGATACTATGTAAATAATTATTATAAAATAATAAGTTAACAATTGATTAAACTTTTACAAAAGTTTAACCCTACTTGTTAACTCAAAATTTAACTTATATTTCACCTGCACTTTCCCGTTGTGGTATTGTCTTCCTTTGCAGCCTAGGGTAACATACCGACCTCTAGTTGTCTAGGTCGTGAGTTCAAACCAAGCGGAGGGCAATTAATTTTTTTCGGGCGTAAAATCCTTAGCATGGCTTCGTTCGGAAGGGCATCTCAAGCAAAATTAAGCTGTATTTTCCATCCAATGCAGGATGGGGCGCTGAGAACCATATCACTTATAAAGTTGAATAAACACTCAGTTTCAATGTGGTATTCATAGTTGTTCAGCAGTGCTTTTAAGTAGTGCTTTCTCGTTTAACGTTTCTAGTGTTTATTTACCCTTATTTTGTGTTCTTTACAGTGAATTCTGAGAGTTTCAATCGACTCTTTGAATACATCAGTAATAATTTTTAAATATCTCAAAGGAAACCCAAGTCTATTCGACAAATATAACTATGTCTAAAAGTTATAGAAATAAATAGCTAAACAATGGGTAATACCGGATACTTCAGCTATTCATATTAAAATAAGGCTCTAGTCAAAACCATAGAGCATAAAAATCTGATGTGTTGCATTCACACGACTTTCTCTACTTTTGTATTAACTCATAAACCCCTATTCCTCTATCTTCTTCATGTTAGTTGAGATAAACATTTGCAAAAATTATATTTCATAGTACGTTCAAGAGAATACAGTAGGCTTTCAGAGATAGTCAAATCTCTTAAAGCTGCTCGCTATATAAAGACTTTGAAATTCGGTTCTCTTTACACGGCTAAGATATAAGAAGTGAATTACGACCTTCCATTTGAGAAAAGTATAACTGCTACAAAGTGTACACAAGTAACAAGGAATATCTCCGAAATGGTTCACTCCACAAAAAAAAAGTATTCAGACATAAATTGTGTGTTTTAAGGAGATCTACATTTATGTACCGTAAGATTTTGTCTATCCCTCACGGTTTAATAGTTATGCAAAAGTCATCCAGAGTAAAAGGACTACGTGTGCTAGGGCAAGAAAATTAAAAATATACATTTCATTTCCCATAAAAAAATATCTTAAACATATGACATTCTAATCAAAATCGTGAGAAAATCAAAATTGGAAAAGTTTTGCATGCAAAGAGTAGTTTAAAGTGTAAGCATTTTCTTCAAAATCGTGTCGGATGCTTGAAAGATATTAAGTTTAAATACCAACTTTGTTTTTCAACTGACTTTTTGTTTGTGAGCTATGTATGCCGTTCACAGACACACACACGCACACGCACACACACACGCGCGCGCGCTTGGTGATTTTTCCGCCACTGGGAAGTCTGGCACGGGGTACACTCAGCCTCGGGGGCGCAGTTGAGGAGCTACTTCATGGAGAAGTTGTAGCCCCAGATCGAGAATGTCGCATAACTGTCTGGGAGGGCTCGAGAGCTGACCATGTCCCACCCTCCGGTACTGCACCCCACCAATGACGCCTGTAGTGGGCAGAGGTAGGCGAGGCAGCGGCTGAGCGACAAGCCTTCGCCCTTTATGGGCTGTTGCGCTGGGGTTTACTTTTTTACAGTACTTCCCCTACTTACGTTTTGTAAAAAAAGGATGGATTGGAAAATATACTCATTCCTTTAAACGTATTGTGGTAGAAGCATACAAAGTGTGTTTATATGGACATTATGACATATTTTCCATTTAATACAACAAATGTAGACGTAAAAGAGTTATGGTAATGTGTTAGTGAGGTTAGAGTCGTCTGTTAAGCGAGGAGAGCACAAGCTTCTGTCCCAATGTAAATGAACGTGATACGGTAACAGATCACAGAGATTCTTGCCATCGGGCTAGAGATGCTCTGGACAGGGAAACATAGTGGTACTAGCTTTATTCTCTCTGTGGTGTGTCTGTCTTCTGCCTTGGGATATTTGATACAGCAAGTCACAGATGCTAAAAACACTACAACACTGGCTGCGCTGGGCGTTTGCATATTTGGATAATTGCTCTAGGCATAAAAGTGCATATGAAGTGTAATAAAATAGCAGCCAATCCTAAAACAACAGAGAAAAGCTGAAACAACTGCATTAAAAAGTAGCTTGAAGAAACGAACGATGGACAGGAATAAAGCGAAACATTGGAGAAAGAATAAAACAACTATCGACATAAAAATGATGAAAATTGTCTGTTTACATGAGAGATTCTAAACGGAATTCCGTTACTTAAATGCCTAATAGTTGGAAATTAGAGGTAGTCTAAGTTGTAACTGGATGGGCCTTTTATACTTACAGCTCAGGCATGGGCAAAATCGGCTCAAAAGGACCCTCCACAGAAACGTATTCTTGCGTCACTCCACCGGCCATCCCTCCCATTCGCTGCTGTTCAGCTTTTCTTTTGTTTCCGATACGCCTCATGCTCTGACAAGTATGGCTTCGTCGGGATGTCTGTGAGCGGGAGAGAAACAGAGGTTTTGGTTTAAGGGCGCTCAACTGTTGGTCATCATGGCAAAAGTCAGAGATAAATTTCAATATAAAATTAAAATAATAGTAAAAGGAGTAATACATATACATAAATAGGCTTCGAACCTCGATAGGATCAAACGTTGCGAAATTTCTTTGCCAAGAAGGAATGGGACCGCAGCAGTTCCTGCAATTATCAGGAACAAATCTTTTCATAGTGCAAATTCTACCGCCCTACTGAAACGTACCAACCGACAATCCTAAAAGAGATGAGATGAAACAGATGAAAGAAAATAATGGGGACAGGAAAATACAAAATGTCTGGCAGAAGAGGACAGGAACTACACAACCATTCATCTACCGAGTGAACCAGAGAAATCACAGAAAAAGACGTGGTTAGGTTGTAACCGAACCCTTGATCTCAATAACTCCAGCCTCATAACTTTCTGAGGAGCCTTTTCGCTTGGTATGACACGTAGGCGGGAAGGTGCGAAAACTCCGTCCCGCCGTGGGGTCTCAGGGACCCAATGTGGATGTAAAATCGGCAATCAGCTGGTCAGGACTGCAGTTCCATAGGTTGTTCTTATTAGTGTATTTATTATTATTGTTATTTTAATTATTGTTATTATCCTCATTATCATCTTGGGTCTATAATACGAAAGAATGGAACAACGAATTCAGAGATTCAAAGAAGAATAACTGATGAAAAGGGAATTATAGAAATGCTCAATTGAGCTTTATGGAGTATTTTACATAGAACTAAAAAAAATTAATATATCAGGCACTGTTCCAAAGTACAACATTATACGGCGCTGAAGCTTGGACCATAAGCAGACAACGAGAAAACAAATTAATGCCATTTGAAATAGATTTTTAGAGACGGTCATCACGAAAATCCAAGAAAGATAAAGTTCCGAATAATAGAATAAGGGAAATTATGGAAAATTGACAAAATATTTTGCATTTACTAAAAGAAAGGGTATTCTTTAATACCCTTAATACCCTTAATACACGGGTATTCCTTAAAAAAAGTATTACTCTCATCTTATAATTTTCAAATCTTCCAAAGAAAACGAGTAATTTACATCATAAAATGGCCTTGGCAGAAACAAAACTACTCAAAGTAAAGTGGGTTTTGGTGTTATGACTTTATTCTATAAAATTGCAGAATTCAGATTATATTGCCAAGCAGAACAATTTTAAGAACACATTTAAAATAGAATTATTGAACCTTAAATGCATATAGAGTTAAACACGATATTTAAATTTATGAGTGTATATAATAACTAAACAAATAAACAAATAGAAAAATATACAATATAGCAAGTATTTTTTGGTAATTTTCGTCCTTCAACGCTTACTTCCAGTAAACATCCAGATCTTGTCATAAACTTATAAGAAAAATACTCGTGTGGTCTGCCATGGTTATCTTTTTCTTCGAGTAATTTGTAAACATATTCTAAAGCACATCCAGGCAAAGTATTGATGTGATATATCTAGGTACATTTTCACATTTAGAATCATTTAAATCACATCACAAGTTGTGCGGAGTTGAAAGCGTGTGTGCAGTGCTTACGCCATCGCCGTAGTTACTTCTTAGAATCTTATTTCGCAAGAAGACTTTAAAATACCAAATATTTCACTGTATGACTACCACCTGATTCCGTCATTCCGTACAGTGAGTTGGTTACTGCATGGATCCAGAGGTAAGTTGAAACTCAGAAGTGAGGAACAAAGCAACGGAAGGTAAAAAGAAGTGAAACAAAAGGAGAGTGAAGGAAGGGGGAAGAAACCAAATAAGAAAGACGGAAGGAAAAGAGGAAATCTAATGAGAAGTAACTGAAAGAAGAAAGCGAAGTTAGAAGGAAGGAAAGGTAGACAAAATGAGAGACGAGAGAATTAACAAAGAAGTAGCGAACGGAGGGAAAAATGGTATGAAAGAGAAAGGCAGAAAGAAAGAAAGAAAGAAAGAAAGAAAGAAAGAAAGAAAGAAAGAAAGAAAGAAAGAAACAAACAAACAAACAAACAAAGAAGTAAAGAAAGAAAAAGAAAGAAAAAGAGAGAAACAAAGAAACAAAGAAACAAAGAAGGAAGAAAGGAAGAAAGAAAGGAAGAAAGAAAGGAAGGAAGAAAGCAAGGAAGAACGGAAGGAAGAAAGGAAGGAAACAAGGAAGGAAGAAAGAAAGGAAGCAAGGAAGTAAGAAAGGAAGGAAGGAAGGAAGAAAGGAAGGAAGGAAGGAAGAAAGGAAGGAAGAAAGAAAGGAAGAAAGTAAGAAAGGAAGGAAGAAAGGAAGTAAGGAAGAAAGGAAGGAAGGAAGAAAGAAAGGAAGGAAGAAAGGAAGGAAGAAAGGAAGAAAGAAAGGAAGGAAGAAAGGAAGGATGAAAGGAAGAAAGAAAGAAAGAAAGAAAGAAAGAAAGAAAGAAAGGAATAAATAAATAAATAAAGAAGGAAAGAAAGAAACAAACAAACAAACACACAAAGAAAGAAACAAAGAAAGAAAGAAGGAAGGAAAGACAGTAAGAAAGCAAGAAAGCAAGACAATAAGAAAGCAAGAAAGCAAGAAAGCGAGAAAGCGAGAAAGCGAGAAAGCGAGAAAGCGAGAAAGCGAGAAAGCGAGAAAGAGAGAAAGAGAGAAAGAGAGAAAGGAAGAAAGGAAGAAAGGAAGAAAGGAAGAAAGAAAGAAAGAAAGAAAGAGGGAAAGAAGGAAATAAGGAAAGAGGGAAAGAGAGAAAGAGAGAATGAGAGATTGAGAGAAAGAAGGAAAGAGGGAAAGATAGAAAGATAGAATGAGAGATTGAGAGAGACAGAGAGAGAGCGGGAAAGAAAGAAGGAATGTAAGGAAAGAAATGAGAAAGGATAAAGTAGGGGAAATATAACACACTAAGAAAGAAAGCAGGAATGAAATAAAGAAAGTGAAACAAAGAAACAGAAAGAATGAAGAATGGAAAGAATCAGAAGAATTAATGAAAGAAACAAATAAGAAAAGAAGGGAAGAAAGAAAACATTTAAAATTAGGGAAACAAAATAAGAAACTAAGAGAGAAAGAAATGAAGGAAAGCAAAGAGGAAAATCAAAGACAAGAAATGAAGAAATGAAGGCAGGCACAAAGACAGGCAGACAGGCAGACAGGCAGGAAGGAAGAAAGGAAGGAAGAAAGCAAGAAAGGAATAAATAAAGAAAGAAAGAAGGAAAGAGAGAAAGAGAGAAAGAGAGAAAGAGAGAATGAGAGATTGAGAGAAAGAGAGAAAGAGAGAATGAGAGATTGAGAGAAAGACAGAGAGAAAGCGAGAAAGAAAGAAAGAAGTAATGTAAGGAAAGAAATGAGAAAGAATAAAGTAGGGGAAATATAACACACTAAGAAAGTAAGAAAGCAGGAATGAAATAAAGAAAGCGAAACAAAGAAACAGAAAGAATGAAGAATGGAAAGAATTAGAAGAATTAATGAAAGAAACAAATAAGAAAAGAAGGGAAGAAAGAAAACATTTAAAATTAGGGAAACAAAATAAGAAACTAAGAGAGAAAGAAATGAAGGAAAGCAAAAAGGAAAATCAAAGACAGGAAATGAAGAAATGAAGTCAGGCAGAAAGACAGGCAGACAGGCAGACAGGCAGGCAGGAAGGAAGGAACGAACGAACGAACGTGGGAACGAACAAAGGAAGGAAGGGACGAAGGATGGAAGAAAGGAAGGAAAGAAAGAAAAAAGGAAAAAAGGACGGAAAGTTTAGTTTCAGAGCACCAGCATATGTTTATCTGTCTATGTTTTATTGTTTATAAAACTTAACTTACTCTGTGACATAAAAATAGTGACAAAAGCAATATATTACACTTACACACAGCAAAATCAACAGGAGTTATGACAAACACAACAAAAGATTTGAAGAGCAAAAAGGGAACTAAATTACTAAAAAAATAATTATTATATCCAGAAGGGGTAAATTCTATTGCAGTTGTTAGCCTCACCGCATGCGATGCACCTGACTGCACTTTTTGTTTTTGCATGTGGAAGTTATAGCATTGTTCTTTTGTTTTGTATTTTATTTTTTAAAGCTGTGTGATGGATGTTTACTGTTGGGTGATGCACTGTCTGAAATGCTTATTGCTTATAAGCTTCTGATCTTTTAGGTTGCACGAAGTTTTCCTTTTCATTTTAACATTACTTATTTCGATAAAAAAGAATAAGGGAAGCTGTGGCCAAACGGTTGGAGCGTTCGTCTATCACCTAGGCACCCGCATGTGGTATTCATGGTGGGCAAAGCGGCGTCTGGTCGGGGTTTTCTCCGAATTCTCCGGTTTTCCCCACCAATTGCTGCATTATCAACTTTCCATTCATAAATTTTGCGTACATTTCATACCATCCTCTTCCTCACTATCATACCTGGTGCTTGACTGACCGTTCACTTCCAGGTCTTCACTCTGTCTGGTCCAGAGGTCCCTCTGCTCCCGACAGGCGTCTGACCTTAGGGACTGGCTTGTAAGTCCTACACAAGGGGAGGGTAGTCAGATGAAGATAAATGAGTGTTTCTTTGTTTGTCCCATATGCATTCCTATACCATTCATCTGATGGTGCACAAAATTGACAAATCTAAATGTTTTTTTTTCAAAGACAAGGTTTAATGCTGTCCATCTGTACTGAATTCACGTGCCCTTCTCCACACGCTTTTGTTTTACATAACAATTCATATGCCCTTTTCTATTTTCCCTTCAACATAAAATTCATACAACTTTCCATGACTGAAATACAAATACAACGCATTGCGCTCATACGGGTTTCTCTACTCACTATTCTTTTACGAAACCAATCACATTTCTTACTCTACTACCTCTTCTACAAACAATTCATAGAATCTTCAATATATTTTAAATAGAAATATAACGCATTACATTCGCGTTCCTCTCTTCAACATACAATTCATACAATTTTCTATATGATTGAAATATGAATCCAACGTATTACATTCACATGGTTTTCGAGACTTGCTTTCCTTTAATTTAACACATTCACATGTTTTGCTCTTCCCATTGTTCTACAAACAATTTCTTAAGTTGTCTATAGTATTGACATAGAAATTCAACCTATTGCATTCACACGGTTTTCTCTACTCGCTTTACTTAATGTATTTACGGTTATTTAAGATTCCTTTTGGGTAGTGTCTTCCCTGTGATTTTTATTTATTTATTTTGTTTATTTTCTGTTCCTATTATCCTCCAACTTTTAATTAGCTATTCGTTAAAGTTATTTAAGTAATACTTTGAAATGTCATCAAATAAACATAAGGTAGGTGTGACTGAAGTCTAGAAGATCAATTTTATGATCCTTGTTTAAAGTAGTTCAAAATAAAAAATCCGATGTTTCTCTCACATGACTTTCTCTGTCCTTACAAACTCTTATTCCTATATCTTGTTCGTGTTAGTTGAGATAGACATTTGCAGAAATTATCTTAGGGATTATTTCCTTGAACTGCAAAGGGAATATGGGAGTTCAGTAGGCTTTGAGCGATAGTCAAATCTTTTAAAGCTTTGAGATTCCGTTCCCTTTGCACGGCTAAGATATGAAAAATTAATAACGATCTTCCATGTTTGTAAAGTTTAAGTATTGCTAAATCATTACAAATAAACAGGAATGTCTTCGAAATGATTCACTGAACAGAAAATGAACATAAAGGTATCTACATTTTTTGTATAAAAGTATTTGATTTATCTCTTACCAGTTATGTAAAAGTTAGCAAGAGTAAACAGTGGAGTATGGTCAGAAGATCCAAAATATGCATTTCATTTCCCAGAAAAGATATCTTAAACATATGGAATTTTAATTAAAATCGCTAGAGCCATTTTCGAGAAAATCAAAATTTTTGTAAAATTTTCAAAGAGGTTAGTTTAGAGTGAAGGAAGGTTGTTAAAAATATTTGTGACGCATCCTTGAAAGATATTAAATTTAAATACCAACTTTAATTTTTAACCGACATTTTGTTTTTCAGTTAAGTTGTTTACAGACGGAACACATATACACGGACTTGTTTCTAAAAATGTACTTTTTGAATCGGGGACCTCAAAACATATATTTCCAGTAAAATATCGGCATCGAAATTTTGAGTCGAATACAATACAATATGTATGTAATTTAGAAATGTTGAAGGGAATGGCCTCCTAAGTTACAATCCCCTTGACCTGCTCAACAATACTCACCGGGGGCCGCAACAATGGGCTCTAAAATCGTGCATCATACTTGTCATGCAGTGACAAACTCAAGAAGAGTTTTAATTTCCTCGTACATTTATAACAGAAGTGTCAAAACCTATCGGTGACGGATCTGAATCATTAATCTACTTAAACAGCAAGTGCAGTTTTTCACGTGTGCGATTTATGCATTAGAATATCTGATAAAAAACTCTTGACTTGATAGAGTCAGCAGACGCCAGGAGTTAAAAGAGAGAAAATACGATGACATACGTTTTATCGTGTCTGCTGCGATACTAGACTATGCGACGATGATAGCACAGAATCAAATTTATTCCGGTCGTAAATATTAATGGGCTTGAGCAAAAATTGACTTTTTTCCCCGTTACGATAAACGGCGACGTATCTGGAGAAGGGGAATTAATTACTGTGGACTCTGGATTGACAGTGCAGAAACTGTGACGGTCCACTGCATTTGCAATGATTTACACATCCCTCCCCTGCAGAGAAATCACTCCGTGACATTCTTTGAAGTCGTTATTTTTATACCGAACAGATGGTCACAAGGGAGGCAAATTATTATGTGCTTATAAACTGACTCGAAATAAGCACCCCCTGCCACCTCCTCAAAGATGACAATACCCATAACTGACAGCTGTACCCCACTAACACTTTAATTATGCAATAAGGCAAAATAGTGTCTAACTAAATCTATTACACAGTTTAATAAATGGAGAATATCTGGTAGAACTAAAGAAATAATACTTCTTTGAGAAACATATATTCAAACTGCGGTACGCGTATTCCGGGGACTTTAAAATCAGCATATGTTTCCTAAATAATTACAAATAATGAAGAATATTAAAATTTAAAATAAAATAAAATTTAAAATAAAAAATTTAAAATAACTATAGTACGTTTCCTGAAAGATCAGCTGATCACAAATAACGAAACATATTTCACATAGAAAGACTTGAATTGCCCTCTGTCCAAGAATTTATTTTCCTTACTCTATCGGCTAGTTGGTACTGGTGATGGGCCTATAAAACCAGCTTATAGTTTTTAAAAAACTTTCCAGAAATTGAGCAAGACAATAATACACAACAATGTATTGCACATTTTTTGCACCATCGCCGTCAGTTCCTCTGATCTCTTATTCGTCTTATTTCTCTTATTCCTATATCTTCTACATATTAATAGAAATAAACATTTGTACAAATTATGTTATCGTTTATTTCCTTGTAGGTACAAGGAGAATATGGAAATACAGTTGGCCTTTAAGCGATAGTCAAATCTTTTAAAGCTTTCAAATTCCATATCTTTGCATGGTTGACATATAAAAATGAATAGCGATGTTTCATTTGACAGAAGTATAAGTTCTTCAAAACTTACACAAACAAAGGAATATCTCCGAATTGGCTAACGCCACAAAAAAAAAAGGTTATTTAGACATAAATTGTGTGTCTTGGAGACCTGCATTTTTAGTAGAGTAAGATTTCGTCTATCTCTTACGGTTTACCAGTTATACAAAAGTCATCTAAAATAAATAGCTATAGCCAGAAAATTCAAGGTATATATTTCATTTGTCATAAAAATATCTCAAACATATGGCATTTTAAACAAAATGGTTACAGCCATTATCAAGAAAATCAAAATTTTCCATGTAAAGAGTAGTTTAGGGTGGACCAATTTTCTTCAAAATCTTCGTGTCGCATCCTTGAAAGACATTAAATTAAAATATCAACTTTGGTTTTTAACCGATTTTTCGTTTTTGAGTTATGCTGTCCGGACTCACACATACACACACACACACACACACACACACACACACAGACACACACACAGACACACAGACACACAGACACACACACAGACACACACACATCTTTTTCTAAAAATGATTTGTAATACAATCCTCCTTTTTCTAATATTTAATAAATTATATATTTAAATCTGTTTTTGATAAGGTTATATAATCTTCGAATTAAGGATAACTCTAGTAGGGCTAGGCCCAAGACCTAGGCCTAGGGGTACAGGTTGGAATGGAACATTGTCTTTGGGGATACGTGGGGGAAAAAGGTTGAATACCACTGCTTTAAAATACTCAAGCCCTGCATGTACTCCCCATGTTAACTTATGGAACTTCTGGTACACTTTGCTTTCCATATATCTAGATGCAAGCTTCAGATTATGAGGTTATTTGCTATAGATTCATCTATAATAATACGAATTGGTTTCATTGCAAAGGTCAAAAGCTTTTTAAAAGGTTTTATTACTAAAGATCAGTTTTCCCCAGAACTATTTAATTGTTACAACATTCCATTTGCATTATTTCTAATTAAAGTCTTGTAAACAATAAGTCAAAATTTTATACATGTATATGTGATAGTTTCTCTTATAAAGTATACCGAAGGAACAAAGAATGTAAAATTAAGAAAAATTGAGTAATAGTTTTTATATTTTTGATACCTTACAGCACTATTCAGAACTTTGCAGCATCTAATCTAGTATTGTGTTTCCTTAATGGTTAAGTAATATATTTTGTACTAAACTAATTAAGCATTGCGTTTTATACTTAAGTATTGGAAACCACATTGAAGTTGTCACAGAGAAATATACAGAGGGAAGGGCATTCAGGTGATTCAACGTCCTCCCAGACATCCAAAATGCAATATGTAAACTCCGCAATCATTTTTGTTTTCCTGAACTCTTGGATACTGTGAGTATCCCGCACTCATTGTCACTTCGCCAGGGTGATGCAGGGCAGTGCCATTCAAACCTTTTTTTTTTTTTTTTTTTTTTTTTGCCTACCCCCTAAGATAAATTTCCATTCTAGCCTGTGCCCCTAGGTCTTATACATAACTGTATATAAAATGGAAAGTCATATAATTCCTCAAATGCTACCAGAAGGAGAATTTTTCTAGAAATTATAAAATAAATAGAGGAATTACGGTAGAAATAACACATATACATGAAGTATATGACCTTGTATGTGTTTGTCCCCTCACTGAATTTTCATTAACGCGAGTATCAATGGTAATTCTGGGTTCATTCGACCAAATTTACGAATCTGAAAGTCTCCTCTGACTGGAAGGCTATAATATATCCTACAGTCACCGAGTGAAGCGGTGCCGTAGTAATGTGTGGTCTCACCTTCGGGAGGTCGTGGGTTCAACCCCCGTGGCCGACCTTCCTGACCCATGTCTTTTATCGGAAACTTCCCCGGGTTGCTAGGCGAATGCTGGGAAGATTAATTACATTCCTTAAATTTCCTGTCCCTCATATTGCCACTTCATATGTCAATCAACCTTTCATTCTGCTTGTCTGTTTCAGAGTTGTTAATGACAGCGTTGCAGGATGCTCTTCGCCCTTCGTATAGGGGACGCTTAGTGTCCCGGGCCCACCAGCACGGCGTGTAGTTCGCAGGGGGAGGGGTAGACACAGCCACACGGGAATTTAAACCTGGATCTGTAGGGACCCTGCCCACTGTGGTCGTGCCTCCTTAGTCCCGCCACGCTTTTTCTCCTCTCACCTCACCCCTCCTTCCCGGGGTTGCCGTCAGGGACATAAGTATAAAATATCTTGTGTAGGTCCAGGTGCTCAGTCCCCCCTCCCCCTCCAAACCTAGTCATACTTCATATTCTGACGTCAATGAGGTTGTTCCTTAAGCAAATAAATTGTTCTGGCTTGATACAACATTTAAGACAAGGATTTAATTTTTTTGTGCTGTTATTTAACATTTAGATGGATGATATTCTTAGGAAATAGAGGAAATACAATTAGAAATGTTAAAAATAATACGTTAAATATCTTTCCGGATGAAGTTAATATAATATGAGAGAGAGAGAGACAGAGTGGGGGATAAGCTGCAAGGATTAGTAAAAGATTATAGTGTTTATAGAAAATCAAATAAAAATATTGAAGATAGTGTTTAACAATAAAGTGTTAGAACAGGTTGTAATGTAACCTTTAAAACAAACAATGAAGAAATAAGTAAAGCTCAAAGCTTGAAAAGAAAAATCAGAAAGAATACAAATCAAGAAAGAACTCCTGCGGGACGAAATTCCGGCACACTGGCGACGCTGATGTGATCCTGATAATTGACAGCGTCATGAAATAAACTAATTTTTTTAATTTTTAAACCTTCTGGTTACAGAACAGTAGGAAGACCATTGAACCGATGGGAAGAAATATGAGGCCGGAACAAGTTCTAAACCATGAAAAAGAAGAATATGGTGAAGATACGTATAATCTCTGCAATAGATGCCCTGCGTTGGAAACTTTTATCATAACTACGCTCTATTTGGGACTGGGTATCTGGAAGAATCTGCTGAGGAATACAACTATCTTAACTGAAAGACTGTGTGAATTTGCAATTCTTTCAGAATACGCAGCTGTACTGACTTGGATAATCCTTGTCACCTATTTTTGGTAACTCGGAATCAGGGGAAATGTACGGATCGTCCAGATCTGGAAACAACAATGGGAGTTTGACAAACGGACTTCTCGGTCTAGATTCTCCCACATTAAATTTATGGAGACTACAAATGCCATCCAAAAGAGATTAAAAATAGTCATTGGTCTTCTATATTACCCTTATTTATTAACTTGGTTTAGGGATTCTATGTGTTCTTCTTCCTCACAAGGTTTAGCCCTATAGACCTGCTACGAAGCTAACTGAACTGCCCCCCCCCCCCCCACCTTTTCTGTTGTCCAACGTTTCTTCTTCCTGAGGGTTTATAAAGTTTGCTATAGAACCTTAAAGGTGGCATACGTAGATATGTTCTTTCCAGCTTTTCTGGTACCTCTGTATTTGTTCAATGATGTTTTCTTTCAATAACTATTCCCTTATTACAGAGTTCCTATTCCTATCTCTTCTGGTAACTGCCACTAATGATCACAGGTAGAAACCTCATTGGGTCTACTTCCAATCTTGACCACGTTTACTGGCCACGTTTCACAAGAGTCCATCAACACTATAGTGTATATACGAACTATTATGAAGTCTCTTCTTTATTTCCGCTCTTATGTGATTGCCAAATGCCTATTTATGCATCCGTTTCGTCTTATATGGTTTAATATTCCCCTCAACAGATGGGTTGAACATTGTTGACCAAGTATATGAGACTTCTCACTTTATTTTCTCTACTGTTTTACTAACTTATTCCTCTATTTACTTCATGTTAGTTGAGATAAACATTTGTAGAAATATCTTGTTGCTGATTTTCTGGTACGTGCATGGGGAACATATGAATGCAGTAGGCTTTGAGCCATAGTCAAATCTTTTAAAGCTTTCAAACTCCATGCACGGATATGAGATAAAAAAATGAACAACGACCTTCCATTTCAGCTTTTGAAAACGTCTATAACTATTGCAAAATTCTGACCAATAAGGAAATGTATCTATGAAATGGTTCACTCCACAAGAAAGGCATTTAGACATAACTTGTTCTTCTAAGGAATCTATATTCCTCTACGTTTAGTAAAGTAGAGGAGGTACTGTATTCCACCCAATGTCCAGATGTCCAGATTTCACTGTAAATATGTTTTCAGACCCCCTGAATAAAAAAAAAAAAAAAAAAAAAAACGCATTTTTAGAAAAAGACCCGTGTGGATATCTGTGTGTGTCGGTCTGTGTCTTTGTCAGTCAGTGGACAACATAACTCAAAAACGAAAAGTCGGTTAAAAACCAAAGTTGGTATTTAAGTTTAATGTCTTTCAAGGATACGACACGAATATTTTGAGGAAAATAGACCCACCCTAAACTACCCTTTACATGGAACATTTTTCGAAAATTTTGGTTTTCTTGAAAATGGCTCTAACGATTTTGATTAAAATTCCGTATGTTTCAGATATTTTTATGACAAATGAAATGTATATCTTGAATTTGCTGGCTATAGCCCCTGTAGTCGTATTTACTCTGGACGACTTTTGCATAACTGGTAAACCGTTATGTTATGTGTGTCAGTTTCGGAAAACTTAAAATTTTCTCCGAAATGGAACATCGTTGTTCATTTTTTATATGTTAAGTGTGCAAATACAACGGAATCTCAAAGGTTTAAAAGATTTGACTACCGCTCAAAGCCTACTGTATTCCAATATTCCCCTTGCACCTACAAGGAAATAACCAATAAGATAATTTGTAAAAATGTTTATCTCAATGGTTAGTACAAGAGTAGAGAAGCTCATCTGAGTGCAACACATCACATTTTTTACTTTCTGTACTACGTTTAGTATTACGTTTTGTATTACAGCAAAAATTCGATGTCAAAATTTCACCGAAAATATATTTCGAGGCCCCCTGAATAGAAAAGCCTTTTTGGAAAAAGGTTCGTGTGTGTGTGCGTGTGTGTGTGTGTGTGTGTGTGTGTGTGTGTGTGTGTGTGTGTGTTAAAAACTAAAGTTGCTATTTAAGGTTAATGTCTTTTAAGGATGCGACACGAAGATTTTGAAGAAAATTCTTCCACTCTAAACTATCCTTTACATGGAAAATTTTTCGAAAATTTTAGCTTTCTCGAAAATGGTTCTAACGATTTTGATTGAAATGCCATATATTTGAGATATTTTTATGACAGATTAAATGTATATTTTGAATTTTCTGGCTATTGCCCATGTAATTCTGTTTATTCTTGATGACTTTTGCATAACTACTGAACGTTTAAGATTGTTAGAGTCTCGAAATTTTGGGCCCAATATTGTACTTATATACGTAGTGGAGAAAGTAAAAAAGTGACACTGAGCTAAAAGGGTCGCCGCAACAAATATGCATACTTCTATATCACCCCAACACCAAGGTAAAGTTTTGTTTGTCACCCTATCACAAATCTCTACATAGACTTGCTTGACAGTATAAAAGATAGGTGTGACAAGACTATTTTTTATTTTGCAACGACTTTTCAAGAACACACTTCATCTGCTGTCCATTGTTTTTCCTCTTCTTTCTGTGAATAATAATCTTGTATCATCTGGAGGAAAATAAAAAAGCCACGTTAATGTAGGATAATTAATCTCGAAGAAGGGTGATGGTCCATTCCCAGGTTACTTTATGATGGTCAACACGCAGACAAGATTTAGCAATTATTTATCTGTTTTTCGACTTGGCCGTCTCGCCCGCCGCACGATAAATAACGCTCCAACATTGACGCATACATTATTGTAGCGGAAGACCGCCCACTGTCTCACGTTGACATTGCAGTACAGTGGTTAAATGACTTGTGGATGAGTAAATTGTCCCTTCCAACAGCACATGTTTTAGTAAATGAAATACCTAGGGTGAGTAATTTACTGTGGGGAGGCATTTGATGCCCCTCTCCAAGGGGAAGTTTCCGAAAATGTACATTGGAGTGCCGCTCTAAGGGCGAGGACAGATAAGGGAGTGAGTGTTTTCTCTCTCAAGTCAATGGCGGTACGGTGCAAGTTTTATCTCGACCATTCAGATGTTTAGTTGTTTTACTCCGAGTGTTTACCAAACATGAGAAACAGTGTACTTGCTTTTTATTAGTTTCTCTATCACCCACCTTAAGTAGGCAAGACGTCCACCCAAAAATGAGCGTCGACATTTCATCGGGTTTCAAGTAGGGTTTATAGCTACTGAAAAATCTGATGTGTTGCACTCACATGACTTTCTCTACTCTTGTACTAACCATTCTTACAAACTCTTATTCCTATATCTTCTTCATGTTTGTTGAGATCAACATTTGCAGAAATGTTCTTACTGCTAATATCCTTACAGGTGCAAGGGGAACATTACAATACAGTAGGCCTTGAGCGATAGTCAACTCTTTTAAAGCTTTGAGATCTCGTTCTCTGTGACATATAAAAAATGAACACAGATGTTGCACTTGAAGAAAGCTGACACAAATAACAAGTAATATCTCCGAAATTATTAGTTTGTAAAAGTAATATGTTATCATTGTTACTTATTGTTCAACTATTGAACAGATTGTAATTTTGCAAGTGTATAAAAAAACATAAAAATTTGGAAATAAATTGTGTTTTACTGAGATCTACATTTTTTTGTGCAGTAAGATTTTGTCTATTTTTCACGGTTTACGAGCTATTCAAAAGTCACCCAGAGTAAACAGGACTACAGGGGCTATAGCCAGAAAATTGAAGATATACATTTTATTTGTCATAACAATATCTTAAACATATGACATTTTAATCAAAATCGTTACAGCCATTTTGAAGAAAATTAATATTTTCGAAGTATTTTCCATGCAAAGGGTAGTTTAGAGTTGAGCAGTTTTCTTCAAAATCTTCGTGTCACATCCTTGAAAGACATACACCTTAAATAGTAACTTTGGTTTTTAATGGACTCTTCGTTTTTCAGTTATTTTTTTTTTTTTTTTTTAATTCAGGGGGTCTCAAAACATATTGCTGGTGAAATTTTGAGATCGAGTTTTTGGGTGGAATGCAATACTTTCTCTACTTACTAGTAGAGAAAGTAAAAAGGTGATTCCCTAAGGCATTGAAGTTAAAGACTTAATTTTTACTTTCTCTACTTCTCTAAATAGAGAACGTATTGTATTGCAGCCAAAAACTAGATGTCGAGGTTTCATCGGAAATATATGTTCTAAAACATATACAACTCAGCAGTACGACCAACTGAGGGACAAACTTTCACAAAGGGCTCCAGTACCGCCCAGCCGCAACACGCAAAACCCTGTCACTTGGTCCTTCAATCCTAAAACGATGAGGATTGAAATGATGGACAGGAAAGTCAAGCTAGAAGACGAAATACACCACAAGTCGCCTACTGACCCGGAAAAATCATGAAAAACCGATGGACAGAATTGGTAGTCGCCGGACACTAATCCACGACCTCACATATGGTAGAACAATCTCGCTCGAAATAGTACATTATGCAACGAGAGTATAATGACAGCAATTAAACTTATATTTTACGATACCAGCAATAAGGAGTTATTTCATAATATTTATACCAGCATCTTAATCGTATTATACTCGTTTCATACCACTATTTGTGCTCGAACATAAGTCAAGTTTAAAACATTTATAAAATGTTCTGAATATTCTGCGCTGCATGTTATTGCCACTGGTTAATTTGTTAGTCGATTGTATATATGAGAATCGATAGTAGCGCCTTCAACTTTTATTATATTTGCCTTAGCAATAATACAGATAGCGTCATAATCTTTGAAAGAGTAGGCTTTCAAAAAACGAGAGAAAATTTGAATTTATGTTATTTACAATAGTAATGTCATTATTAAATAAAGAGAGTAGCTTTATTTCATATATGGGAATCCATTGTTTCGCTTTCAGCTGAACTGCGCAGATGGCGAAATATTGGTTGCTGCATGCGGATCTTTTGTTTGATGATAACCAGTGTTGTCATGAACTGGTGCACCTTTGACTGGTGGATAGCAGTATCGCTATGAAGAGATGGATATAATGTGGCCCATTACACACCATCACATGCTTTCAACCACTTTTCTCCATCTTTGCAGCTTCTACGCAGCAACTGGCATTTACCGCCGTCGTTCCTGGGAAGACCATAGTTATCTTATTGAAACCAGAAGTATAATTAAAGAACTCATGTTTAAAATCTTTAGCAATTACAGGGATAACATGAACTGATTTTACCTGAAAGTGACATCTGGTTGCTTGCCATCAGTAAATACAATTTGGTCAGTCCAGAAGGTGGCAGCCCTGTCATAGGCACGTACATTCCTCGTAATCATAACATTTGATCTATTGTCAGAATCGCGTGCAAGTTTTCTGTCACATCAGAAGCCAGCGATGTCAAAGGCGAAACTTCAAACGTATCAAGAAGTGAAGACAGAAGAAACGCGATATCCTGTCACATGAGAAGCCAGAAACCTGAGACGCAATGTGACAGATCAAACAGCATATTATGTAGCAAGGGTCACTGGCAGACACCCTCAAGCATAAATGAACACTGTTATCGTTCATGAATCACCAGTCTAGTGTAAGAAGGGACTACTTTCTCTAGCATATATGTTCATCTTCCAAAGTTCAAGTTAGGAGTAACTTCGAGTTACAAAATTTAGTTTAATCAGAATAACTTTTCGCTGTTTGTATAATAACACGGCCAAGTTGCAAGCATAACTTACAAAGGCCCGTCTAGACAAGGGCGAAAGTTACATTCACATTGTTTTCACCATCCATTCTTCAACAAAATGTTTTTAGAAATAATTATTCTATCGAGTTTACACTAATCGAGATAAATATTTGTGGAAATGCTTTTATTAGTATTTCCTTACATATTTCCTAACAAAATCTTTTAAGAACTCTGATGACTTCGATATTCCATTCTCTTTTATGGTCAAAAGTTAAATAAATAATTAGAAACCAAAGGATTTATATGTCTCTTACAAAATAATTTAATATCATCACTAAAACCTAATCACTTCTGATTTGACAAGAGCTCAAGTATTTGAAAATTCTAACCATTTTAAATGTTCTTTTCACAGAACAATGTTCATATATCACAAATTGTCTGTTTTAACGAGACCTACAAACGTTATTTAATATTAAGAGAGCTTCAGAAGGTATTCCAAGAAAATGTAGGATATACATTTCATTTGTCCTGAAATATTTTTAACATACCAAAATCGTTCATCAAAATCATTTTAAGAAAATCAAGACTTTCAAAAATTGAACCATGTGAAGGGTAGCTATGGTTGGGACATTTTCTTAAAACATCTTTTTGACAATTCCTTGGAAGACGGTGAACTTAAATTCCAACTCTGGTATCTAACCATCTTTTCGCTTTTGAACAATACTGTTCACAATGTTAATCGAGATAGAACTATTTCGAAAAATCTGATGTGCTGCACACACACGATTTCTCTATTCCTGTACTAACCATTCTTACAAAGTCTTATTCCTATATCTGCTTCATGTTAGTTGAGATAAAAATGTGCAGAAACTATCTAATTGTTTATTTCCTTGTAAGTACAAGAGAATATGGGATATTGAACGATAGTCAAATCTTTTAAAGCTTTGAGATGCCGTTCTCTTTGCACACTTAACCTAAAAAAATGAACAACGATGTTCCATTTCACAGAAATTTTAAGTTTTCCAAAACTGACACAAATAATGAGGAATATCTCCGAAACAGTTCACTCTACCAAAAAAATTATTTGTACATAAATTGTGTATTTTAGTGAGAGCTACATTTTTTGTATATTAAGATTTTGTCTATCTTTTACGGTTTACGAGTTATTCAAAACTCATCCAGAGTAAGCAGGAATACATAGCTTATAGCCAGAAAATTCAAAATATCCATTTCCTTTGTTACACAAATATCTTAAACATGATATTTTAATCAAAATTGTTAGAGCCATTGTCAAGAAAATCAAAATTTTTGAAAAACTTTGCATATAAAGGGTAGTTCAGGGTGGGGCTATTTTCTTCAAAATCTTCGTGTCGCATCTGTAAAAGACATTAACAACTTTGGTTTTTAACCAACTTTTCGTTTTTGAGCTATATTGTTCACAGACTAACGCGCGCGCGCACACACACACACACACACACACACACACACACACACACACACACAAGCATTCCTGTGGAGCTCTTTCTAAAAATGCTTTTTTTATTCAGCGCGGTGTAAAGCATTTCCGATGAAATATCGACAGGGGCGTCAAAACATGTATTTCCGATGAAAAATTGATATCGAATATTCCGGTCGAATACTATACTTCCCCTAATAACTATTGCACGCAGTAGATAAAGTAAAGAAGTATTAAAGTTATAAGTTATGTTATAACTTTAAACTTGTCATTAATAGTATAATTTATATAATTTTGTACCAGTAGAATTTTGCAGAAAGTAAATGTTAATTTTGATTTGGCTTAAACCTTGATTGGAATAGAATACTTTCCTTGTTTACTATACGTAGTGCCGAAAGAAACAAGCGCACAGTTTAGAAATAAAGCTTTATAATCTATAATAATAATTACCTGCAACCACACTCATTTGTAATGTAAGCGGAAGCAGCATTTATGTATCCTTGACCCTCTGCCATTTAGCACATGAAACAGTTGAGCAAAGAATGTAGCTTTTGTGCATATTTTCAAGCGACTTCTTCGTCACGTATTTCAGTGCCCACTTCAACATGCACAGTGTACAATTAAGTGGTCCAAAGCAACAGGTTGTTCTCTGCTAGTTGCATTAAAATTATTATTTTTTGTTGTGTTTCAATAGGCAACTACTGAGTCGATGCGTGAAGCAGCAAAGATTGTTGCATCACGAGGCATGTATTAGCATTAAATCATGTCCAGCTTCAGAGGTGGTTTCAATCGCATCAGACAGGCAGGCAGTTCGTTACGTCACGTGACAGTCAGATCTTCCCAGCAGTTTTCCAATTAAAACAACCCACAAGCTCGGGCAATCAATTCAAAACATTACTACGCTATATCTACTTCCTAAAAATTCGATGACTTTATTCAATACAAATTGGAATGAATAATGAGACCCGTAAATCAATCTTTTCGTGTTTCTCAGGCTACGCCTCTTTCCATTTCGGCGAGCTTGTTTCTACAATTTTAACGCGCATTTCACGGCATAGATAACACGTGTTTTGTTGTCATCTGAGAGGCATTTGTTTTTATCTTCTAGCACACTTTATTTTTGGAAATGTGTGTTAAAATTATGCAGAACATGTGTAAAGCTTTTGATCTCAATGGCATATACAAATTGCTGCTGTAAGTACAATTTTGGAAATATTTCTAAAATATTATGAAATATCTGCAGTCATTTCTCTCTTTGTTCCTGTAGTTAGCACTCTAAAACTCTTCATTTGTTAAAACATTCTTTGAAAGGCTACCTCTAGGAAAAGTATTTACCCATATACAAAGAGACCCAAAAACATCCGAACCGCACTCACTATACACGGTAACACAAGATCATACGTTTGTCTTTTTTTTTCCTCTGCTCTGAAAGTACAGTATTGAGCTGACATGATAAATTCGTAGTCACAAAGTGTATTATGCCCCAGCATTTGTTTTCCACTGCACAGCGTGTATAGTGAAAGTGATGGTTCTTTGTGCACACGTAGTCAGATGGCCTCAGTTGCGTACTGTGCGTGTGTGTATGTGCATGTTTAGGATAGTGCTAGAAGTCAATCAACCAATTTTTATTATTCCTTAATCCAATAAGATGTACTTTAACTTAAATTCCTAAATAAATAAAACTAATTTAAAATGCGTGTGGATAAGATTATATTTCATTCCTAAACGAATTGGCAAAAATGAATGCAATAATGGTCTCAAATGAGTAACTGGGAACATAGAAGCAGCAAAACAAAAGACAAGAAGGCCTTATAGTTTAATTGATGTTGAAACAAATAAAATTTGTTTGTATGGGGTGATAGTGTTGGAAACCTCTAATTCCGATTTTTCCTTTTCGGTAAAACTAATTTCGGTAAATTCTGCGTAATGTTACGGTTATCTCATGATCTAGCTTTTTGCAATTTGTTCGTCCAAAGTTTTTTTCCAAAACCAATTTTCGGTTTAATTTTTAGGAACCACCCTCCAGCCATTCTGAAACTCCCCGCCCTCTCACCACTTAGAATCTACAGAAGTATTCTCTCCTAGGCTGTCTGGAGAGCCACTCTCTGTAGTAACGTACGGACAACAATATCCCTATTACTGCCTCTAACATCTAACAACGTCTCGAGGTGTGCATACCATACGCAATAAGTAGAAGGAGAGTAGACAGTGGAGCGACAGATACAGTGACTTTCAATTGAGCGAAGTAGGTAACCCCACTTTATCTAAGTATTACCGAAGTCTCTAATTGCAGCTCTCATTGGCAAGTTTTCGTTATGTTACATCTGCTACCAACATTACTATATGGTCCAGGAGTATGCAGAATGACAGCGCAACATAAACAAAAGTCGAGGTTGCAGAAATAAGTTGATATATACAGGATAATGGCAAGAGAATATTTGTTTTTATGTTACTGTTACATTTAAATAAATAATTATAGCTTATAAACAAAATTCTGTACAATATATTAACTGTAGCACAAATTTTCATACTCTTACATATGTTTATGGTGCCCTAATCCACCCAGCTTAATTACAGCACCAAATCACTTTCCCTAACTTGTTTAAATAAGACCATCATATTAAATTATTGTTAAAAGTTTTGAAATTATTACTCGTCGGAAAATGGAAAAGTGGCATAAAGATAGGTAGACATTAATTTATAAGAACTGAAGATAACATATTTTGTAAATTCTTACATTCCATAAAGTATATACATTTCATTTGTTGTAAACATTTCTTAAATACGAGTTGTTCTTTTCAAAGGGCACACGCACATAATTTTAAACAGACCTTTTTTCAAAGAACAGTTATTTTTCTGATTCAGGGGATCTCAAAACGTCTATTTCCAGTGAAACTTCGATATCGAATTTTTGAACGCAATGCAAAAGGTTTTCTGCCTATTATGTATGTGGTTGAGAAGGTAAAAAAAAAATGAGACAATCAGTAACAAACACGGCGTTTATAACAATGTAGTGGAAGCGACGCATTATTTTCTTTTTCTTTTGCCAGTCTCGAAACGCTGCATTAACAAATGATAAAATCGGCGATAATGTGTTGCTTTGATAATTTTCTCAGTTTGTGTAGTAAAGTGAAAGGCTCTAAATAAAGACTTTACTAAAGACAAAAGCTATGGTTTGGAATAAAGCCATTAATCCTTAGAAGTGAACATGGAGACGAGACCCTATTCTAATGGTCTGAGTTAAAACAATCGACTGCTGTCTTTTGTTGCATTCCCGCAGTGTTTTCGGTTGTAAAGTTTCCCCGTGAAGAAACATAAGAAAAACACCAGAGACAAGCGAAATTTCAAAGCTGAGCTGCGACAGCTTGTTTAGGCGGAAGAATCCGGTCAAAGGCATCCGTCGACTGTTTCGTATCCCTTATTGGATCGGGAGCATTTCACCTGGCAAATAGGCATCCATCCCAACGCTACCGCTGCCGCTAGATATGCCATGTATCTTTCCAAACAGGCCGCTTGCTTGCTTCTCTTGTCAAGTGATCACCGCTCTGCCAACTCAGCTTAGAGCTCTTAGGTTCGATCCTTCACTGGCAAACACAATAAATCAAAACCCACATAGAAGTTAAGGAACTGAGAATGACAAAAACATAAAAAATGTAACTTTTTTTAAATGTTAACTTTAAAATGATATATTCCATATAGCTACTCTAAATAGTTGCATAAAATAGTTTAAAAACATCGTTTTTAGGGGGGAAAATCTACAAAAATAATAATTTTTTATAAAAATGTAATAATATTGGGATTTTCTATATTAAGAGATATTTTTCCCTTTATATACAGGGTGGAAATACTGCTTCGGCCATATATTAACCAGGGATTCAACATGAAGGTATTGCCTTTATACACATTTTTGTCAAAACCAAGATTTCTCATTACAAAGCCTCATTTTAGCCTAGAGCAATGAAACAAATTGCTTATGCAATTTTATAACATTTAATACACGACTATTTGCATAAACTAATTGGAAGAGACTTTATCACAAAAATCTTGAATACATTTGAGCTAAAATTAACAAAAAATAAAAAAGGGGTTTACAATAATTTTAACTCAAAGTGTTGCCTATGTCCGTTTTGTCATTAAGGTTTATGAATATGTGATGAAAATTTCAACAAACTGTGACCAATATAAATTGAGCAAGTGGGACATTAGAGTATTTCCGGTCACTTCAAAAGCGTCTATATGCCCAGGATTTTGCAAAATGACAGATTTTAGCATAAGCCTACATATATACATTTTGTCATGCAGATACCTTAACAGTGGCATTTTATAAAAAACGTTAGAGCCATTTTTGAGAAATAAAACAGCTATTAGTGTCATGAACTTCTCAGAACTCCTCGATAATCCGTCGAAGTTTTGAGCTATTCGTATTTTGTTCACATACAGACACCATTTTAAATCTAATCCGTACACTCACATGACTTTTTCTACTCACTCTCGTATATAGTATTCCTAAGCATGCTTTACAACGTCTTGTTAATCAAGATAAACATGTATAGCAATTGTTTGGTGCATATTTCCTTATAGATAGAAAGGGAATAGAAAAATGCAGTAGCTTTAAGTGATAGTCAAATCTGTTAAGAGTTGTTCGCTATGTCACGACTTTGGAATCCGGTTCTATTTACACAGGAAAACAAATAACTACTTACTATTTGAGAAAAGCGTATGTACTTGAAAATTCAAACAAATAGCAAGGAATGTCCTAACATAAAACATTGTGCGACATAGCTTATGTGCTGTCGATGTGAGTGAGGTGTCCCCCTCTGTACCCTTTACCTTTATCTTATGTGCTTACCTATGTGATTTCGGTTTACCGGTTTACCGGCTAGAAAGTTGAAGATATGAATTTCATTTTTTGTAAATATATCTTAAGTATGTATTTTAATGAAAATCGTAAGAGCCATTTTTAAAAAGCAAAAAAGTTCGGAAAATGCTTCATATAAAGGATAGTTTGGAGTGAGGAATATCTTGAAAAATACAATATTTGATATTATTTAACCTATTTTTTTGTGTTTTGATTACTGTTCACACCACATTGATATGCATATACACGGACTTTTTCGAAAAATAATTTTTTTTTTTTGGATTCTCTGAACTTCGAAACGCGTGTTTTAATGAATTTTTGTGGGTGGAATGAAACATATTCTTTTTGTAGTATATAGATACGTGACAGGAATAGTGCTAAATTTCAAGTATTTAGGATCTAATTGTCTCCTACCAGGGAGAAGTTGATGTCATAGAGGAAATAAATTCTGGTAACAGAAACGTTAAAAAGGACATTAAAATATAAAGCCCGTAAAGACTAATCCATAGTTAAATTGTATAAATCTATGCCAGTACCAACTGTGATCTATGGTTCAGAAACATGTACATTAACAAAAACATATAGTAGAAGAATTCAGATATTAGAATAGTATATTATGCAACGAGAGTATAATGGTAGTAATTAAGACGCGAGTATATATTAGGAAACGAGCGAAGGGAGCATTTTAATTGCCATTATAGTTAAGTTTCATACGAGAATTTATGCTCGGCAATATACCTAATTTTATAGTTCAAATTTTGTAAAATGTTATACACTCACCAGGGACAATGACCTGCATATTACATCAGCTGATATTTGGGGTTCTGCGCAGGCGCTAAACGATCAGTTCGTTTCCAGCACGTCACAGCTTCATGATGAAAATGATAACCTTGGAATGCTAGGT
Source organism: Tenodera sinensis (assembly GCA_030765045.1). Lineage (NCBI taxonomy): Eukaryota > Metazoa > Arthropoda > Insecta > Mantodea > Mantidae > Tenodera > Tenodera sinensis. Next base: position 69,934,795 of record CM060968.1, read on the forward strand.
AACATTGAAAAATAGAAGGCAAATTGAATATGTTGTTTTCAGACGAAACTTTATTCCATGTATAAGTTATTTATTGTACAATTAGTGAAATTAATTTGCGGGACTGTGCCTAATGCAATATTTTTGAAAGTTAATGCTGTATTGAGGTTAATTTATGTGTTTTGTGTAAGTTGAATCTTATTGTTACTATTGTCCGATATTTTAGTGTTTTCTAAACTCTCGCTAGTTGCGTTTCGAGAATTAATCGATATTGCGATTTGCCATTGCTGTATGGGAATTCTCTGATTGGTGGATCACCTGTCCTTTAAAGAAAGATTGAACTTAAAAAGGTCCATGAAAGGATTGCTATCAGACTTATAATTAATAAATTTGGGTATGGTCGAGCATAAATGAAATTTATGAGTGATAGCTGAGTATACCAAACAGGACAAAAACCACATTTAAGATATCGGAAAAGAATTAAAAGTAGAAGAATTGTCATATCATTGCTAACAATGGAAAAATGTGGGAAATACATGTTTAAAGGGTAAATAAGAACAGAATTCCTAAAATAGTCATACATTATAAATCCAAAGGCAGAAGAAATCAAGGAAGACCGCAGAAAACATGGGCAGACCAAAAACGCGAAGAAGAAGATAGGGTAAGTAAAAATCTGATGTGTTGCACTCACATGACTATCTCTACTCTTGTACTGACTATTCTTACAAACTCTTATTCCTATATCTTCGTGTTAGTTGAGATAAACATTTGTGCAAATTATCTTATTGCTTATTTCCTTGTAGGTACAAGGGGAATATTAGAACACAGTAGGCTTTGAGCGTTAGTAAAATCTTTTGAAGCTTTCGAATTCTGTCCTCTTTGCACGGATAACATATAAAAATGAATAACGATGTTGCATTAGAACGAAAGTTTGTTCTACAAAACTCACAGAAATCACAAGGAATATCTGCGAAATGGTTCACTCTACAAAAAATTTACTCCTATATAAATTGTGTGTTTTAGCAAGACCTACATTTTCTGTACAGTAAGATTTAGTCTATTTCTTACGGTTTAGCCGTTATGCAAAAGTCAACCAGAGTAAATAAGACTTCATAGGTTATAGCCAGAAAATTCAGGATAGACATTCTATTTAAAATATATTAAACGTATGCCATTTTAATCAAAATCGTTAGAGCCATTTTCAAGAAAATAAATATTTTCGAAAAATTTTCCATGTAAAGGGTAGTTTAGAGTGGAACAATTTTATTTAAAATCTTTGTGTCGTATCCTTGAAGGGCATTAAACTTAAATACCAACTTTGGGTTTTGACTGACTTTTCGTTTTTGAGTTATGCTGTCCACAGCCGCCCCCCCCCCCGCCTTTTTTTCGAAAATTCAGGGAGCCTAAAAGCAATATTTCCGGCGAAACCTGGACATTTTATTGTTGGGTGGAATACAATACTTGCTTTACTCATTAGTGGAGAAACTAAAAATGCTACATTTTTATTGAAACGTACATTTTTGTGAAATCTGGGTGGTGCTGAATGTAAGCTTGGAAGAGGGGGCCCTCATCGCCACTGACAGTAGTGTCCTCTAGAGTTACAATTGGCAATGTCGATCCATTCGGGTTGGCTTGTGCAGCCAATTGGAAGCGAAGAGCACCTTCTTTACAAAATTTATCCTGCCGCAAGTAGTGTTGCGTGTTTTTAAAACGTGGCCTTCTCCCTCCATCTTGTGAGTCTGCGGTAGAGGATGGATGGATGGGCCAGGTCGGTCATTGCTATCCTCTCTCCCATGGCGCCACAGGAATCCCTCACATCGCCTTAAATCTTTCTGGCTGGACAGCGGCTTTAATGGGACGCCCCGCTCGCTCGGCCCATAGCTTATAGGTAGAACGGCCTTTCCAGGACGACAGTGGCCCATGTCTCGTCTCAGGGAAAAACCATCGGCCACAACGCCAATCTCCTCTCCTCTCTTCAAACTCTGGCTAATACCCACCCTTCCAAGCGCTTACAGACTTCCACAGATCAACAACCACTACACTTAAAATTATATATGTACAACGTTCTGACTGCAGATGACCACGATAATGAATTTGCACACAAGTTCTTTAAGCTAGGTTAAAAAGTGAACACCATTATGAGAAAAAATTTAATTCTAACATAAAAGCTACATTTCTATATATTTAATATTTTATTACTGTTTATTAAAAATATTGAAGAAATTTGAATTAAAGGAATACATTAATCTTATTTTATTTTAAAGCTAGACTGATTTGGCTCTCAAATATATTCATTACTATTTAGAACTTAATTTTACTTTCTTGTCAGATTTTTTAATGTCTCTACTACGTACTCAGAGTATCCAAAAGAATATTGTGTTCCATCCAAAAATTTGATGTCGATATTTCACAAAAAATATATATTTTAAGAGCCACTCACTCAAAACTTCGTTCTTGGAATTGCGCCGCAAATAATATTTTAAGGCCCCGTTGAATCCAAAACAAATGCACTTTTGGAAAAAGATCCACCTCTCTGTGAACAGCATAGCTGGAAAACGAAAAGTCGTTTAGAAACAGAAGTTGGTACTTATGTTTAATGTCTTTCAAGGATGCGACACGAAGATTTTGAAAAAGCTCTTCCACCCTAAACTACCATGGAAACTTTTTCGAAATCTTTGATTTTCTCAAAAATGGCTTTCATGATTTTGAGTAAAATGCCATATATTTAAGATATATTTATGGCAAATGAAATATGTGTTTTGACTTTTTTGGCTATAGGTATGTGTTCCTTTTTACTCTTGATGAACTATTGGATAAACCATAAGAGACGGACCAAATCTAACTGTACGTATGTCAAATGTTCTTTTCTGTGAAATTGTTAACCATTTCAGAGATATTCCTTGTTATTAGTCAGAATTTTGCAATAGTTTTGGACCTTTCTCAAATGGGAGATCACTATTCATTCTTTGTCTTTTGTTCATACGAATAGAATGGAATTTTCAAGTTATCATATAGAGATCACTCTTAAAATGTTTGACCATTGCTTAAAGCCTACTGTATTCCCCTTGGTACCTACAAGAAAATTGGCAGTACGATAATTTCTGCAAATGATTATCTCGATTAATATGAAGTAGAAAGAGGAATATATACTTGTAAGAATAGATGAAGAGTAGAGAAAGTCATGTGAGTGCAACGCAGATTATTTTGTGATGATACCAAGATAAAATAGATTGGAAAATAATGGTGAGGAAAAGCACCCGCATTTACTTACCGACACTACCACTACCACTTTCACTACCAGAAATCCATATGTTACTTTTTCGGTAACACAATTAACGTCTATGTGTTAAAGAGTGACAAAGCCCACGTATAGTGGAAGTAGGTAAATCCAGCTTCCCCTCCAAAGCTTCTTGCCATCTTCTCTATCCAACAGTTTGCCCTTCTAGATCTGGAATATGTCATTGGTAAAGGATATCACCACGTATACACAGGATGATTCTATTGGTGCTCTCTTAGCTTTCCAACAACCGTCACTTGTTAATATGCTAGTCTACGGAATCAGGATCATTTACAATTGCAGAAGTTGAGGTTACTATCACTGGGTTCCTTCCCACGCCAAATTAGCAGACACAGCCGCTGAAGAAGCCACAAAAGTCACTTAGTTCATAGAAATATAGCACTCCACAACACGACTTCTTGATCCACATCAAACGAAGCCAGTGGGAAAACACTAAATTGATACAATAATCAGCAAGCTACATATTTTCCCCATTCCGCACTTTGCTCCACAGTCGAGAGATGTCAGGTCTGGCGACTGTACTGCCCATGGAAATGGTCCACCTCTACTAATCCATGGATTTGAATATGTGACATTTACATCAAAGTGTGTTGGAACTCATATCGCATCACGCTGTTGTTAAAATGTTACTGTACTGCAATTTATACAAGTGACGCAGTAGGATACGCACCAAGGACTCTATGAAGGAATGTAGCGCATCGAAGGAATGTTATTAGGCTCAGGTCGTTCATCTGCAATCCACAGGTGGCTAAACGGTTACATACCTTCCGTATTAAGATGCAAAAACAAATTGTCACAACCGTTCGCTCTCAAACTTCGACGCTCTCCAGCGTTGGGGCAAGGGTTCATTCTTGAAAAACTAACTTTCCCATCCCGCACAACATACTAAGCGTTGTGGGTGTTTCTTGGGACAGCTATAAAATAAAAATATCTTAGTTTATCATGGTATTAGGGTTATATGCCATAAATGCCCATTTTTATGATCTTAAAAATTATTTTTGCCATACACTGCCAATTTGAAATGTGCTATGTTTTGCGAATGTGTAAACCATACTTTCACTTCGTTTCATAAAAATCTTTCACGATTATAGAGCCTATTTTTAATTTTATTAGCGTGTAACATCCAGTCTTTAGCCATTACACGGACTGCGTCCAGACAGCTTTAGCAAATCTCTCCCATATCTGAAAAAATATTCTTTATAAGTGTCTCGGAAATCTGTACACAAAAACTTAATTTGTTCAACACAATTTAACTGGTTCTATGCATGTAGCAATATTTTTGTAATGATAAACTATCATCTGTATGGTTGCGAAACAATTTAATTGTTCAAGCAACCTTAAATAAATAAATAAAAATTTAAAAAAGGTAATTGCCAAGATTTTAATTAACATTATGCTTGACTTCCAATATTGCAACAGGAGTTGGGATTGATCAAATCTAGAATAAATGTTAGTATAAACATATGTCCGCAAACAAATACCTGTTGAAATATGAGCTATTTTACAAAAATATGCAAATTATCCACATTTTTGATGGGTTTGAAATACATGAATGGTTTTAAATCTCCACATAGCCAGAAATCCAATGGATTGAGGCCCAGTGAACGCGGAGGCCATGCTACTGGACCTCCCCGACCAATCCATCGTTCATTAAATGCTTGCTTTAATTATCAGGATCGCTTTAGACCCAATGTGTGGTCAGGAATTGTGTGTGACAGACTCGTAGGACCATACATTTTACCGAACTAATTAACAGGTGCTGTTTATCATGGATTCTTACGCAATGAGTTACTCGTGCTTTTAGAGGAGTTGTGTTTGTAGAAAGACGACACACGTGGTTTATGCATGACGGACCTGCCCCTTTTTGTACGCATCGTGCAACAATACTTAAACCCAACATTCAATGAACAATGGATTCATCAAGGAGGTCCAGTAGCATGGCCTTCCCGTTCGCCGGACCACAATCCATTAAGTTTCTGCTTCTGGGGGCATTTAAAGACATGGGTATATGCCAAACCTGTAAAATGGCTCATATATCAACACCTATTTGTTTCCAGACATACGTTTATAGGGATTTTTTCTACTTTTGACCAATCCCAACTCCTGTTGCAATGTCTAACAACCTGTATGCCATATACTGTTGTTTATTTTGTTTTTTAATATTACTGCAACACAATGTAATGTTAATAATAGGAGATACTTCAAATATCATTTGTTCGTATGTTAATTCCGATGTTTTATACTGAAAGAAAACGCAATGTTATATATAGTTTATGTTTCCTCGTGGTCTAATTGTTCATGCGACTAAAGTATATGAATAAAATAAATAAGTAAATAAATAAATTGAATTGGTTATAAATTTAAGCCATCTATACGACGCTTAGATGATGAGCTGCACCTACCGAATCGAAATGGTACTAAGAAAAGGCAAGTACTACGGACGGAGACATTGGCCTCTTGGTCATGTGACCTTTTGTACTTGTGACACACAAAAGGGGCACCCCGAGTAAAAGGTGTAAGTTTAGGATAGACAACAGTAGCCCATATAGGAGCCCTGACAGAGCAGAGAGCAGGGTCTGCCACAGTTCTAGATTGAAGCTCCGGTTTGCAGAGAACATCATTTTTCCCTGCCATGCAACGCCTGAGATACCCGTCGACACGGGTTAGCCGTCAAGAAACAAGCGAATTAAGGGTGAAGTGAAAGCAGATGTGAGGTGAAATTAAGAACCTTTCCAACGTTCGCCTAGTGAAATAACCCATGAGTCAGGAAGGCCGGCCACCGGAATCGAACCCGCGATCACGCGACTGAGACATTGCCGTTTCAGTCATCTTACAAAGTAGCTTTATATATAATGCTTTAAAGAGTATTTATAATCTTATTTAAAATTCTATTCGTACGATAACTTAAGGATAGTTTATATGCATTTCACCATAATAGTATAACATTATTACTTCGCATGAAACGAAGACATACATATATTTATATATCCTAAAATACACAATTTATGTCACAGTAAATTTTCTTATAGGGTGAACCATTTCGGAGATATTCCTTGTTATTTGTGTGAGTTTCGGAAAACTTAAAACTTTCGTGAAATGGAACATCATTGTTCATTTTTATAAGTGTGCAGAGAGAACGGAATCTCAAAGCTTAAAAGATTTGACTATCGCTCAAAGCCTACATTGCTTAACTCCTTGGTTATATCACGGCGTTTGCTCGCAACTTCCAGATTTTACTCATTTCTTTTAAATGCCAAATTCCGGAGAGATACCTACCCTAAACTTAGTCCTGGACCGCTTCTTTCGCAAATTTTCATTTCGTTTCATGCATCATCAGTTTCCATCACCTGTTGTGTGACATTTTGTATAAACGCGTTAAGTAGTATTTAATTCATTCCCAGCCTTAGGGACGTCAAGGACGTTATTCCAGAAGCTATAAGTCCGGTTCCACCAATTGAATTACGTAAGGCGTGTTTGTGTCCCTGTGACACAGTAGCTGTTTGGAGGAGCCTAGGTAATGGATATGGAGGAACATTATGCCTACCTGTTTCATATATACACATCTTTTGAAGTCTCCTAAATTACGAGAGATGAAAAAAGGGAAGGAAAGAAAAAATTTGAAGTGTTGCACTTACATGACTTTATTCTTTTACTAACTATCCTTACAAAATTTTACTCCTCTATCTTCTTCATCTTAGCGATTTAAGTATTCCAAAGCTCACACAAATAACAAGGAATATCTCAGAAATGGTTCATTTCACAAAAAAGTGTTTTTGGACATAACTTGTGTGTCTAACGAAATTTACACTTTTGGTCTATCTCTTATGTTTACAAATTATGCAAAAGTCATCAGGAGTACATAGGTTATACCAGAAAATTCAAAATATATGTTTCATTTATCATAAAAATGTCTTAAGCATGTGGCATTTTAATCGAAATCATTTGAGCCATTTTTGAGAAAATCAAAATTTTCGAGAAACTTGTTCAAAATCTGATGACATCCTTGAAAGATATTAAATTTAAATGCCTACTTTGTTTTTCTTAACCCACTTTTCCTTGTTTGGGTTGTGCTGTTCACATATGCGTGCGCGCTCTCTCACGCACACACACACACACACACACACACACACACACACACACACACACACACACACACACACACACAAACAAACACAGACACCGACCTTTAACCAAACATGGTTTCTTTAGGGGTGGGGGATTCAGCGGGCCTCAAAACATACAAATATTTCCGGTGAAATCTCGATATCGAAATTTTGGATCGAACAAAATACTTCCCTTTTTACTGTACGTAGTAGAGAAAGTAAAAGGAGAGAAATAAAATAAAATGACTATTAGAAAAAAGATTTGTATGCATATGCCTGAATAGCACAAATCGAAAAAGAAAAGCCTGATAAGCACCAAACTTGTTGTTCAAAAACTTAAATAAGTTTGGTGTTGAATGGCGTTATCGTTTCTTATTTATGGTGTCCAAGACACGCGCGCGCACGCACACACACGGACACACACACATACACACACATAAAATACTTCTTATGGAATTAAAGGAACTCAAAGTATCCTTTTCAACTTGAGAAAGTATAAACATTTTAAAATTCAAACTACTAACAAACAATATCTTGGGAATGGTTAACTTCAGAACCAAAACAATCGACTTAAATGTGGAGTTTAACGGAGATCTACTTTTCTGTGTAGCAAGATTTTGTCTATCTCTTAGAATTTACCAATTATTATACAAAAGCTATTCAGGATGAAGGGCACTTTAGAGGCTATTGCCAAAATAGTTAAGTTATATATTTAATTTATTATGAAAATATCTTAGACACGTGCTATTTTAATCAAAATTGCTAGAATCCTTTTTGCAAAATCACAATTTTTAAAAAAAAAAATTTTCCAGCTAAAGGATACTTTGGAGTGGGGATTTTTTTGAAAATCTTCGAGAGCTATCCATGTAAGACACTGAACTTAAAGATTTTTATATTTAATCAAACTTACGTTTGAGTTACACCATACACCAAAAATGCTTTTTGGGAGGGGGATTCAGGGTGCCTCAAAACGTACATTTTAGATGAATTCCTGTTGTAGAATTTTGGTTTGAATGTAACATTTCCTCTACTTTCTTTAAGTGAAAGAAGTGATAAAAGTATAATTAATTATTTCATTTCTTCAAGCTATTTTGAATGGATTTAATGACTTTTGGAATGCTGCACGCTTTGATTTGTGTAAAGATACGCTGTGTGTCTGAGGTGACATATTTTGTGTCAGTTTATGTTTGCTTTCCTGACATTCTTCAAGCAGCTTTGTAAATCTAAATGTCCAAGAGCATTCAAATGTCACCCTTAACGGCGATCTTTTCACACGCTCCCGTTCCTTTGTCGCTTCCGAATTTTACTCCATAAATCTCAGCATTTCTGAATTGTTCGTGATTAGGAATAAATCTTAGCCTAACAATACCAAGCCCTGACTTATGTTCGCCATTCCTTCTTTTTTTATTATTAAAATTGGAGGGGGAGAGGGGGGATGAGCCCCTCATAGCTGCGCGTCTCAAGAACCTCTGACGCGCAGTTCTCACATGCTTGTCTATCCATCTATCTCGGGTTTCCTTTCAGGACGTCCACAACTAGAGGCCTTCAAAAGACTTCTCTACGGCAAGGGGAAGAGAATGGCAAGGGGAGGTATAGCACCGCCGCCACCACCGTGCAGATTTATTACTGTAGAGCTCGGAAAATGTCGACCTAAGCTCATATAGGCAGCAACCAACGGGAGCAGTTTGTATGCCCATGCACTTTCCATAAGAGAGAACCATAAATTGCAAACACCGCCACCATCCACCGTCCCTCCTACTGTCTTCTTCCTCCTCAACGTATTGCTGATTTATAAATATGACTGCAAAGCATAATAATGTCCCACCACCACTGTAAAACTTACCCTCTAGAAAAGGTATAATTGAAAATTGATTTAGTGGTTCACGACTGTCATACTCGGCGGCGGCGACAAAAGACGACCGAGAAGGGGTTGGTGAGGAGGGGGAGAAGAAACGGAGGGCGCTAATCTCGGCTTCTGATCCGTCACATGCTACCCGGACACTGAGTGACCAAGGCCAGGTGAGGCAATAAATAAACGTTATCTGGGGGCTGCCCGTAGCAACTTCGGCTCAGCCCCGTCAGCGGTTTCGTCCTGGGCAACGGCTGCCCTCACTAGATAATGGCGCAAAAATGTGGCCATCTGACAAATCCACATCAAAGATAACGGTCAGCACATCTGCTCTTTGTCCACTAATTTGCAGCGGAGCCAAATTTACTAAATTAAATACAGCAGCACAGAAAAAATATAAAACACGGTAACATACTGACATGCAAAATCAGATTCTGGCTATTTCCTCTGCATTTTATTCTTCAATCTTCAGAATGTTACATGACCTGAAAAATCACTATAAAAATATCTGATATGTTGCTCTCACATGACTTCCTCTACTCTTGTACTAACCATTCTTACAAACTCTTATTCCTATATCTTCTTCGTGTTAGTTGAGATAAACATTTATACAAATTATCTTATTGCTTATTTCCTTGTAGGTGCAAGGGGAATATCAGAATACAGTAGGCTTTGTGCGATAGTCAAAACTTTTAAAGCTTTGACATGCCGTTCTCTTTGCACACTTAACATATAAAAAAATGAACAACGATGTTCCATTTCACGAAAGTTTTAAATTATCCGAAACTCACACATATAACAAGGAATATCTCCGAAATGGTTCACGCTACAAGAAAATTTATTAAAACATCAATTGTGTATTTTACCAAGATCTACATTTTTGTATAGTATGATTTGGTCTATCTCTAACGGTTTACCAGTTATACAAAAGTCGTCCAGGGTAAATGCGACTACAGGGGCTATAGACAGAAAATTCAAAATATACAATTTATTTATCACAAAAATATCTGAAACATGACATTCTAATCAAAATCGTCACAGTTATTTTCGAGAAAATCAAAATTTTTCAAAAATTTTCCATTTCAAGGGTAGTTTAGGGTGGAGCTATTTTCTTCAAAATCTTCGTGTCACATCCTTGAAAGACATTAAACTTAACTTTGGTTTTTAACTCAGTTTTCGTTTTTGAGTTATGCTGTCCACAGACTGACAGACATACAGAGACACGGACCTTTTTTTAAAAATGATTTTTTTTCTTTTTTTTTAATTCAGGGGGACTCAAAACATATGTTTCCGGTGAAATACAATACTTCCCCTACTTAGCAGTAGGGAAAGTAAAAACGAGCAAGAAGTTAGCGGTTTAGGTAATTGAAAGTTCGAAACTATAAAAAAGAATATATTGTTAAGGGTAGTGGGTAGATGAGCATCATGTAAATGTAAATTTCTCTAGCTGTAATTTATAGATAAGTGTAAAAGAATTCATATTATATGTTATAATCACATGTTTTATACTTCAGCTGAAAGAATGTATTAATTTCAAAACAGTTTGCTAAATAAATGCAACGATTTGACATCTTTAGGTTCCTTTTTCTCAGAAACCAGTGGTAAAAGAGAGCTGAACTTTTTATAACATATGAAGGCGTGGCACTTCATACCAGTAAACTAGGGGAGTTAAGCTACCAGTAATATTTATGGTTCTAGAAATTTCATTTTTCTGGAAAGATATCAACCGCTTTTAAAAGGCATTACACTTAAATATATGTCTAGTTTAGCGTATGTGATAAATTATCTCGCATAAGTGTGCAAAAGTTGTGCCTTGTACCTTTTATAGTTTTTGAGAAAAGGGAATATTTGTTTCGGAAAATTATTGAGATAATCACAGTTGAAAATTAACTTAAAAGGCTCGACTCACGTATGCCTATATTCCAAGGTAGCACGCACCAAAAGTTGCATTCAGTGTTGCCTCTTTTTTGGCAGTTCTACGACGTTTGGACCCAGGTTCCTTAAACGAAACCGCTTAAAAAATCTGATGTGTTGCACTCATATAACTTTCTCTACTCTTCTACTAACCATTCATACAAAGTCTTACTCCTCTGTCTTCTTCGTGTTAGTTAAGATAAACATTTGCACAAATTATCTTATTGCTTATTTCCTTGTAGGAGCAAGGAAAATATTAGAATACAGTAGACTTTGAGCCGATATCTCAAAGCTTTTAAAGCTTTGAGATTCTGTTCTCTTTCCACGGCTAACATTGAAAGTTTTAACTTTTCCGCAGCTCACACAAATAACAAGGAATATCTTTGAAATGGCCCACTCTATAAAAAACTTGATTTAGAAATATTGGGTCTTTCAGCGAGATTAACATTTTTTCTACAGTAAAATTTGGTCTATCTCTTACGGTTTAGAGTGACAGAAAAATTCCCAACAATAGCCGAGAATTGAACCTGGAGCCTCTGGGTTGAGAAGAGAGTTTAAGCTAGAAAATAAAATAATGTCACAAAAGCGCACAAATCAAATTTAATATTTGTGCAAAATGTAATACGTTTATACCTACTATTAATTGTGTATAATTGAATTGAAGGCATAAGTGATCTCCTAAATGAAATATTTATTTTCAGTTAACCTCCTTAAAACAGATTTACCCATCACTTCTTAAAAAACACACACTTACACAGCGTACATTTGACAAGAATGAGTGAACTATGCAGAGCTCCACTAGCTAAGAGGAAAGCCGTTTATCGTTTGTTTCGTGGTAAATTGTTATGCTTGTTTATAGCAGGTGGCAGATTTTGCCACAGTTTTGTGAATGCTGTTTTAAAGCCTGTCGCATCCCTCAAAAAAGTGAGTGTAACTTAAATCTTGGTTGACAAGTCACTCGAACGCAAAGGCATTATTTTTATATTTTATTTCGGTAATAGGTATATACTCAAATTCGATTAGGAGTCTAGGAAGTATATTCTCATGCATTTAGCCTGTTCACTTAGTAATGGTGGTTTTACAAGCTGTAGAAATGACGAACTGTGAATTCCTCTGCGTTAATTGTCGTGTTATTCCTGTCCTGCACCATTGTTACAACGTCTTCCCACCACGTTTATCCTACACTCTATCTTTGCTGTGCCCCTGTACCTTCCGTCTTCACCACACAGCAAGACATCTAATTGATTTCTCTCTATTGTGTTTATTATGTTTTATTGATTCAAGCTTGTAGTATTCCTCACTTGATCTCTGTTATAAATCCGGCTACTCTAGATACAAAATATATATAAAATATGTTCCAAATACCGAGATCTATCTATTTAAATGTAATGACTTCCCTTCCACCCGGTACACCCTCATTATGTTGATCCAATTCTTTCTTCCCAATTAATTATGCTGTATTTCATATTCATAGCTTGATCTGCGAATCCAAAATACATCGGCCATCCAGCAACTAGTGGCAACAATGTATGTGGCGCTATCAGCGGTAACTGATGCAACCTAATAACAATGAGAAAGAACAGAATCTGATGTGTTTGAGGACAGTAATCATATTTATAGGAGAACGGGAGAGCAAAAAGCTTACGAACTGTCTGCGCGGTGTTTTGCCTATCTGTGTCCTCGGCGCTCGTTGCCGTCTACCGCTATCATAGAAAGACGCAGATGAAATCATACTTCATTTTTGAAACTATTTTTAAACTATATATAACTATATATAGCTAGTTAAGTACCAAAAAATATAAATTTCATGATTAAAAGCATGGTTACCTAACAAGGTGTTTTGGTATTGAACTGGTACCTCATATATACGAGTTACAAAAAATTTTTTAAATTGATAATAAAGTAAGACTAATTTATGTGTAGAGACTTATAAATACGTATCATTTTAAGAACTATTAATAAAAATCTACAGGTATAGTACCTAGTCGAATTCTTTGAAACTAAAGTCATCGCAAAATGAAATATGAGCATCAAATCGCTGGCATCAACTATTTTTGTTACCCAAATATGTTTTAACATGTAACTAATCTTTTATTGGATTCAGTTGCATTAAACCTCCTTCTTTATGAATATGTGCGCAATTTGGCGATTCTATTTATTCTTTTTGCCCATTACAAAAGGCCGGTGTGATAACAAAGCAGCTTTTAGCACGTAGGTACATGAGCAATGTTTCATAAGCACGCGGTATCCTGGACAAGCCGGAAAGAGGATTACCAGACTTACATGTCACCAATTCATGAGCAGCTAGTGGCTAAATAAAACTCAAAAAATGTCCATGCTGCCCTTGTATAACACCGTTATATTGCTAAGGAAAAATTCATGAAATACTCTTCAAAAGGTCACCTAAAAACTTGGTTAATTCAGATTAGAGAAGTTTTTGACTGGAAAACAAATACACTGTATTAAAATTGTTGTAGCAAACGAAAGCGCTGAGTTTTATGCCTATATCTAGTTTTGTATAAGTGCAAAGAGGAATATGTCTGCAAAATTTGCGGCAATAAGTGCGAACAGTACCACTTCAACAAGTGTAATATAAAGACACAGACCCTAAATGAACTCACAAAAGCTTAATAGACAATTTTATTATACTGCCCAAATAAAAGTTTTTAAATACTCGCTTCGCTAATAGAAAGATAAACTTACACAGGAATTATTATACCAAACAATAACTCAAGGACATAGAAAACAATACGGATAGCGTGTGGAAACACCTCAGAAATCAGCACCAACTGCCGCCGCCATTTTTGTACAACTTGGTTGTCATTGTCAGGTCCGTTACCTAGAGGCATAGAGGGTACTGGGTTAGTCTACCTAATGTCATTGTCTGTGAACAGATGGCAGGTCATTCGCAATTGCCATATATTTTCAGTTTTACTACATCTTTAGACTTAAATTGGCACTTTGGGTTATGCTATCATATATCTTATGGGGTATTTTAGCTTTACTTCTGAGAGAAATCAGGGAAACATTAGTCAGACTTGTCAGCCAATAGGATATAATACAGGATCACTCAAATAAAGGAATCAGAAGTCTTAAGAAGTGAACTTGTAATGCTGAATTTAGGGCCACAATGATATTTGCCCCAAAGTTCTTGAGCTGTAGAATTTCTGCAACATGCAATGCCAGTATTGTGCAATAGCCTCCATTCTGTATCTACTTGTTGGATTTCTTCTGCTTTCACCGAGAAACAAGTGACTGTGCAATTGACTGAACTGTTTGGATTTTAGCTGGTTCTAACACTTCCAACATTGTAAGAAGAGGATCATTAAATGAAAAACGACTTAATGTCATGAACTGACTGAACGTAAAAATCAACAAGCGTAATTTGAAAATTTGCACATATTTGTACACCTTTTCCACAGAAAGAAATACTTTTGGATCCCTATATTCAACTTTATCTATTTCAGTGGAATTCAAATGTCCAGATTTAATGTAGCAGTCAAGGTTAGTTCGCAATGCAGAAACAACAGATGTGATATACTGTTTATGTATACAGGTGATTATATTAATCTAATCTTTTGTTTTGATACACGAGGGAAATGCCTTGCCTGAAAATCTCTTTCGGAGAAGCGAATTATATAATGCTAAGTAAAATAGTGTTTAAAATGGAAAACACATAAAAAGCAGGAGATTTTGAAGAGATCAGCAAATTTGCAAAAAAAAAAAAAAAAAAAAAAAAAAAGCGGATCTCCTGCAAAATCAGTACACCTGGCAACCTCGTGTGTGTGTGTGTGTGTGTGTGTGTGTGTGTGTGTGTGTGTGTGTGTGTGTGTGTGTGTGTGTGTGTGTGCGCGCGTATGACTAGCAGACTAAAAATGAAAAGTCGGTTAAAAACCAGAGAAATATGTTTAAAACAAGTTTTTTCCAAGTGCAATTTTTGACGAGTGAACCATTTCGAAGATATTCGTTATTTGTGCGGGTTTTGCATAGTATAGTCTTTTTCAAATGGAAGGTCGTTACATACTGTTTATCTCTTGGCCGTGCAAGAGAATGAAATTTTACGTTCTTCATATAGCTACCAGCATTAAAAGATTTGACTATGGCTCATAGTCTATTGTATTCCCAAATTCCACTTGCACCTAAAAGCAAATGAGCAATAAGATACTTTCTGCAAATGGTTACCTCAACTAACAAGAAAGAAGATATAGGAATAAGAGTTTGTAAGAATAATTAGTACAAGAGTAGAGAAAGTCATGTGAGTGCACCACATCAGACTTTTTAGGAAGTGTAATCATAGGTAGAGGAGTTGCAGTTGCTATTATATCTTCGGTATAGGACCTCTGAAATAATTATCCTATGTATTGCACTTATATTAGCTGTTCATTTGTTTAATGCCATTCGATATGTGTGTGCGTGAATGAGTGATTGCGGCTGAGGGCACTCCAAGGTGTGTTATTCGTGTGAGTGTCGAAGCGGGTTTATTTATTTGAATTTTCAATATATGTAACACCTGTTTTAATTCTGTTTCTGCTTATTTGATCTGGCCCCCATTGAAGCGCAATATGTATAAAATTAATTGTTTATAGTCTCAATCCAGCTACAGTTGCGATATCTGTATCTGGTGAGGTAACCTTTGTAAAGTCTATAAGGTATATGTCCCCTTAAGTCACCAGCAACAATAATCTTTCACACTCAAATATCAACACACGATATTACAACTGTTCTATATTATAATCTCTGTTATCCGTTGCTGTTTATTAAAAATCTTATATGTTGCACTCACATGACTTTCTCTACTGTTGTACTAACTATTCTTATGGGAATACAGTAGGCTTTGAGCGATAGTCAAATCTATCAATTCCTTCGAACTCCGTTCTCTTTGCACAGGTAACAAAAAATAAACAACGATGTTGCATTTCATGAAAGTTTTAACTTTTCCGAAACTGAGAAAAATAACAAGGAATATCTCTGAAATTGTTCACTGTACAAATAATTTTTTTAGACATAAATAGCGCATTTTAGCAAGATCTACATTATTTGTATGGCAAGATTTGATCTATCTCTTACGGTTTACGAGTTATTCAAAAGTCATCCAGAGTAAACAGAACTACATAGGCTACAGCCAGAATATTCAAAATATACATTTGATTTGTCATACAAATATCTTAAACCTATAGCATTTTAATCAAAATCGTTAGAGCAATTTTCAAGAGCATCAAAGTTTTCGAAGAAATGGAATTTTTTTCAAAATCTTTGTGTCACATCCTTGAAAGTCATTAAACTTAAATACCATCTTTGATTTTTAACCGAGTTGTCGTTTTTAAGTTATGCTGTAGAGAAACTGATAGACACTCACACACACACACTCTCTCTCTTTCACACACACACACACACACACACACACACACACACACACACACACACACACACACACACACACACACACAAAGTTTCTTCTAGTATTTTATGGTCGCTATAGGTCTGGAGGACCACTAGGTTTATTTAAAGGTTATAGTTTCTGAACAAATGCACATCTAACATTACACCTTACTCGATTGTTTGCTGCAATATCCTTATCTGCTTATTTCTTTAGGCGCAAGATTGACTGTTCGGCAACACAGGTCAACACTGCGCGCCTACTGTTGTTACATAGTGCTCAAATTTGTTTTTCCTCGTTAGTTGTGCAATATTGCTTTACCATTGCAAGAAGTCTGGCACTACTTCTCACAAACAGAAGTAAACGGTATGATCCACAAAACCCCAATGATTTGGAAGAAGTGAATCATCCACCTTGTGATGATGATATCTTACACATCTATGACAAATTAAATGAATCAGATGATTCCAATTCTGAAGATAAACTACAAACAAGATCTCAAGATTCAGAAACTGACTTCTTCTTCTTCTTCTTCTTCTTCTTCTTCTTCTTCTTCTTCTTCTTATTCTTATTCTTATTCTTATTCTTATTCTTATTCTTATTCTTATTCTTATTATTATTATTATTATTATTATTATTATTATTATTATTATTATTATTATTATTATTATTATTATTATTATTATTATTATTATTATTATTATTATTATTATTAACAGGAAATTTCATATTAAAAGCTGTATACCCATCCGAAAATCGTAATTTATTATATTTCCATGTAGCAGAGAAAGTAAAAATTGTGATATTTAAAAGAGAAATGCTTCAGTTTCTAAACTGTTTCTTGGAGTATTTAATGACATTGAAGGATATGGAACAATGTGTAGGGATAGAGGATATCCAAACACATTTTATTTATTCGGAGGCGAAACCCAAAGAGGACGTTTCCTTCCAACAGAGTTTTATAGATACAGATCTACAGCAGTCTGGATATTTCGAAGACCTGTTACGGAGCAGCATTTGCGCCCCAATATGGGAATAACATCCATGAATATGACAATGACCTCAAGTTCAGGTCGATAAAAAGAGGTCACAGCCATAGATCTGCATGATGGGGCACAATAAAAAAAGGGGGAGACATTTCAGTTTTATTAGCGGGGAGGCGTGCAGAACCAGTTTGGGGCGTAAAAAAAGAGTCAGCCCCAGAATGATAATGTGACTTGTTCGGTACTTTGTACCTTCTCTACAATGACATCCACCGCAGAATCTCCTGACAGAGTGCACAATGGCTGCCTCTTCAAATACTATACCTCACAGTCCGTAAACATCTCTTACAGAATCTCACTTCTGAGCATATCAAAACTAAATTTATATCAAACCTACAGCAAACAAAAAATATCATTATACACTCATATGATTTTCTCTACTCATGTACACGTTAGTCCTATAAATGCTTAGTGCCTGGGCGGCCGAGCCTTCCTCCGTCTTTTTCTTTTTTCCTTCTTTTCTCTCTTTATTTATTTTTATTTATTTATTTATTTTTTTTTTTTTACAAGGATTTGCCTTTTAGAAGAAGATATTTATTTGGATGTAATACGTTGCATTTATATTTCAACCCTAGAAAATTGTAATATTATAGTAAAATAGATAACATAAAATCCTTCTCCATGAGAAATTACATATTCGTGCTGAATTTCCGGATGATACGTCGAGCGGTTTCCGAGATTAATGGTTGCATACTTAGAGTGACTAACTGAGTGAGTGAGTGAGTGAGTGAGTGAGTGAGTGAGTGAGTGAGTGAGTGAGTGAGTGAGTGAGTGAGTGAGTGAGTGAGTGAGTGAGTGAGTGAGTGAGTGAGTGTTGCTGTTTAAGGGCCCGTCGACAACGAGGTCATTTCGGCTCGCATACTTAGAAACATCCACCAACAGATATAAATTGTTTGTAGAAGAGTGAGTAGAGAAAGAGATGTGTATATCTTACCTAAAAGTGAGTATAGAAAATAATGTGAACGTAATACGTATCATTTCTTTTTCAAGCATACAGAAAATTGTATGAATTATTTGTACAGGAGGGAATAAAAAACGATTTTTGTGTGTAAAGTGGAATTTTCTCAGGAAAATTGTTTATGGAAGAGTGAGTAGAGAAATAGATGTAAGTGTGTTACCTAAAAGTGATTAGAGAAATCAGTGTGAATCCAACACGAAGCATTGTTATTTTAAACATATAAAAATTGTAGAAGAATTGAATTAATTTTAGAAGACGGAATAAAAAAAACCTTTTTATTTTTTTATTTTGGTAAAGTCGCATTTTTCAGGAAAGACACCTATATACATAAACTTAAAAAGCTTAGCGTTACTTGAATATAAAATTTTATCCAAATCGTTAGATATTTATATACAAGAATTGCTCGTTTGAAGCCATTGATTCCTGTATTTCAACAGTTGCAGAAATTATATTATTGCTAATTGGAGATTGATAAGTAGGCTTTAAGCATTGTAATCTATTTTAAAGCTAGTCACTATGTGATGCCCTTCAAATTCCGTTCTCTTAGCATGGCCAACAGATAACAAAGCGAATAACGACTTTCCATTTGAGAAAATTATAATATTAGAAAATTCAAACAAATAACAGCAAAGATCTCCAAAATGGTTCACTCTATAAAGTGTATTTGTTCAACTTTTTAGTTTTAAGGAGATCTATATTTCTGTATAGTAAGATTTTGTCTATCTTTTACGGTTTAGGAATTATGCAGAAATCAAACAGAATGAACAGGACTTCTGTCATATCTTGAACATACGGTGTTCTAATTAAAATCATTATCCATTTTTGATAAAGTCAACACTTTCAAAAAGAGTTCCATGCAAAGGTTAGTGTTGGATGGAGGGATTTTGTAAAGAAATCTCTGTGTCACGTTGTTCAAAGATGCTGAACTAAGTTCGGTATTTAACCGACGTTTTGTTCCTGAGCTGTGCCGTTCACAGACATAAATACCCGCACGAACCTTTTTCTAAAACTGCCATTTTTAGATTCAGGGAATTCTAAAGCGTGCATCTTCTACATTATCTGACTACTTCCCCTTATGTAGGACTTACAAGCCAGTGCCTAGGGTCAGACGTCTGTCGGGGAGCAGAGGAACCTATAGACCAGACAGAGTGAAGACCTGGAAGCGGGTGGTCAGCCAAGCAACAGGTATGAGAGTGAGGAAGATGATATGAAATGCAGGCGAAATGGGTGACTGAAAGGGTGATGATGGAGTAATTGGTGGAATGAGTGCTGGGGGAAACAGGAGAACCCACAGAAAACCCGCCCTGACGTTTCTTCGTCCACCATGAATACCACATGCGGCACCCTGGAATCGAACCCGGGCCATATGCGAACGTTCTAACAGCTCGTCCACGACGCCGTCCTTAAAACATGTATTTCCGGTGAAATTTCGATAGGTTGAAATACAATACTTCTCTTGCTTACTATTTGTAGTAGAATCACAAGGAGTTTTAGAATTTAAACTAATATCAATAAACATTTCAGAAATGTGAGATTCCACAGCAAATTTATTTGAAACGGCATATGCCTTTTCAAGCGTCATACATTCTTTGCAGTACGTTTATGTATATCTCATAACGTTTCCCAAATATGCAACATTGTGCCAAATTCCTTCCAAATGAAGTGTGTTTCACAGGATCTTCCCAGAAAATTCAAGATGTGCATTTTATTTGTCGTGAAAATATCTTAGATATATCCAGTATTTTGATCAAAACTTTTTTTTTCCACAAAGTAATAAATTTCGTTAAATGTTCCATTTAAACAGCATTTAGACAGACGAAGAAACTTTATAGAAAATCTTCAATGCTTTAGGTTTTGGAAGACGCTGAAGAAATCAAAGGTAAATATTTGCTCAACTTTTCATTTTTATCTATAGTGTTCACACGCATACATCAGGGAGTTTTACTAAAATAATTGTACTTTGTCCAGGGGCCACAAAACATGTATTTCAGTTAAATGTTGGTATGAAATTTTTGAGTGCAGTGTATTATATTATGCACCTATTAGGTAGAGAAAGTAAAAATCTGATGTGTCACACACATGACTTTTGTACTAACCATTCTTTATAAACTCTTACTTCTGTATCTTCGTGTTAGTTCAGATAAACTTTATAGAATTTATCTTATTATCTTATTGGTTATTTCCTTGTAGGTGCAAGGGGAATGTTAGAATGCAGTAGGCTTTGTGCGATAGTCAAATCTTTTAAAGTTTTGAGATTCCGTTCTCTTTACACGGTTAACGTATAAAAAAGCAACAACGACGTTGCATTTGAAGAAATTTTGTTTTCCAAAACTGACACAAATAACAAGGAATATCTCCAAAATGGTTCACTCTACAAAAAAAAAAAAAAAAAAAAAAAAAAAAAAAAAAAAAAAAAAAAAAAATACTATTTGGACATAGATTGTGTGTTTTAAGGAGATCTACACTTTTGTGGAATAAGATTTGGTCTATCTGTTACGGCTGAGTTATTCAAAAGTCATCCAGAGTAAGCAAGACTACATAGGCTATAGCCAGAAAATTCAAATATACACTTCATTTGTCATAAAAATATATTAAACTTGTGCCATTTTATTAAAAATCGTTAGAGCCCTTTAAAGGAAATAAAATTTTTTGAAAAATGTTCCATCTAAAGGGTAGTTTAGGGTGGGGCTGTTTTCTTCAAAATGTTCGTGTTGCATCCTTGAAAGACTTTAAACTAAAATACGAATTTTTGTTTTTAATCGACTTTTCGTTTTTGAGGGGTCCACAAACTGACAGACAAATACACACACGCACACGCGCGTACGGACCTTTTTCTAAAAGTGCTTTTTTTATTCAGGGGGCCTAAAACATATTTCTGGTGAAATCCTGACGTACCACTAGAGAAAGTAAAAATGTACTGAGATGAATTCTGAGCTATTCGCAGTTTTTTTAGAAAGATTAATTATTTGTAGTTGTAGTTGAAAGAGCGTCACTTCTTGTGGTAATGTATATCTGTAACAACAGTGCTGCAGTGTCGTGTGATTTGCTGGAACCATAAAGAAAGCGAGCACTGTCGATAAAAACCGGATGCGCATCTGGCATATAGACGAGGTCTTGTAATGAAGAAAAGCTGAATCATTTTACCCGTTATCCCTCTCCCCTTCACTGAGCCTGAAAATAATGGCTTTTAATTAGTTATATGACTGTGGACCACTCGCAGTTGGACGAGCCACAGTGTCTATAATCTGACTCATCTGCTGGAAATGACGTTCTATTGATGTCAATATAGTTAAAAGTGGGCGCCATTATATACGACTGTAACACTGTCTAAACACGATAGTCCTACTACTGTGAATTGCTACAAGAGCTCGAGAGGGCATTCATTCTCTGAATTGGATTTCAAAACCCGTTATCCCAACAGTGATAAAAATCTCTGACGTAACAGTAACCTAGCGCACAATAGCAATATTAAGTCCATATCTTCTTGAATGCATAGATGTTCATTTCAGCGCACTAGTTTCTTTAAATACCAATGCTGCCGGCCTTAAAAGAAAATTTAATACATTTCACTTACATTAAATACCTATGCCTAACCGTTTAATTGGCTGTGTGACGTATCTATAAAATACATGTAAATTTGTTAAGTTTTGAGATAACTTATCTCATATTGTAAAAATATTACATTTTTCAATAAAAAATTCACCTGCAGTCAAATGTAAGCTCGTCAGTTTCAAAGCGTGTCATTACACCGATTATTTTACTTGGGCCCTCCCCTTCCTTTACCACAGGTGCTTATTTTCACTACAGTTGCTGTCATTGGGACTCGTGACGTTTGACTTTGAATGGATGATCAGTTCATTGCGTATCGCCTTAACCATCACGGCTATTCGAATCGGCTAAAGTACCTCCGAAAGGGATATGAAAACCAATTTAGTAACTAGAGAAAGAACGGCATATGTAGAAAAATAACTTCCAAATTAAAGGGTTAAAAGGTTATTTAACTCCTTTTCATTTCCTACACAGAAGTAATGAATGACATTGCATATTAAATTCGACATAGATAGTTCAAATGTAGTACATTTATAAAAACTTTACTTTGTGGACAGCAAAACTTAAAAATAAAACGTCAAGTATTTTTGAGTTAGTTGGTAATTTTCCTTTCCTTTTATTTCTTTCTATTTTTATTTTTTAAAAAATTTGTAACACTTTTGTTAACATATGACACACTTGAGATACTGGTATAATAAATATAATTCATATTTTATGTTATACAAATACTGTTTATTCTATAACTAACTCTATAAGGCGGTACCGTGGCGGAGCGGCTAGAGCGTTCGCCTACTACCTACACGGCCCGGGTTCAATCCCAGGGACCCGCATCTGATATTGGTTGTGGACGAAGCGGCGTCTGGGAGGGGTTTCTCCGGGTTCACCGGCGTCCCCCACCAGCCAATTGTGTTTTTAGATAAATAAGTGAGCATTAATGTGGGTAACCAGGCTTACTGCAGGGAACGAAGAGAATCTGATGCGTTGCGTTCACATAGATTTCTATGCACTTCTAAATTTTCATCATACATTTATATGCTTTATTGAAGACAAACAAGAACAAAGTTAAACTATAGTCAAAGCTTCTAGATCACTAGGTGACGATGAGGTAAAAAAAGGACAAATGGTAATTTGCTGTTGACGTAATAAAGGATATTGCAGAAATGGTTTATGGGAAAAAAACAATATAGGTACGTTAGACATAAGTTTTTTGCTATAATGAGTACTAAGTAAAGAGGAGTTTGGGGTTTGGGATTTTCTTCGAAATCTTTATGTCACATTCTGGCTAAATGACGAACTTAAATTACAAGTGTCAGGGTAAACCGACATTTTGTGTTTGAGTTATTCTCAAACAGTCTTAAATGTGTATTTCTGGTAACATTTTGGATTTTTTTCGATGAAACGGAAATACTTCTGGTTTCCAGAGGTAGGGATTAAGGTTAGAGTTTTACAACGCATCAATCAAAAGCAATTCAGTAATATTACTAATGAATAGGTTTACTGAAGACTCAAGAAACCACACGATGTAATATAGTAGCAACACTGGCGCTGCTTACAGTCCAACTGCCTCGTAGACAGTGATTTTGAACTGCTGTCGTTATTCTGTTTACGTCGTACAAAGAAGTTCCCCACTTCACAACGCGATTGCGCGTTTAAGCAGAAAGAAATTCTCCTGAGCTAGTGACAGTAGCTTTTAATTTGCTCTAGCATCCGCGCTGTATGTCCGTCACCATCTAGAAACACACCTGAGAGATGAGAATTTAAAGGAAAATGATAAAAAGGAAATCTAGTAGATGAGGAATCACCGCAGAACTTGGCACAAAAAGAGGAAATCACGAAAAATTCTCAAGGTCAAGCTACGGTCGTACTCGGTACCTCCGTGTGTCAGATTTTACCACGGAGTGGCCTCGGTGGTATTTAGCGCAGTTAAGCAGTAGAAAAAGTATTGCCTTCTGACATTCTTGGAACATAAAGAAGAATTTGAAGTTGCTGTGAAACAAATTGAGACAGTTGACCTTCCGTGAATGTCTTGGAATTGATGGAGCTGTTGCGGAAACATCTGCACAAACATCTGATGTGCACTTACATCAATTTCTCTACTCACTCTTGCGAATGTATTCTTAAAAACGTTTATTCTTCCATCTACTCCAAGTTCATCGAGCTAAGCGTTTGTCAGTTTTATTACGTAAGCACAATGGCAATGAGGAAATAGGCAAAAGTTAAATCTTCAGAACTGCTTGTTATGTGATGGCTTTAACATTCAAATCTCTTTGCGTAGCCAGGGCATAAGAAACAAAGTACGACTTCTTATTTAAGAATACTATTTGAAAATTCAAACCAGTTATACTTTCCCTACTAGTAAGCAGAGGAAGTATTGTATTTAACCCAAAAATTCGATGTCGAGATTTCACCGAAAATATATGTTTTGAGGCCCCCTGAATAAAAAAAAGACATTTTTAGAAAAAGGCGCGCGCGCGCGCGTGTGTGTGTGTGTGTGTGTGTGTGTGTGTGTTTGTGTGTCTATCAGTCTGTAGACAGCATAACTCAAAAATAAAAAGTTGGTTAAAAACCAAAATTGGCATTTAAGTTTAACAACTTTTAAGGATGCGAGAAGAAATTTTTGAAGTAAATTCCCCCAGCCCATAGTACCCTTTACATGTAAAATACTTCAACAGCATTACAAAGATGTCTTTTCTTAGGTTCACGGGATTCCAAAACATGCATTCCAAGTAAAATAACGGCATCTATTTTGGGGTGGAATGTAATACTTTCTCTACGTAAAAATAAATTATTTTGGTTAGTTAATGGACTAACAATTTCAGCATCATATCACCACCACCGGCGTGCCGGAATTTTGTCGCGTAGAATCCTTCTTTACGCCAATATATATACCGACGTGCAATTGCCGCTTTTAAGCACACTTAAAACCATTGGTATGGGTCACAATTGAATCCGCGATCTTGGAATTAGCAGGCAGCGCCTAGCCAAGAGCTGCACAGACCTAAGCAGGAAAAATATCTGGTAGTGGAAAATACACACGTCTCCCCTTTGGCCAGACAGCAAAGCTACTGCAGCGCTATAGGGACGTTCATGGAAGCATGAAGTATCATCATCACCATCATCATCACCACTACCAATCACGGATTAAGCTTTTATAAGCCCGTCCCGGTTTCATGAAAGCTGAAATTGTTCAGTCCATCTTCGGTTTGGTCGTCCAACATTTCTTCTTGCTAGAGGTCTATACTTTATTAATAATTTCGGAAGTCTTTCTTCTGGCATTCTATCAATATGTCCTTTCCAGGTGTTCCTGTACTGTTCTTGTACCGTATTCGATCAGTAAATTTGAAAATGTTTCATTCTTTTCTTAGATCTTCATTTCTTTTCTTATCCAATAGGGTGTAACCTGCAGCACTCCTGAAGCATCTAATTTTTATAGCTTCTTCATTACTTGTCTTTTCGTAAGCGTTCAACATTCTGATCCATCCATCAAAAGAGGAACAGCCACCACTTTATATTCTTCCTTCTGGTTTCTTTTCCTGTATTTTTTAAAGTTTTTTTAAGGTATGTAAAGATTTTTAATATGCTGTTGGTGTTAATGTGAGACGAACGTAGATGTGATATTCAGCTTTTATTAATCTTCGTTGCAACGAAAGTCTTTACGAAGTTTTATTACTCGCGGCCTAGCATCAGTCTGAGAGCTGTAAGATTCTACTACTGTTGTAACAGGGAGTAGCATGGATCTATTTTATACATGAAACAATCAATATTGCTTTAATTAATGTTTTGCACAATTTATTGACACTTAAAAGTCATTAACCTTCTCATGAAACTCGTTAACAATCTTCTCGCTAAATATGGCGGACTTCTTCGCTAACAAACAAAATAGCTACACAGCCAATGATTGTGAAAAGTCAATGTTCTTTTCTAATCTCACTGCACTCGATTGATCTCAATCAATTATTGACGATATATTTCTTTTTTATGAATATCACAAAATTTCACAATTAATTATTCAGTTTTCGATGTATCTTTCTATTTCTCGTCGTTATAATATCGATCAAAATTACTTTTTCCTTCTTTGTATCACACTTGAACAGGTGAAATCAGCCTAGGCTGCATATATTTAACATAGTTATTTCAGATGGCTTATACAAAAGTACTGACTCGGGTACACTTTTTTGTGTAGTACAGATTATATCGTAAATATTTAAAAGCATTTACCGGTTCTAAAATTGTATTATCAATTAGAATTTTTGCTTTAAGGAGTGACATTCCTTAAATGCTAATATTTTAGTTTTACTTTCTGAAATTTTTAAACTATATGTTGCATTTATTTTATTCAAATTAAAAATTACTCTTTGTAGATCGTCTTCTGGGTTACAAATCACTACTCAATCATTGGTAAACAGGATTGTATTTGTTTCTTATGAAGTATTATAGAAACAGTTAAAGCATATAGGTTATGTGACAGTTACAAACAAATGTTTCCAAAACAGCTGCTTGTCGCATTTTTAAAGAATTGCTATCAGTTGTCGGAAACCCTGCATGAGCTTTGTTTCATTTTATAAAAGGAAGCAGGGTGCAATTTGAGACAGACGAAGCTATAATTCTGTCTAGATTCTATACATGTGCAAATTAGAAGAGAACTGGTTTCACATCAAAAGAAGGATGACGCAAGGGGCGAAAGAAAGGATATAAATAAGGACGTAAATATATATACGCGAAATAACAATCGTCTTCATAATAACCCCATCTAGTTTTAATTACAAAGTAAGAAGCATCAATCAAAATGATGAACGGTAGTCAGGGCTCTTCCTTCCCTAGGCCTTAATATCCATGCACGTCCATTTCATTATAATTTAGGTGAGTCTGCGACTTGGGAGCTCTAATAACTCTTCCCAATCTCTCACACACATCACTACCACCAGAATAGCATAGCAAAAACAGGGCTGACAATAATGCGAGAGTGAGAGGGGTAGAGTTAGCCAAGAATTACGATCTTCAACCCTCCTCCTCCTCGGACAGGGAAACTGCAGACTAGATGCTGAACTAAACGTTCGTGATATCCCATAACGAAACACATTATCGTGGTATGTAAATGCTGATAGTGCTCTTCTTTTGTCTCTTACCAGTTTGATTATGATCGTTCAGAGGGTGCGACCGTCGTTTCTTTACTAGTCGCGAAGGTGTGCGGCTACTTCCGGTTTCTAATGTTGGCAAACTTGATGCAGAAACACGCGCCTTAAAGTTCAATTTTCTATGGAGAGATTTGTTTTTCCCTGGTTCAATTAACTGCTTGCACAAGGAATTAAAAAATGTGTGGCAATTAAAATAATTGTAGGGTGAGACGTAAGGCTTATTTTAGCACGATCGTGGTTTTCTTAGCATTAGCATGGACGCAAATTCAGGTTTGCCAACATATATAACCATACTTGACACGTCACTATTTGACGCGTAAGAGAAGTGAAAGTATTGCCTTATAAAAATGTGCGTATGTAGTAACGGAGGGGGACACCTGGGCCCACCGTGACCCCGACATGGATCTATTGTGGACTACCCTCCCCCCCCCCCCCAGGGGGAAGGGATGATGCTATGTGAGACTGTACACTTGACAGAGCGGAGCCAGCGAAGCCCAGAGACGCACAGTAGTCCCTAACAGTTACAGATATTGACACCCGGCACACGAATTAAGCGTTTCCTTTACCCAGGGAGAGGGCGACGAGGCGAACCTTGTGGCCTGGACAGCAACTTCCAGGTGGACCAGGAAGGACGTTCCAGAGCGCACGCAACTGTGCCATCTGTCCACATTCGCCGGAACGTACTGTGATACACCAAACCCGAAAGATGACAAGGAAGGAAATGAGAAATGAGGGGAAAGGAATCCATAGAGAAGAGAATCCAGCCCAGCCCACGGAAAAGCCCAAGTCAAGGTAGTCAGTCCACGGGGATTGAACGTGGGACCTTCAAAATGCGTGTCGCACGAACTGCCGTGCACCAGCTTGCTCGGTTCCATCCACTTAAATCCATGCAAACTGATGGTGGGGGTAACGTCTCCTTTTCCTGCTTGAAATAAACAACAGAGTGCTGACAATACGAAAGGGCACTGTAGTTAATAACGCACTGTCCCGTGATGTTTACTATACGAACGTGCACAGTTCTAACCCTACATCCCTATGGTCTTATAAGTGGAAAAGTGAACTCGATCATAAACCACTGCGCAAATTCCAGCCATTCGCCACGTCTAAAGGTAGCGCATATATTTAGCCATCATCATCGAACAGCTTTTTATGAGATTCCACGATTCTAATGGTTATATGTTCCAAAATAACATCGGGTGACTAGCAAACTGGAAATAATACACTTAAAATTTGACTAGTAGTAACGATGGTAACTTGTTTGTATAGCTTTGAAACTTGAAACTGCTTAGATTTGAAGAACTTGCCATATTACTATTACAGGTGAAACTTTTAGTTTCTAATTTGTTCTTATTTAAAAGAAAATATATTTTCTCTTCTCCACCACTTACTTAAGTTGGTAGATTTACATATCCCAAATTCAACAAAAAGCATTATAAAAAAGTGTCTTGTCTTAATCTTGAAGCAATATAATAAAAAAATTAAACTTGAATGAACAATGAAGAGCATAATTTCATTATTTTCCAAGTATGTAACGCACCATCAATCACACACAACTATCCATTATGAAAAACCTGATTATTTTCTTTTATTTCTGTTCTCTTCCTTTTTTTCTGTCTTCTTCTTTTTTCCGATTACTTTCCCAAAAAAAGTGTTTCAAACATATGTGTAACACATTTACATGAGAAATAAAATGCAGCTAAATCTTAAGCTTTTTGTGAAAGGAGCAGGACAAAAATCTGATGTGTTGCACTCACATGACTTTCTCTACTCTTGTACTAACTATTCTTACAAACTCTTATTCCTATATCTTCTTCGTGTTAGTTCAGATAAACATTTGTACAAATTATCTTATTGCTTATTTCCTTGTAGGTGCAAGGGGAATATTAGAATACAGTAGGGTTTCTGCGATAGTCAAATCTTTTAAAGCTTTGAGATTCCGTTCTCTTTGCACACTTAACATATAAAAAATGAACAACGATGTTCCCTTTCACAAAAGTTTTGTTTTCTAAAACACACCCATAACAAGGAATACCTCCGAAATGGTTCACCCTACAAGAAAATTTATTCAGACACAAATTGTGTATTTTAGCAAAATCTACATTCTTTCTACGGTATGATTTGATCTATCTCTAGCAGTTTACCAGTTATACAAAAGTCGTCCAGAGTAAATACGACTACAGGGGCTATAGTTAAAAATTTCAAGATGTACATTTCATTTATCATAAAACTAATTCAAACATATGACTTTCAATCATAATCGTTAGAGCATTTTCAAGAAACTAAAAATTTTCGAAAAATGTTTCATGTAAAGGGCAGTTTAGGGTGGGGATGATGGAAAGTTTGCAGTGTGTTTCCTTCTCTTTCCATCGATGAATGCTTGAATCTAGTTTACTCATGTTTCATATAATTTCTTAGTTCGATATAACTTATAAGCAAAAATATATCGAATTAGCGTAATACTATTACAAGAAAAATAAAATAAATATTATAATTCAAGTGTAACTCAGGAAGTAAAGAGCGTTTGGCTTGAATAAATGAGAAAACATTATATTAAGAATTATTACATAATTGATGCTTATCTGATTTGTCCACAAAATCACCTTCATTGTTTAATCATTTGCCCACGGGCTCCAGAATTCTCGTGTTGCCTCCAGCGTAAACAAGGCAGTCATAATTTCACCAATCAAAGAATGAGAAATATTTTGGGAAGAAACCTGTAACTTCTCTTTATAATAATTTTATAAATAAATAAGTAAATGCCAACTTAGCCAGCGACGTGCATTCTCACACCCACCCAGACATACCTGATAAAAATATCCCATAGTTCATCATGTTACAGCCAGCAGCAAATTCATGAAATACAGATATATTGCAGATATCAAAAGTGTCGCACTAAAGAGACGTTAACCACTTTCTCACATTTATATTGTTCATTATTGTATCACCCTACATTTTCTTCATTTAACAGTGAATTTCTGGAAAATGTAACATTTGAGCATTCAAGAATTGAATACCTCTCAGCTCATAGTTCGTTTTGAACAATCACAGAGTGCACAATTACTTTGTTCTGGCATTTACACAAGGCATTTGACAGTGGATGGAACTCAAATAGCGAACTCCTTAGCAGACATGCGCAAATGGTCGTTACTTCTTGGACTGCCTCGTATATAATGAATATATCTTCCTCCTTAACATGGATTAAGCCTTTAGACGTGTTCCGAGGTTAATCAAACTGCTCTCTCTACCTCAATCGAGGTCGTCCGATGTCTCCTCTTTCCACTTTCTTTGATATCTGTTAATTTCTTCCACAATGTTATCTTTTCCTAGTTTTTCTCTTACAACCACATTCAGGAGTTGATCTTTTCTAGTAACACCCAATAAGGGCCTTAAAAATCTTATCTGAGACGCGTCCAGTCTTGATATTTCCTTGCTTTTTATTACTCATAGGCATATTTTAACAAGTGTTTGGATACTAATCGTAATTTAAGATCATTTTTCATATTCCTGCCGAAAGGTCATCTCCATTGATTTTATTAGGTTTTGATATTTTCTTCCATTTCTGTCTTTCTATCACTTACTGATATATCTGAACATAAATTCTTAAAAATAGGCGCCTCTTTAGTTACTTGCCCTCCTATTACGACGTTTACTCGAAAGTTTTCTTTTCCTATCATAGCTTTTTGCTCCCAAAATTACTATATTATCTTGCTTTATTATCTCATTCAAATTAAATACTGATTTCTGTATGTCTTTCTCAATCTCCTACAGTAACGGCTGACTACCTCCAAATATAACAGTATCAAGATTAGTATTATTTAATGTGTTTGTTTTGGGTTCACGTTTGGTTCTTCACAGCCTTGTCTCAATACTATACTGACTTTAAGTTCTTGTTTTTAATTATCCATTATTATCTTAGTGCTGATTGCACTGATCAAATTCTTAGCGATCTTATATCCTTCTAATATTTGCCATAGCCTTAAATGGTCTACCCTATCATACGTTCTTATGTAATCCATAAATAGTTCTTAAATTATATTCTGTTCTTTTTCTAAAATATGTTTTACAGTGAAGATAGCATTAATTCACGATCTACCTTTCTTAAAACCGTTTTGTTCTTCAACCAGTATTCTCTCTGCTATAGGTTACACGTTTTACTTATAGGAAGCCTAGGCAGCCTCCTGTAATAATTTGTTATGTAGCTGGCCTATGTTGGCTATGATTCCTTTTGTTTCCGTTGCAATTAATGAAGGGAAGCAGTGTTTGAAATTGACTTTTGTCTTTAAATACCAATAAGTATACTTGAAAGTGTGATTATCAACGAATTAAGTGACATTCGTGAAGTTTGAACTGCAGTATGAACGTTCTGCATAGAACATTAATCGGAAGGGTTTATCAGATGTAAATTGATTTGTATAATAACGACGAATCCGCCATTATTTAGCGGATTATTTAGCGAGGTGAAAAGTGTCAAGATTACTATTTGAGAAGTGTTTATTAATATCAACAAAGAGTAATCAAAGCAACTTCTAACTTTATATAAAAGCAGTTCATCCGTATCGCGCCCGGGATAGACAGAATTTAAAAGGATTCTACAGTCACCGATTGCAGCTAGGCCAGGGAATACAATAGCATAACATTACAACACCAACCAGTGAGAAATGTTAATTGCTATATATTTTATACGCTGTACCTAAAAGGGAATTCTTCTCAATCGATATGCGTAATGTGAATTTTTCATTGATAGAGAAAATGGTTTGAATGCATCACATCAGATTATTTTCGCAAAAGTGTATTTCCTCTTTCTTTTCTTTTTCAAAGGTCACCAGAGCATGCTAAATGTAAAGCTTAGGAACTAAATTTAGTTTAATTTAGCAGTTAAACAATTTTAACTCCCAACTTCAATAAAAAGTGGTTGAAGTGGAATTGAAGGTTGAATTTTGCTGTGTTTTGCATTACAGTAAGTGAAGCCGATTGTGTTATGGTAATGCGTCATAAAGCCGTCAGTAATGCTGTGATGTGCGCTTAATTCAAATTTAACAACTGCACTATTCAGCATTTCTGGCAGCTCACGTGCTTTGTCAATCAATACAGACGGACAATCTTCATTATACCACAAGTTTCTCCCATACTCTTCCTGCCAGAGCTGACGTCACTGATTTGTAGCTGAGGCACCTAGGTTCAAAACCCAAAAGGTTTATTTCATGAAGTTGGCTTTCCTTCTGTTTCTTGTTAAGATAAAAATCTCTAAAAAAATAATACTTCAATATGGGAACATTTAAATATATAATAGTTACCCTTTAGAAACACATATAAAGCTATTTTTGAGCAAAATTATATATACACACATATCAAACATGATATTTTAATCAAAATCGTATTCCCTTTTTTCGGGAGAACAAATTAAAGAAAGAAGTTCAAGTAAATAGACAGATAGGAGGAAAGTTTCCATAAGAATTCGCCAACTTCGCTTAATACTTCTATACAAACTTTTTTTTAAAAACAAACTAAACCCCATCATAACACCCTAAGCGGGCCAGGGTCTACAGATTCTGCACTCTACAGGGGGGGGGTGCACTGGGGTGCAGAACTGGAAGGTGGGACGTGTCACAGCCCCGGGAACACCTGGTCAGTTATATGGTCTTCGCAATCTGGACCGCTACTCAATTGGCCCCTCGGGTACCTAACTAAGCTGAGTGCACTCCGTACCAGACCTTACTTTATTTGCGAACTTACAACTTTACTAAGAGTAGTATGCTTTCAGGTTGGTTAATGTCTTCAAGCAGACGGGCAACAAAAATCATGACGCAAAGTGGGCGGCATGAATGCTCTATCTCAGCGATGTTCTTCTTTGAAGGCGGAACAGGCACTTGATTGCCTATGCCATAAAGTGAAGAAGAAGAAGAAGAACATTCCCCCTGCAAGGACAATGTTCCCAAATTATCAAATCTGTATCTTTAATAGTCATTGAGAAAATGTGTCTTATATTCTGTACTGTCAGATTATGCTGTTAGATTAAC
Source organism: Tenodera sinensis (assembly GCA_030765045.1). Lineage (NCBI taxonomy): Eukaryota > Metazoa > Arthropoda > Insecta > Mantodea > Mantidae > Tenodera > Tenodera sinensis. Next base: position 69,968,017 of record CM060968.1, read on the forward strand.
TAATTCATAACTTCGGTTTCTATAAATATACGATTTGAATTCGAATTTTGACCCAATTTTTCATGTCTAAATAACGGCAATAGTAAAAATAGTTTAGAACTAATTTAATCAGTGACAATGATGAAGATGGTGATTATGATGATATGTTGCACTTTATTTTCTTTACAGACACAGTTTCACTCTCATTTGACGTTTGGATAATTTGAGGGATAACAGAGTATCTGATAGTTTCTTGGAAAGAATGGAATGTTACTCATCTAGTATGTGCCAAACTGAACTTTTGCCAAAATTCATAATGTGACGTTTGTGGGGCAGCGTAATTATATGTTATTTATTGTATTCCACCCCAAATCCCCAGTAGGGAGACGAGGATGGCAAAACTGCGGAGCAGTTGAGCTTTTAAACAAATAATTTCTGCTATCAACCTTAGCATTATAAAACTTACTGAAGGACTTCAATGGAAATGAGGCACAGCATGCCAATGATAGCAATGACGTGGTTTTTATAGCAATGTCGTCATACCAAGTCCAAGTTGTCGTGGCTTAAAAAGAGAAGTATCATTTTGTGACACTCTTTTCTTTTAGCAAAAGATGCAAAATATAAGTATTAAATTCTGGATTAAGAGATACCATGCTGGGCTGAAATAGGCTACATTCCTATTTGTCTGTAGCAGCTCCTCACTTCTGCCCCAGGAAAGGAACGCGTGTAATGACAGCAATCCTGCCCTATTGTAGAGGACTGAGTTTGGATCCCATTTGGGGAGGATATAACAGAAAGTTCGGTTAACTCAAACTGACTCCAGATTCAGCATCAACAACATCTTATTCTTGGATAGATGGCAGCCAGTTTTCACGAAAGTGAGGCAGACCCCTGCACCATAGAGTTGGACTGTGTTGGTCTGTAATTCAACTATATTAGGTATTCTTGTCATATGCCATTCCATTGTTATTTCAGTTAAATTATATCGACTGGCTGCAGAAGCGATATCGGGGCCTTCAAACGACGACACTAGCCAGATAACGTAAGCCAGGGGTAGACAGATAGGATGTTAGCCAGGGTGCCAGACAGAAGTACCAAGTAGGTGACGTCAGACAGGGGGTGCAGAGAAGTAGTATAAGCTTGGTGACGTCAGCCAGGGTATCATTCAGGGGTGTCATCCAGGTGACAACCTGAGGATGTCAGCCGGATGGTGATGGCCGTTGATGTCAGAGTGTGTAAGGCACCTGGCGTCAGACAGGGGTGTCAGGCAGATGATATCAGTTAAGAGCTGTCAGACCAGTATGTCAGCCATGGGTGTCAGCCAGGCCTGATTTTGTCATAAGGGACATTAAGGAGAACAACCTTTTGAGACTGTCGAACTTTCTGAAATATACGAATTTAGTGCATTAAGAGGTGTAGGTCAAACCTTAAGTGAAAAAAGAGGACAATTTTGAAGTTTAGCATCTTATCGGAACTCTTAAACTTAATTTATTTCATTCATTATTTTTGCCAATTATTTAGAAAGTTTCAGAAATTAGTCTTAACACGATAATAAATAAAAGTTATGGCTAAAAATTTTCCAGAAACTAAAAATGTAAGTACATGCTTTTAAAAATGATTTTACTGACTTATAATGGAGTTTTCTTTCTTCAGTAATTTGAGGCATTTGTCAAGAGGATAATGCCTGAAATACACAGTTCAAAATTGGTTCCAAAATTGCACTGCAAAGACGTTTTTCCTGCGGATCACTTAACACCAGAACATATTTTATAGATACCACACAAGAAATTAGTAAAAAAATTTGGAATTCTTGACACATAATATTGACAAATATGTATTAAAAACAAATATAATTGCTTAAGAAATAAAATAATTCTACATCTGACAGATTGATCACGTTCTAAATTAAGTTGATCCATACGTAATCCGTAGGCACATGTCTGTCAGTTACGAGCAAATGGAACATCGTTGTTCATGTTTTTTATATTAAACCTGCTCAGAGAACGGGATCTCAAAGACTTAAAAGATCTGACTCTCTGTCAAAGCCCACTGTATTCTATACCCCTTGCACCTACAAGGAAATAAGCAATAAGATAATTTGTACAAATGTTTATCTCAACTAACACGAAAAAGATATAGGAATAAGAATTTGTAAGAATAGTTAGTACAAGAGTAGAGAAAGTCATATGAGTGCAATACGTCAGATTTTTCTATTAAGGTCTCTCTAGGCTGCCAATATTTTAACTTTACTTTTTGAAATTTTAAATTATATAATGCACTTATTTTATTTAAATTAAAATGGGTCCTTCTAGATTGTCTTCTGAGTTACAAATCACTACTTGATCATCAGGATACGACACTGTGCTATTTGTTTTTCTCTTTTTCACTCATCTTTATTGAATGTGCAGAGTTTCATTAACAGACTCTCCTTGCACACAGGTTCGTTCTTGCTCTGAGCTATAAATCCAGGCAACTAAGGTACCTATATGGGCATATTTCGCTGGTTTTTGATCAGAACGCTGCGAGTAAAGTAAAACTTGGAAGGATCGTTTCGGCGATTTTTCATAAAAGAGAAACAAAAGAAAGATAACTACGTGGTTGGGGAGTAAGACGTCATGTGCCGCAGAGGTAGCAAGTGTGCTCGCCCGGACACTTCTGTTGGCACCCTCTTCTTCCATTATTGTCTTCTTTTGTGGTCATCCAGAGATAGAAGCATCTTCCAATCTCCCCCCTTTCAATCCTCACTCGTCTATCTTTTGTTTCTCGATACTTCTCTCATTGTTTTCTTTTATATATATATTTTCCCTTGTTCTTCTTTGTTGATGGGAAGATCTCTGTTCTGGTGGCGACTTCTTGAAGAGGAACCTCCCCCCACCCCTCCTCGCAAGCAAGCAGTGACCGGAATATGTGGAGGACTGAAGTGTCGGGTGGGTGGGGTCGGTCCTAGCTGAAGATGTGACTGTTGGACGCAGAAGGTGACGGCGTGGAATTGCCACCCTTTCCAAGTGAGCTGTTGTGAGCGAGAGAGAGAGAGAATGTGCTGGAAGAAAGTTGCCATCTAGAAATGGGAGCAAAAGTTTCGTCATTCCAGAATGACACGAGTGGTCTTTATAGCTTCCTCCACTCCGCTGCTGCTGGAGCTGTTCGGACTGCTACTGCTACTGCTGCTGCTATTGACAAAAGCTTCCATCTCTCTCCATCCACTATGGCTGCCTCCCTCCCTCCCTCACTTCAAACACTTCTTAAGCAAATCACAACCTCCGCCCTCATTAGCCTCCATTTCAGATTTAAGTTTTTCAGCGTCAAATTAATTATGTCACAATTCAAGGGATTCGAAGGCAATCTGGCCAATTTTACTTTTTTTCCGCTTTTGCAACGATAAAAAACATATATCAACGAATCCATTATTTGTATTTACTCTACCCTATAATTAAGAAAATTCAGTGTTTTAACCAAACATTGAATATCTAGATTTCACCTACTGAACTTAAAGTACTTTTAGAGAAGTATGTAGATGTGTGTGCGCGCGCATATGTGCGCATTGTCTTGTACCAGTATCTCTAAATACCATAACTGAAAAATGAACACTTGAATGAATAACAAAATTTGTATTAACCCACTAATTCAGTCCTCTCCAACGTGGCATCCCACGACTTCTAATACTTATTTAACATGGATTAAATGTGCATGAGCAGATAAAAAAGCTGGACAGCACTGCTTAATGCTTAATGGTTCGTCAAAGTTTTACAATATTTTAGCAGTTTTATTTGTGAATTACTTATTATATTGGTCACTGTTTATTTTAAGTGGGCCCTCCCCATTCTTTTCTATAGCTGTAGTCGCTGGGATTAAATTCAACGACGTTCTGCTTTGAATGGATGACTAGTCTAGCCTTTAACAATCGTGTCTATTCGGAATACTTCCTTTAAGGTGTCCGAGACAGACACAGAAACAGGCACTTATAGACATAAGTGTTTTAGTATTTTATTTTTTAGCAGTATTTCCAACGATTTTGATTCAAATACTGTAGGTTCAGAATGTTGGTATCACTAATAAAAATTACTATGCGCTGAAGATATGTGTGTCTTTGTGAAATTATTTACTAGGAATTCACCTTCTCAGCTTTAAAATATTACGTCATTTCCATGACATCACGAGAAACAAGTGAAGAACGCGTAAAGAAAGAACAAGAAAAGATTGAGCACCAAATACCTCGGAAATCGTAATAGCGTTACCAAATTTTGCGTGTTTAATGAGACCTACATTGTTTCTATAGTAAGTTTTTGCACATTTCTTATAGTTTGCTAATAAAAAAAACAAATGAAGAGGACTGCACAACCTTTTCGCAGAAAATTACTAACATGCGTCTTACTAGCCAGGTAAATATATAAAATATATGGTATGTTAATAAATATGGCTTAATTCATTGATCGGAAATTCTGTGGTAGTTAAAATGCAAATAAAATTTGAGTAAATCGTTTGTTTTAGTGAGTTACCCTTTAGCAAACATTTGTTCCTTTTATCTCACACACACACACATGCACACGCACACGCACACACACACAGATATATATAATATATATATATATATATATATATATATATATATATATATATATATATATATATATATAAACATTTTACCAAAGAAAGAATTAGAGAACTTCATAACTACTGACAAGAAACTCAGCTCAAATAATTCATTAGTTTCTAAGTATTTAAATTATGGTTATTTAATGGAAAGCATCAGAAAAATACTTGAGTAAAATAAAACGCAACAAAATTCCCACTATGTAAAGGTGGTCTGAATAATTTTTAGTTTTGTATTCTTAAAGGATTTCCGACTCAAATATGACATTTATGACTTTCTGTTTTGTAGCCTGCAGTTTATAGACATCTTTACTAAAACTGTTATGTGCTAAATCCACATGAATTTCACCAGCGACCTATCTATAACTTATTCTTCCACCTTCATGTTAATCAAGACAACCATTTGCATATTTGATTTTGTTAGACATTTTATTATAGCTAAAAGGGGAATATAAGGGGCTTAAGCGATAGTAAAAATGTTTTAAGACCATAACGCTTTGTGATAATTGAAAACGCGTTCATTTTGCATCACCAACAGAAAAAGTCTGATGTGTTGAACTCACATGACTTCCTCTACTCTTGTACTAACCATTCTTACAAACTCTTATTCCTATATGTTCTTCGTGTTAGTTGAGATAAATATCTACTAAAATTATCTTATTGCTTATTTCCTTGTAGGTGCAAAGGGAATATGGGATTGCAGTAGGCTTTGAGCAATAGTCAAATATTTTAAAGCTTTGAGATTCCGTTCTCTTTGCATGCTTAACATATAAAAAATGATCAACGATGTTGCATTTGGCGAAAGTTTGTTCTCCGAAACTGACAGAAATAACAAGGAATATTTCTAAAATGGTTCACTCTACAAAGAATATGTTTGGACATAAATTATGTGTTTTAGAGAGATTTACATTTTTTTTAGAGCGACCCTTTGTCTGTTTCTTACGGTTTACGAGTTATTTAAAGGTCATCCAGAGTTGACAGGAATACATAAGCTATAGCCAGAAAATTCAAATATATATTTCATTTGTTATAAGAATATCTAATGATATTATTAGGGAGGAATTTTCTTCAAAATCTTTGTGTAGCATCTTTGAAAGACAACAAACTTAAATACCAGCTTTGGTTTTCAACCGAATTTTCGTTTTTGAGTTATTCTGTCCACAGTCTGACAGACACACACACACACACACACACACACACACACACACACACACACACACACACACACACACACACACACAGGGACTTTTTTCTAAAAATACCTTTTTTTGGATTCAAGAGCCCTCAAGCATATATCTACTTACGGTGAAATATCGACATCGAAATTTTGGGTCGAATATAATACTTCCTTTACTTCCCCTAATTGATTTTTATGTTGATGTTGGTGACAGACTTTTCGTTTATGGTACAAACGGCATCAGAGGAAGAGGTGGTAGAAAGGGAGTGCAATAAATTAATTAAATTAAACAAAAGAAAAGTAAGAGAGGCAAAGAAAAGCGAGAGAGAGAGAAATGTCATTAATCCAACACAACTCTCTCGGAAGCAGTTCAGATATGAAGCGAGTAGTGCAGAGGCAAGACAGAAATGGAAGGAAATCTTTGCTCCCCGTCACTCTGGGAACTTGCTCTCATAAACTGCCGTTACCGAAAGTCATCAACCAACTTCAATATTACAAACAGGGAGCGAGTGAGCCAGCGGCAATGTATACACACTGCACAACTCCTCCAATATTTTCTTTAGCTTTTCTGAAAATGAAAATATAAAAGAACAGACAATGCGAAGCGTCTTGTGTTTCAAAAACTCTGCAAGTCAAGGAAACTTTGTTTGTGAATTGGGTTGCCGTATATGATTCTTGAATCTTGAAGAAAAACAGCTTCTAATATGTTACCAAGCGGGATGGCTCAGAACATGTGTTCGATTCTCGTGGCAGACATTCCTAAGTCATAAGGTTTTTCGGGCTTTCGCCGACCTGGAGATTAAATTCTAGTAATCATAATTATATTCCCTGAATTTCCTGTCACTCAATTTCACCTCACTTCTCATTTTATTCCACCTGTCATCCTGTTTGGCTATTTCAGGGTTCAAGTGTCGGTGGAAAATCAGCAGGGGGAAACGCTTATACGAACCGCTGCCGGGGAGTTTAAATTTGTAGAGCTGGCGCAACAAAATCTTTCCAATCTGCAGCATGCGCAGAAGGCTATTTTCGTAACGTAACCTGATACCTTTTGCAGAGCGACAGTATCCCTATTACGGGATACAGTATCCAACAACGTCTCGAGGTGTGCAGATCGCAATGAATAAACACACGGGAATAGATAGTAGGAGCGGCAGGTGCAATGTGGGGAGTTCAGTGGCATGAGACCTAACTTTATCCGAGCAGTACCGAAGTCTCGCGCAGCTTTCGTTGGCAAGCTTTCGTTGCGTTACACCTAACTGCTTGGAACCTTGCCCTCTGCTGTCACTTCTACTCAGGAACGATCACTATTAGTATACTCTCACCTCCCCCTCCCTCCTGGGCGGTGACCGACCAGGAGCACAGGCACAAAAGATTTTTTTAAAGGTCGAGGTATTAGGTCCTTTTTCCAAACCTTCTCATTGAGTCATAAGGAGGTTATTTGTATTCTTTGTGTTGATTACGTTTATTGGACATTCCCTAACTATATTTATTTTCCCTTGTGATTCCCTAAGAAGCATATTAAACCAGTCTAAATATCACTGAAGCGGTAGTTTCCGTGGGGAGGTCCGGGCTTCAAATCCCGTTGAATCAGCAAACCTTCGTTTGTTACGATGGTTTTCACAGATCGGAAAATATTAGGTAGATTATAATTACCTCCACGAATGTTTCTAACCCTCACTTCTTCCTTTTCTTGTTGTTGTTGTTCTTCTTCTTCTATCCATTGCTCTCTATCCCTTCCACCACAATCAAATTGACCTCGCCATTGTTTTGTGGTCTTGGTACTTTGCAAAATGGTTTCTCGATAAGGTCGATGCTCTCATTTGGGAGACCTTAGGTTCGAGTTTCATTGCATGCCCTTTCTGATTTGAGTTCTTCGTGGCTTGGTTTTTACTGGACAGTAGGTGATTGTTGTGGTGATTTCTCATTTTCCTTATTTTTATTTTCCCGTAGACACTAACTTTCTTAATTATGTGTCATTTATCTGATTATAACGTGGCAACTCCCATATAGTTTTGTTTTATAAGCATTAACTCAAAATTAAATTATTTAATTTAAATTTCTAACTTTTACACAGTTTTATATAGCCTTAAAATTAATTACTGAAAAACATATCAAAAATATATATGAATATTTTAGACCTACATCTGTGCAACATTTTGAAAAGCAGAATGTTCAGAGTAAATAATTTCCAAAAACCTCAAACTAGCAAATTGAGTTGTTGACACACAAAAAAATAAGAGGTTAAACAACACGGTAAAAAAATAATTGAAAATAAAGAGTCATAATATAAGAACATAAATTCATTTAAAGTCACTTTAACAGATGGTGCACAAATGATTCTTCAAAATTTGTATATAACCTTTTAATCTAATGGAAAATTCCTGGCAGAAATACAGAAGCTGTTTTGGGATTGTCACATGATATTTATAATATAAAAGGTTCAAACACATTTTGAATTCAAGCCTACTAAGTATCCTTAAAGTCGTGGAATATACCTAGATGGCAAATTAAGCGATGTTTATACTAATTTTAAGATAGCATCTCCTAAACTCCGGGGAGATAGGGCTTATTCACTTTTAATTCTGGGTTTTGACCTTAACAATAACAGTGGACATTTAGTTACCTCTAGATAAAATGTCCTTGATTGAGATTATAAAAATAAAATTCCTATTACCGTGCGTGAGTTATATTTGGAGAGCAGTAAACCCAAACTCGTGCTTTAGGGACTGTTATTATAAAGTGGAACGCGACGCGCATGCGTATAATTCCAATAGTTAACGAGATGAAGCGCTTAGCGACAGTCAGATCTATCTCATTAGCGTCCGAAGTGATCATGGCCGCCGGTTGGTTCACTTCAAGGCGAGTTTGGAGCTGTCGCCTTTGTCGGTGATATCCTGGTGGTCCATCACTGTCACTGTCACTAATCACCTCTGTTTCATCACTGTCCCACAATGCACCTCTGATGGTCCATCAATATCCGCTTTGTGGCATTGTTACGAAACACAACTTCTCGATTTATTTTAACAGGCAGCGGTCGGTACTTTCCAAGCGTCCTCTCGGGGGCTGATGTTTTCTCAGAAATACATTCATTATATGGTTGTTAGTGCCAGTTTGGATTAATCATGCAACATGTTCGAAGTTTTTTTAATTTATTTGTATTGAAATGTAATAAATAAAACTCTTTTAAAATGTATTGCTTAAACGCTTTTTAGATAGTGCACTAAAGTAGATGTTTTGGCGTGATTTATTATTAATATAAATTCAAGCTTATAACGCTCAGTGGAATAAAATTGCTCCAGCCCTTTTTTCTTGGAATGGAAATTATATTAAGCAAGTTCTTCTATCACAGAATGATGAAACTGTGTGGTTTCGTGTTAAGATAATTTAGTAGATTTGTATGTGGTAAGATATTTTTCGTTTTTACCTTTATTTCTAAGGCAGGATATCAGTTCCTTACCTTTTTGGTGCTTGTTGTTCCTGGTTATAATTCAGTTGATGATTGCACTACAGGCGTTGGCGACGGAAAACCTACTATTACCTTATGTACAACGCCAAGATTTTATCCTTACACACAATTGACTTCTTCATGCCCTTTATTTCGACTTTAAGGACGTATAATATACATTATACGTATACAATCGTTAGAGCCATTTTCCAGAAAATTAAGAAAATTTAGAAAATTTTTGTAACACATAACATTATAGTTTATAAATTGTACGTAAAATATGTCAACATTGTTCCTCTCATTTTAAAGTTCATATGATATTTCAGCAGCTGAGAAAATTTGAGATTCCTAGCTGCAATAGTTTTAGAGAGAATGGTACTATATGTATAAAATTATAAGCTAGGAAAATGCAAAAAACTAAAAGCCAGAAAAGAGTTTTGAAGTGCGCCATGTTATTTAAATGCGATTTTGACGACTATAAAATGTACAAAGTCCACACATTTATATCAATGGATGCAGAAAAGAATAGAGATTTCAATAATGAAAAGATAAAAGTTGATTTGTTTGACCCCAGAAACTACAATGAGCTCTTAAGCTTTTTAATGAAAACGTAACACAATTCCTGTTATTACCTTCAAAACAATTGATTACACAGAAAACCTTTTAGTGTAAGTTTATAATTCACAGTAACGCATAAGACCAGGAAATAAAACTAACTCTTGTCAAATATAAAAAATTGATAGTCTAGAAGTCAAGTGAGTTTAAAAAATCGGTCATTATTTAAACCTATGTGGCGTTATCGATATTTATAAATAATTAATTTTCTTTCTATCCAAATGTTTTCTACAGTTATATGTAAAATTAAATTAGTTTTGTAGAAAAAGATTTGGTCATTATAAGAACAGTTTAAGTATCGGTATCCTGTTTTTGGGTAAGATTTATGATTCAGACTAAAATAAATATAATTAACAGGGTGTAAAAAGGCAAATTTGATATTGGTAAGAGCTGGCGACAGAATACTTTCACGTCATATTCTGAAAGTAACTCAGAAATAAAATCTCCAGAATATCTCAAAATAATAAATTTGATATGTTTGAGTATTTTTATTTTTCCTGCTACTTATTTCTGGTGGGGTTAAGATTAGGAAGACACCTCGCCGCCTGGGGGAAGAGATGAGGTGAAGGAATCACAAAAGGTTAAGGTAAATGTCAGAAGATCAGACGTTGAATGATATTAACCTCGATTATTTCATAATAAATAAAACATGAACTTAAATAATATACGTATATCTGACCAGAAAACGTTAAATTTTACAACAAATAACCCAGAACATAATCATTACAGTTAGCGCAGTTCAACTTACACAGACTGCCAAAACAAAAAAGCGAAATCTAGGAATTAAATTAATTTCAATTTTTCATTATTGTTACAACCGAAACCCAGTTAAAAGCTCAACTACATTTCAACTTATTTTTAACATAACAACTAAACTTTTTGTGGATAAATAAATTAATTACTAAAACAATAATCGTTAAAAATCTGATGTACCTTATTGCTAATTTCCTTGTAGGTGCAAAAGGAATATGGTATAATGTAGGTTTTTTGCGACAGTTAAATCTTTTATAGCTGCTCTCTATATGAAGGCTTTGATATGCCGTTATCTTTGCACGGCCAAGAGATAAAAAGTGAATAATGACCGTCCATTTAAAAAAGTATAAGTATTGCAAAACTTACAGAAATAACCAGAAATATTTCCGAAATGATTCACTCCACAAAAAATACGTCTTGACATACATTGTGTTTTAACGAGATCTACATTTTTGTATAGTAAGATTTGGTCTATTTCTTACGGTTTACCAGTTATGCAAAAGTCATCAAGAGTAAATACGACTACATGAGCTATAACAACAAAATTCAAAGTATACATTTCACTATCCATAAAAATATCTTAAACATATGGCATTTTAATCAAAATCGTTGCAGCCATTTTCCAGAAAGTCAAAATTATCGAACAATTTTGCATGTAAAGGGTAGTTTAGGGTGCAGGAATTTTCTTCAAAATTTGGTTTTTAACCGACTTTTCGTTTTGGGGTTGTCTCCACAGACTGACACACACACACACACACACACACACACACACACACACACACACATACACACACACACACACACACACACTCGTGAGCGCTGACCATTTTCTAAAATTGTGATTCAGGGCGCTTCAAAACATGTATTTCCGGTGAAATGTCGACATCGAATTTTTGGGTAGAACACAATACTTCCCTACTTTATTATACGTCGTAGAGAAAGTAAAAACAGTTGTCAAATTGAAATGAAGTACTACTTCGATTTTTAATCGATTGTAATGTGTCATAAATTGTTTTTAGCGATTTATGGGATGCAGTTGGCCACACTGACTAAACAAAATACTGATGTAGTGATAATATCAACAAAAGAATGACCGGCTGGTTATTTGTATTAATTTGAAGCCTCTATGTAACAAATAATCAATGAAATAGCTTGCATTCTGCGATGTTATTTGATTAATGCAAATCGACGTTACAATTATCTGCTTTTGTTGTAATCTCCTAGTGAGTCGAACATATCTGAGAGAGGCGAGCATGACGATTGTCTGGAGGTCTAAATGAAGAAAGAATCTGGTATAAAAACAAAGAGAAACGTGTAATAATGAAAAGGGCGTGATCAGAGCAGGGTCACATGCACCTCTGTTTGCACCTGCTGCCAAGCTCATTCTTCCGGCATTCCCTTAACAAATATTCTCTTTTCTCGAAATAATGATATTTTCATTTTCTTTTGGCAAAGTGTTGCCATAATTTGTAGGTGGCGCCTGCCTACCCCTGCAATACGTCCCTCTCACAATATGTTCCTTCCCTCCCCCCCTCTCTCCCTCACTCCCTCCCTCCCAAACTGGTGAACTTCCATACACACGTCGCAATTCCTATATCATATACTAGAGCTACCCGGGCAGAAATTGGGACGTCTTGCAGTCGAGAAGTGCAACAAGAAAAAATAGAACGGAGCTTGAATATGAAGTGCCAATAATTCAACATCCGGGTGCTTGAAATGGCCAGTAGGTAGCAGCACCGGCGGAGGATTGAAGAGTTTTTTGCATGCCGCCAGCTCGGGACGAAAGATTTGTTTCTCAGTGCCAGCATGTTCTCATTCCTGCTTCTCTCACACGGCAAGCAACAACACCAACCATTCCTTTTTCTCCCTAGGTTTGGTGACTTTAAGGAACTTGGGAAGTTCGAGTTGTGCCGTTGCAGACGCAAGGCTGTTTCTCCTGTTCCTTCTGCTCCTATTTCTTCTTCTTCTTTCTCTCTTCTTATCCCTTCTTCTCCTTCTCCCTTTGCTCCTTCATCTCTCTTATTATCTATCTTCTTCTCTTCCTTCTTCCCCTCCTTTTTCTTCTCCACATCTTTTTCCCCATCTTTCTTCTCCTTCTCATTCTTCTCATCCTTCTCCTCCTACTCCTCCTCATTCTCTTTCTTCACCTCCTTCTTTTCCTTTACCTCCTCCTCCTTCCCCTCCTCGTTTCCCCCCTCCTACTTCCCCTCCTACTACTGCCCTTATTTCTTTGGAAATACAACGTGCTGTGAGATTCAGTTCTATGAAACACTGTTTTCTTTCTCTACTACACATAATAAGATAGGAAAATATTGTAATCCTCCCAAAACTCCCAAGTCAGTTTTTACCAGAAATATGCGTTTTGAGAACCTCTTACTGTGAATAGTATAACTCATAAACGAAAAGTCGATTAAAAACTAAACTTGTTATTTAATTTCAGCCTCTCCTTAGGATGCAAGACGATTATTAAAAAAAATGTCCCATCTCAAAGTATCCGTTACATGGAAACAAATACAGTCATGATAATAACAATAATAAAAATAATAATGATAAGCAGAATGATGATCATGATCACAAAAAATACTAACAAGAATAGTATAATAACAGTAATAATAGTAACTATAACTACAACCAAAAATAAAAACAATAAATAATACTAAATAAAATACAACAATAAGGAAGAAACGAACAAATGCCAATGAAACATTACGTGCCCTCATGCTTGCACTCAGCCTGAAATTCATAATGTTAGAAAGCACCATATACAGGAGCGAGTTTATTCCCTGGAAAGTAAAGATCCTGTAAGTAATGTGAAACCTTTTCGATTGTTTATACTGTTATGCCCTATTATCACGGACTACACACGCTAGTTCAACTGCCTCTCATCTCACATCTTCGCTGAGACAGAATACACAACGGTCTCTCAATGGCGTAGACACCCACCCACCCACACACACACACACACACACACACACACACACACACACACACACACACACACACACACACACAGAACCAGGTGGAAGGCACTGCATCAGCATTACGTTAACTGGGTATTCTATATGATAAGTGTAACAACTATATGTGCAATATAATTATTGTCAATAAAGAACAGCTTTCGCTGAAAAAAAAAATATGTGTCAAATATTTGTAGTCATTTAGCTCTTTCTGACGAATATTCTCTTTAAGGACATCTGAGCACACTTCTGTGTGTGTGTGTGTGTGTGTGTGTGTGTGTGTGTGTGTGTGTGTGTGTGTGTGTGTGTGTGTGTGTATGTGTGAGTTGAATTTTCTACAGATGGTAATTATTACAGGTGTGAATAATCTCTTTTGCTTACCTTATCACAATTACGTTTTGGAGATTATTATGACATTTCAATACAATTTCTATCACCCACAAGCTAACACTACTTCGCCCATAGGTACTCTCACAGTCCATGCTAATTCATGACTAATCTGGGATATATAATACGGACAGAGCTCTGTTGTTTGCATCATACCCTGCCCTCCAGGATTCGAAGAACCCTCTTAGCCAAGATTAAGTTGACCTTCCCCATACAAATCACCCGGAATATACACTTCTCACTGACCATTTTCATTAGCATTTCTCACTGTTGTTTTTACAACTGAGAATTTCCCCTAAGGCAGCTTGGTCTACAAAGGCATCCGACTCTTACCCCTGTACATCTCAAGTGGAGGATGCTTGGGAAAACACCCTTTGCGCATCTCAATTTGTATCATGTGTTACTTATGTATTTTTAGCTTCTCTATTACTACGTGTAGTAGGTAGAGAAAGTATTATAATCGACCCCAAAATTTCGATGTCGAGATTTCACTGCAAATATCAGCGTAACTCAAAGACGAAAACTTGGTTAAAAACAAAAGCTGGTATTTAAATTTAATATCTTTCTAGGGTACAACACGAGGATTTTTAATTTAGTGAAAATGGCTCTAACGATTTTGATTAAAATGACATGTTTAAGATATTTTTATGACAAATAAAATGTATATTTTGAATTTTCTGGCTATAGCCCATGTAGTCCTGTTTACTCTGAATGACTTTTGAATAACTCGTAAACCCTAAGAGATAGACAAAATCTTACTATACAAAAATATACATTTCATTAAAACACACAAAATATATCCAAATGCATTTATTATATAGTCGACCCTTTCGGAGTAATGGAATTCATCTGTTTATTTATTAACCGTGCAAAGAGAACGGAATTTTAAAGCTTTAAAATATTTGACTATCGCTCAAAGTCCACTGTATTCCCCTTGTACCTACAAGAAATTCAGCAATGGGATAATTTCTGCAAATGTTTATCTCAACTAACACGAAGATATAGGAGCAGTTGGTACAAGAGTAGAGAAAGCCATGTGAGTGCAACAAAATCAGATTTTTATTCCGGCGGTCCGGTGTGAAGTCCATGTTCAAAAATTCTTATGTGTAACACTCATATGACCTTCTCTATCCTTTCTTCAACAAACTGTTCTTACAAAAGCTTGTTCTTCTATTTACTCATGGTAATCGAGATGAATATTTGCAGAAATGGTATATTACATATTTCCTTGTAGGTAGATTTAAGCAATATTCAGACATTTTAAGAGCAGGTTAGTATGCCATGGTTAAGTTTATATGACTTAAATTGTGTGGTTTAACGAGGTCCACTTTTTTGTGTGCATAGTTATGCAACTGTTACAGAATGAAGAGGACTTCAAAGGTGTTCCCAGAAAACTTAAGATGTAGGTCTAATCTGTAATGAAAATATCTTAAGAATATGATAATTTTATCAAAATTGTGAGAGCCATTTTTCAGGAAATGAAACTTTTCATACAAATTTGAAAAGGAGAGAGAGAATAAAACAGAGAGAAGGGAAGAGAGATAAGAAAGCAGAGATAAAGAAAGAAATAGAAAGAAAGACACAGAAATAGAGAAATAAAAAAGGAGAGAAAGAAAGGGTGAGTGGGTGGGGTGACTAGATTTTAAGGGCCCGTTGACAGTGAGGTCAAATGGGCTCGAAGAAGAAAGAAAGGGAAAGAGAGAAAGACAGAAAGAGTGAAAGAAAGAGAAAAAGAAAGATAAAGAATGAAAGATAGAAACAAAGAATGAAAGATGGGAACAAAGATAGAAAGAGAGAAAGGGAGAAAGGAAGAAAGCAGGGAAAGAAGAAAGCAAAGAAGGAAAGTAAGAAAGAAGGAAGGAAAGAAGGACGGAAAGACAGAAAGAAAGATAAAGAAAGGCAAAAAAGGCAGAAAGGAAGGCACAAAGGAAGAGGAGGGAGGGACGAAGGAACACAGGAAGGGAGTGAAGGAGGAAGGACAGAGGAAAGGGAGGAAGGAAGAGAGTAGGAAGGAAGGAAAGAAATAAGGAAAAAAAGAAACAAACAAACAAAAGATAAATGAAAACGGAAGCATCATACAGTATGGTCTACAACTATATAACAATTACTGTTTCACATTGAGGCATATCCGGGCGAAATAGAATTTTTGTCTTAAAATTATATTAGCATCAGAAATATTTCTCTGATGAATTAAGTCAATGCAGTACAAAAGAATCTTTGGATCACTTTCATGTCCTAAGACATGCTTAATTATATAATTACATTAGTTAATGACACTCTTATACTTCCAGTAAACCACTCGCCAGACTACGAACTTCCAAGAAATTAAGAGGTACTCATTTCTAACAATGACTTTTACCGTAAAGAGAGCCATTTTCAAGAAAATAAAAATTTTCGGAAAAGTTTTCCATGTAAGGGGTACTTTAGAGTGGAGCAGTTTTCTTCAAAATGTTCGTGCCACATCCTAGAAAGACATTAAACTTATATACCAAATTTGGTTTTTAACCGACTTTTCGTTTTTGAGTTATACTGTCCACAGACAGCCACACACAGGGACCTTTTTCTAAAAATGCTTTTCTTGGACTCCGGAGGCCTCAAAACATACATTTCCGCTGAAATCTCGACATCGAATTTTTGGGTAAAATACAATACTTCCTCTTCTTTACTATACATAGTCGAGAATGTAAAAAGACTGTAGACTGTGTTAACAACAAGATGAAAACTTTGCATTTGTGGTAAAATTTTACAAGACAAAGTGATAGGTATCGGGACTG
This sequence comes from Tenodera sinensis, assembly GCA_030765045.1. NCBI lineage: Eukaryota > Metazoa > Arthropoda > Insecta > Mantodea > Mantidae > Tenodera > Tenodera sinensis. The sequence goes on from CM060968.1 coordinate 69,984,694, forward strand.
ATTTTTGTTATTTGTTAGAGTATTATGTAAGCGCCAGCATTTAAATACTAAATACATTTATAATTCCTCCAAAGGTATGTGCTTAAGAAATGTGTAGTAACATTTGTTCCAGCATTAGCCAGGCTAGGGGAGTTTAGCGGAGCTCTGTTGGCAACATCAAGTGTAACGCTCCTTTAGAGGCGGAAGGGAACAGAAATTTATTACCTCCATAAGGTGATAGTGATACGTGACCATTACTATATCCTAGAAAACCTTCAGAAATAAGAAGAGAAAAAATGAAACGATTTTTGAAGGGGATAAATTTTGTGCAGTGGTGGGGGCCGGACCGGAGTTTTCATACTTGTTCGTTCGTTCGGTTCTCTGGTATATTTCTGTCAGTTAGGTTATTACGATCTATCATGCTGAGGCCGCAATAACGAGTGAGCGATGGCTTGAACAAAAACAAGTCGCGAGCAGGTCTCCTCTTTCTTTACCCAAAACATCGTCCCTTCTCTTTCCTTCCAATTCTTCACGCGATTCTTCATCTCCCTTCTCCTGGCAACATTTACGCCTCATCATGACCAAATTACAAACCTTCATCTGTGACAATTTACTTTTTACTTTAAATTCCACCTACCTACAGAAGACCCATTATTTGTCTTCAGTGAAAATACATGTTTTAAGCACCCTGTATAAAAAGAAAGTAGTATAGTCTGTTTTGTAGCAGTATTCACAACTCTAAAACGAAAGGCACGATCAGTTATAACCTGGTCATTCTTTTATTTTCTACAAATTAGTCATTCCTTTGTTTAGCCAGGGTCACCAACTGTATTACATAAATCGCTAAAAAACAATTTTTTACACATTAGAATCTATTAACAATCAAACTAGCACCACATTTCAATGTCATAACTGTGTTTCAACAATTACTATTTTAATAATTAATGTATTTTTCGAAAAGTAAGGTTATTTGTGAATACTGAAATAACGTGAGATTTATTTGAGATTATAAACACGTTTTCAGTTATAGCAACAATAGAAGATCGAAATACGTGTAACTCTTAGGTTTTGTTTCTCTCAGTTGGCAGTGCTGAGTAAGTCGAAATACACTAATCGAAATGAACATATTTTAGGTTATTTTTTTACGTAATATTATATTTTCTGGTCAAGTCTTTGTGATATAGTATTTAAATTTATATTTTATTTATGAAATAGTCGAGATAAATACCACGGATATTTACTCCGTTCGAGAATTTATCAGTTTGGTCAGACATCTTATAATACTACTTGTAATAAATATCAAACCTGATAATCGCGTCCAATACCTTCCAAAGTTACACACCAAATTGCTCTGTAGAGATTTGGTTTCTGGAGTCAAACGTGTGTTACTCAATTCCTCTGGGATCCCAAACTATAGAAATGGGATATGCAATAAGTTATAGTAATATCTAAAGGCCAGAGGGATGCACGCTCGCATGTGATACAGGCTGGCTAGAAGCAGAGTGAATGACGTCAGAAGTACAGCACGGCCATCAAATGTGTGAAAAACTGCCACTAGAAGCAAGAGTCAAGCCTTCTATCAAAGATAACAATATGTATTTCCGACAGTTGCTTTTATTTATTCACTGAATATGGAATAATAATAACAATAACAATAATAATAAATTAATTAGAACAATAGTTATAACTAATAATGAATAGAGAAAACGAACACAAGGTAGGTAGGCTCGCGAGTTTCAAAAGCGGAGTAATTTTCAACGGTTTTTATGGCATGGTGGTACTCGGGGCAAATGGGCACTTGTAACTGATCTGTCGAACGGAACATATGTAATATTTGTTGGAACGTATAAGTACATGAAAACCAACAAACGTCATCATAAAGCTTATTTATGTGTATAATTATGTGAATAGTGTAACTTGGTTGGTGAATTATATAATACACGTGTATTGGTGGGCAACGTCCCACGTGAAAAGAGTAAAAGATTGATGCTTTACTAAAAGAGGTTATCAAAATGTGTATCCTACTTTTGAAATCACTCACGCATACCCAGAGAGAGAGAGAGAGAGAGAGAGAGAGAGAGAGAGTGTGAAATCTCTCGTAACAGCTGGAACTAAAGACACGAATTAAAAGTTACAGTTTAAGGCACTAACCAAGCCCAAGGTGCAACGTGTGTGTGTGTGTGTGTGTCTGTGTGTGTGTGTGTGTGTGTGTGTGTGTGTGTGTGTGTGTGTGTGTGTGTGTGTGTGTGTTATTCGTAAGCTGGTGATACATTTTGGACAAAAACGTCTTTTTGTAATGTTTAATAATTTATTGTTTATTATTGAGTGAGAAATTTCCTATATGTGTATAATTTGAATTAAGGGTAACTCTAGATCAAGTCCTACGGGTACATGCTGGAATGAAAAATTGTATTTGGAGAAGAAAGGTTGAATATAATTGGTTTAGATAACTATAATCACTCCACTGTTAGTTTCCAACTTGATGTAAACCTGCAATAGGCGTGAAGCCAAAGCACACTACAAAATATAGTACCTTAAATATTGACGATTAACTGAGTTTTCAAGGTGTATGATAATTCAACATAGTTTGAAACTTTTGATTTAGATAAAATAGTAAAAAATGTTAATAAGAATGCTGTCCATGTGGCGTTTGCTTATTTGCGTTGGTCGCAGCTGAGACGAACACCAGGTTATCGCGGAGTGATACAAGGTCTGGATCTAAGGCTGAATGGAGTATAGTTTCAAATAACTGTGTCATCAGTCATTTCCAGGTATTTCTTGCTATTGGGTAGAACTTTTAATTCTTCCCCATTTTTACTTTCTCTACTGCATATAAAGTAAGGAAGTATTGTATTCTACCCAAAAATTTGATGTCGAGGTTTCACAGAAAACATGTTTTGTAGCCCCTGAATCCAAAAAAAGAAAAACATTTTTAGAAAAAGGTCCCAGTGTGTGCATGTGTGTGTGTGTGTGTGTGTGTGTGTGTGTGTGTGTGTGTGTGTGTGTGTGTGTGTCTTTCTGTCTGTCGATCCGTCTGTCTGTGGACAACATAACTCGAAAACGAAAAGTCGCTTAAAATCAAAGTTGTCAAGTTGGTATTTAAATTTAATATCTTTCACGGAGGCGACACAAAGATTTTGAAGAAATGTCCTCCACTCTGATCTACCCTTTATGTGGAAAAGCTTTCGAAAATTTTGATTTTCTTGAAAATGGCTCTAAGGATATTGATTAAAACGCCATATGTTTAAGATATGTTTATCGCAAATTGAATGTATATTTTGATTTTTTTGGCTATAGCCAACGTGGTCCTATTTACTCCTGTTGAGTTTTGTATAACCGGCAAACTGTGAAATAGACCAAATCTTACTGTACAAAGAATATAGAACTTGCTAAAATACACAATTTATGTCTGAATAAAACTTTTTATAGAGTGAACCGTTTCGGAGATATGCTTATTATTTGTGACTTTTGGAGAACTTATACTTTGGTCAAATGGAACATCGTTACTCAATTTTTTAACTGTTAACCATGCAAAGAGAACGCAATTTGAAAGCTTTAAAACATTACACTATCGCTCAAAGTCTACTGTATTCCCATTTCCCCCTTGTACCTACAAAGAAATAAGCAATAAGACAATTTGTACAAATTTTATCGCAACTAACACGAAGAATATATACGAGTAGAAATAAGAGTTTGTAAGAATAGTACAAGAGTTGAGAAGTCATGTGAGTGCAACACATCAGATTTTTATTTTGATTAAACTACTTCCACATTTGATAAATTTTCTCTTCACTAGTATGGTTTTCTTCTTCTGAAATATTCTCCAAATTATCAGATACATTGCCTAATACTTCCAATTCACGTTTTGTTATGATATGTGACCATTCACCACAGTTAAAATTGGTTCTCTTTCAACAGTAGTATGACGTAAGTGATTTGTATTCTCCTGCATCTATTTTCTGAACAAATATATATTTCCATTGTTTCAAAAACAAACCGCCACTGTATTGTTGTGAACATTGACGTACACATGGATTTGGACATAATGAAACGTGAAATATAATGGAAAAAATATGGTAATTAGTTTTAAAAGCAATCAGATTATTATGACCCAAAGAACAGTTTAAACAGTGTAGCGGTTTAAATTATAAAATTACGAAATACGTATTTTTTTAAAATTCAACGTGTTATGAGTCGTACATATGAAGAGAAAGAAATACAAGTATCAGTAAATTTAAATTAGTGGCACAAAAAAGAAGTTCTTGACCCAAAGACAGCGGAGTTAATGTAGATCACGCTGAAGGCCAAAGAGTTACTAGTATCGCCAATTTGTAAAGTTTAAGTTCACTTTCTCTCAAAACTCGTTGAAATACGGTAACGAACTGAAAAGTTTGTAAAAGAAAAATCTTCAGAACCACTGTAAGGGAACTTTCTAAAACCTTGAAATTCTTACTTAACTACTTCCTTTCCCTGGATTCGTCACTGTTGGAAGGTTGATCGACGTGTAACATTACTGTATTACTTTTATTCGTTGAAACTCTCTTCCATTTCTATATATTTTAGTCTAGTGATTCACATTATGATAAAAAATCTGATTTGTTGCAGTCACATGGCTTTCTCTCCTCTTACAAACTCTTAGTCCTATATCTTCTTCGTGTTAGTTGAGACAAACATTTACAGAAGTTATAATACTGCTGATTTTCTTGCAGATGCAAGGGGAATTCCGTTCTCTTTGCATGGCCAAACAGATAAAAAAGCAAACTACCTTCCATTTGAGAAAAGATTAAGTATTGCAAAACTCACACAAATAACGAGGAATACCTCCGAAATGGTTCACGCCACAGACATAACGTGGTTTTAGCGAGATGTACGTTTTTGGTTTGTCTCTTACGGTTTACCAGTTATGTAGAAGTCGTCAAGAGTAAACAAGACTACATAAGCTATTGCCCAAAGAACACTATATAAGGTGGTTTAGGGTGATTTCGACCTGCGGGGCACATTCAAGAAAACTAACCACTGAAAGACACACCCTAACGTGGAGAGGTCGAACTAAATGGAATGTGTTTAGAATATGATTGTCAGCGATGTATGGGTGTGTATTGTGATTTGCATTTCGTATTTGTGAGAAAATTTTCATACACTCTATCACAATGTGTGCGTTCTTTATTTATAGCTTCAAACTTATTTGTGTGTAATGTTTTTAGGTTAGAAAAGGTAGGAAACTTGGAGCCGCTAAAAAATGAAATATATTTCAGACTATCTGACATCTGTTGAGCATAGGTGTAACTCAGTGAGATCCCGACATAGTCCAGATCTCCCTGAATTGGGTAGCTTTGTTAAAATGTCACCTACAAATGACAATATTTACATCCAAAGCTACATTATCGGTATATATTTTTTGTTAATTTTCAGTTGTCAGTTATGCTAGTATAATACAAGAACAAGGGAATTCTTGGGAGATGGAAAGAAGATGATATGGCTGAAGCAATCAAAGCTATGCAGGAAGAAAATGTTCCTCTTGCAAGAGCAGTTGAGTAGCTTTCCCTGCCGAGAATCACCCTACGATCTAGATTGATTACAGGCAGTTCCAACAATAGGTAAATTGGCAAAGGCAGTACTTTTGAGAAAAATGTAGAGAAACAGTTACTCTGTCATCACCAAAGAAGATTTTGGGGAACTTTTAAAACTTGCTTGGGACAATTCAGCAACAGCAGGAAACTTCACTAGTGGGTTTAGCAAGTGCGGAATCTTCCCCTTCAAGATGATATCTTTGAGTACGATCTTGTCCCATTGGAAAATGGATATGAAATTAGTGTTGGAGAAGGCGTGACCACAACCAACAAGGCCATCATCAACTCAGGGACAATTAAACTCGCCTGATTCCTCTTCTGCTGATTGTTCATTTACAGAATTGGCACCAGTTCCATTGTTATCACCTCCATGTGGAGTTTACAGAGGAAGAACGCGGCAGGAAACAGCCGTTATAACATCTGAAAATTATCGGAAAAAGCTCAGGGAAGACAAGGGGCAAAAAGCTGGGACTCCGCAAAAACAAGCATGTTAATACTCGGCATCAAGTTATGGGGGAAGGTAGTTCTTCAAATCACCTGAACAATCTAAATAAAACTGTGCACAGTGCAGAGGGTGTTACTACGATGATAATGCAGGAGAGTCTTGGGTTTAGTGTGTGACTGAATCTAAAAAATCTGATGTGCTGCACTCACATGACTTTCTCTACTCTTGTAGTAACCATTCTTACAAACTCTTATTCCTATATCTTCTTGTTAGTTAAGATAAACATTTGTACAAATTATCTTATTGTTTTATTTCCTTGTATGTCCAAGGGGAATATTAGAATACACTAGGGTTTGTGCGATAATAAAATCTTTTAAAGGTTTGAGATCCCGTTCTCTTTGCATGCTTAACATATAAAAAAGTGAACAACGATGTTCCATTTCACGAAAGTTTTAAGTTTTCCGAAACCGACACAAATGACAAGGAATATCTTCAAAATGGTTCACTCTACAAAAAAAAAATTATTCAGACATAAATTGTGTGTTTTAGCGGGATCTACATTTTTGTATGGTAAGATTTGGTTTATCTCTCACGGTTTATGAGTTATTCAAAAGTCATCCAGAGTAAACAGGACTACATAGACTATAGCCAGAAAATACAAAATATACATTTCATTTGTAATACAAATATCTTAAACATATTATATTTTAATCAAAATCGTTAGAGCCATTTTCAATAAAATCTAAATTTTTGAAAAATTTTCTATGTAAAAGATTGTTTAGGGTGGGACTATTTTCTTCAAAATCTTCCTGTCGCATCCTAGAAGGACATTACACTTAAACATCAACTTTGGTTCTTAACCGAGTTTTCGTTTTTGAGTTATGCTGTCCACAGACTGACACAGACACATACACACACGGACTTTTTTCTAAAAAAATGGTTTTTGTGTATTTTTGGGTGGAATACAATACTTCCCCTACTTACAGAAGTAGAATATTCCGTGTATGTGTGTGTGTGAAAACAAAAATTTGGTTAGAAATTGAATGGAACTTAGAAAGAAAATGGCAATGAATTCCTGGCTACAGCCCAATTAGTACTGTTTACTCTTGATGACTTTTGCATAAATGGATAGACCAAATCTTACTATGCAAAAATGTAGATCTTGCTAAAACACGCAATTTATGCTCGAATGAATACTTTTGTGGAGTGGACCATTTCGGGGATATTCCTTATTTGTGTGTCTTGCAATACTTATGTTTTCTGAAATGGAAGGTTCACCTTTTTATGTGTTTGCCATGCAAAGAGAACGGAATTTCAAAGCCTTGGTATAGTGATCAGCTTTAAAACGATCTAACTCTCTCTCAAAGCCTTCTGTATTCTCATATTTCCCTTGCACCTACAAGAAAATTAGAACTAAGATAACTTCTACAAATGTTTATGTCCACTAACGTGAAGAAGATATAGGAATAAGAGTTGGTAAGAATAATTACTATAAGAGTAGAGAAAGTCATGTGAGAGTAACACATCAGATTGCTTCTTCACATAAACTGATTTAAGACAAGACTTGTAATCTACGAGTATACAAATCTGAGAGGAAGCTGATCAGCCATCACTCGCAGTTAACAACCAGGTCTGGGGAAAGAAAACCTAGTGCAGCAGATCTAAACCCAATGTCACTACCTTCAGCCGCAAGAAGAGGGTTGGTGGGGGAGGTGCTCCCCGCGGGGGCGGCAAACACCTCAGCCAGCTACTGCTGCTGGGATAAAGAAGCCATCAGGGAATCCATAAAGCCCGCCTCCGGCCAGCCAGCCGCCTTTCCTCAGTTCATCCCATTGTCTTCAACTCCGAAATGGAAAATTATGTTTTCCGTAATAATTTTTGGTGGCCATAAATTCTCATCATCGGCGACTACCACCAGCAGCACCGCGACGGAGGGGGGGACACATCCACAGTAGCATCCCTGTACTAAGTGCTGTGCTCTATATTTTGACACACACACACACACACACACACACACACACACACACACACACACACACACACACACACACACACGACAACACGGCATATACTTCGCTTAATATTTAACAGGGCAATAAAGTACCAAGGAAGCCAAAGCCCGTAATGGCGTAGTAAAAGTTTTCCGCAGCAAAATTTATCAATTTCTCTCTCTCCCCCACCTCCACCTCTCCTCCTTTCCCCTTCACTCTCTTGCTTGTCCGCTTTTAATGTCTAGCTTTCATTACCTAGTATCCATTATAAATCTTGATTGTGTGGAAGTAAACATAAGCTAATTATTTGCTCGAATAAGGCTAGTTGCCTGAGAGGGCCTTAAAGAGATAGTAAGTTTAAAACGGATGTAATAATAACCAACCCAAAAAACGTTAATATTAAATAATTAACTTTTGATGAACACTTAGATGTTTATTCTTTTAAAGTCATGAAGGTTATTTACCTTCTTATGTCACTTTATTTATGTTTACTGTGTTATTATTCGTTTTTATGCCTAAAAGATACGAGTTCATAAAATATTCTAGAACTTGATCTGTATTTACATTTTACTCCTCACTCCAGTACCATGGAGTAGAGCTGGAGGAAAAGTTATTTTACAGTAACAGTTACGACGTAAAGTACTGGGTTGCAAAAAAACATTTAAAAGTTGTTCCAGCAAACACCCGCAACAGCAAGATACCATTGGTCAACTCGTGATTCTTCGTGCCCCACCTTTCTTCCCTGCACCGCTGTCTAAATTCAGCGTGCTCATTGAACTCAGTTAAAGGAATTCATAATTTGACATTGGGTCGTTCAACAGTATGCAGACGAGAGGAGACCGGCTGACCTTAGATACGGCGAGTGACTGTGTGTGTGTGTGTGTGTGTGTGTGTGTGTGTGTGTGTGTGTGTGTGTGTGTGTGTGTGTGTGTGTAACCGTAATAATGGCGTGAAACACCAAACAAAGGTAAGAGACTACAGGAATGTGTGTATGTGACCGAACAGCCATAACACCGGCAAAGTCTAGAAGCTTCTCGCTAACTCCACTGAGTCATCACTGCACGTATGTATGGATGGTTCTCGAAATTCACGTAACGCCGTCTTTAGTCCAAATAGAATACAGTCAGTGGCAGTTTATAACCCAACAACAGCAAACGCGGAGCTCCCATACAGTCCTTTCAAGAGATGCCTTTATTTCTAAATTCAAATTCCAGTAAATGGACAATAATTAAGGACCAGGGAAATATTCTTATTTGTTTATTGGGTACCACCAATGGAATTCCCAGTGTTAAATCCTTTCTGATAGTGAAAGATGACTTGTCTATTAAAATTAATGTGGATAATATTCGTTTGTCTAATGATTTAAGTAAAATAAAATTATATTCTTTAAATGCTTTGAACAATTGAACAATTACATGTCAGAAATTGCAAACAGTAATGTAACAATGTCTTGAACAAAAGATAAATTGGAGTCTGCTATTGAACTATTACAATCTTTATGATGAAAACAAGCACCTTAGATTTATTGTAGAACAATCGAATCTGTTACAAACTCCAAAAAATAATAGACAATATGGCAACAAAAGTATGGTACTAGATTCGACAGTTTATGTTCACTCTCCATTTGCATATTATGTTTGACACTGTTCACATTCCGAAGTGTATTAGGAATAATTGGGAAATAAAAAAAGAATATAAATAAGACTTTGTATTTTCCCGATATGAATGATCATTCTAATATATTGTCAGTACAGTACAGGCATTTAGAATTAATGTATAACAAAGAAAAAGAGTCACTTGTTAAATAAGGACATTCACTTTTAGCTAAAGTATTATATCCATGTGCTATTCAGAAACAGAATGTGAGACTGGTTTTGCAAATTTTTAATGATAATAGCATTGGTGCCTTGAAGCACGCCACAAAAGATTTGCCATGTGTTTCTGAAGAAATAAATCAGACAGTAATTTTCCTAAACATAATTGTCAACTAGTGGACAATTGTTAATGTTGAGTGTGTTTGAGGGGAAGCGGTTCAATGATCCATACAGGAGGCGATTAAAAGCCCATCAGACATGCACTTTGAATTTCTAAATACAAATGTGTCATTGGCTAAAAATTTGGTGAGTGTCTGTTCCCTCAGAGAGTGGTTTAACTCCTCAAACTTTTGAATCTCTGATTACGACTCTCGAATCTTTCCTTGAAATAATTCCATATCTATTTGCAAAATCTGGATTTGATTACATTTTGCTAAGCAAATTTCAGAGTGAGGGTCGTTTTGGCTGATATAGGCAACTAAGTGGTGCAAACTATTATATCAGTTACCTGCAAGTTTTAGAAAACGAAAGAGAATTAAGGTTCAAGAATTCTGTACTGTTTCCTACTCAAAATGGCAATGTGAGCTTAAAGGGATTGAATCCTACTCAACAAAATTATAACAAAGATATTGATGTTATTTTTCTCATATTCTCTCTCTGGAAGACTTTGAAATGGATAACATTCCCAATGATGTTGTACCAATATTAACTTATTTGGGAACATTTGCGAGTAGACAAGTTCTACGTAGATCAAAATGTACTGTGTGTACTTCTTGGCTCCAGTTAAAAAAAAAGTAGAAGTAGAAGTAGATTCTTCGTATGAGTTTGTTAAAGACTTGGACAGAGGAAAGTTAAGCTTGCCTACTGAAAAAAAATTCTGTTTACTCTTGGAATGCTGCAGCATACCATGTCATTATTCATTATATTTATATGTGATTTATTATTATTGTTGTTATTATTATTATTATTATTATTATTATTATTATTATTATTATTATTATTATTATTATTATTATTATTATTATTATTATTATTATTATTATTATTATTATTATTATTATTATTATTATTATTATTATTATTATTATTATTATTATTATTATTATTATTATTATTAATTAATTAATTTATTTATTATTATTATTATTATGTATTATTGGTAAAGTTATTTTAGAGCTCATTCAGGCGTGCAAATTTCAACAACGTCCTCAGTAACAAGTGAATCAAATAGAAAACTACGCAGTGAACTCGCTAACTCTCTGCGCTGATAGATTTATTCATGGGCTCTTAATTTCCTGTAAGAATTGGTAAAAACTAGGTACATTACAATAGTAATGTGGTTCAAGTGATGCTGGGAGGAATGTGATGGTGCGGTGATTCCAGTTGCTGCAGCATCTGGAGCATTCAAATGCGTGAGGTGTTGCGTGCACGTGCGGCATGCGTGAGTGAGGGCACATCCATCACACAAACTGGTGCACACCTTCCAGCAAATGTGACGTAACATCCACATATCATTCACTATACAAATAATACCATCGGTCCTTGTCTCCTCTGTCGAGCCAATTCCTTTTATCTGATTCCAGGAACGATTTTTACTAACAAGGGAAGGTCACGGTAGTTGTGGAGAATAGAACAAAAGTGTTTGTATTGTTAGTGGCTAGAGAGAAAACTGTATTGACAGGAGAGGGAGAAATAGATGGGGCGGTTATAGCTTTCTCCTCTCTAATAACATTTTTATGGTATATGTGCATTTTTTTGGTCTATTAACAGCATAATTTGCATTACAACATATGGTCACCTTCCCTTGTAAGATACCTCGCACCATTTGTCGTGCTAGTTTTTTACTCACACAGACAATTCTTGAGATCTTGGTATTTTTTACTTTTGATTATAAGGGCTTCTCCACTCTTCAGCAGTTGTACTGTATTCCCATTTGTTATTTTTTCTCTTTGAACAAATCATACTTCTCTAAGCATCGATCATTCATCATTCTATGAATGTGTCCTTTCCAAATTGCTCTTGGCCTGCCCCGCTTCCTTCTTCCACGAAGTGATCATTCTGAAAAGGTTTTGGGCTACCTACTCTCTCCCATTCTTCTAACGTGCCCATGCCATTGAAGACCCCACCTTTCAATTCTCTCCACCACTGCTTCCTCCATATCCATCACCTGTCTCACCTCTTTATTTCTCCTTCTTTCCACCTCTACGTCTTATTCCGTCCATTTCCACTGCCAAGAACAATATAGTTATAGTGATGCAGGAGTTTTCATGGCGCTATACCATTCCTTTCAATATATTATTCACTTGTTCTTGGTAGTTTCTGGAAGCAAAGCTTTTAATCGTGATATCTTAAAAGCCACTGGATAATTATTTCCTTTGAACGATGCCAAGCTAATATGCCCGTCGTTGGTGGCTTGATTCTGATATCGTCCAAACTTACTTTAAAACGAAATGCAAATAACGTGAAGACAGAAGCAAACTTTAAGGAACTTTTGTTTGTTTAATGACTGCATTTTGATGGACTTCTCTGCCTCTTCCTCCTGCAAAGAACGGGATACACCCGCCACAAAATAATTGCACGCAACTAAAGTTGACGATGACATTTGCATTATGCCGAGTTTCAGCATTGAAATTTTAATTCCTTGAGGGAGGAAGAAGCTTGGCCAACCACGAAATTTTCTACTTGATTCGACAGCTTTTCAAGGTGTCTGAAGGCGTTCATTATGAATTCTCTCTGTTTTTCGTAAAATAATGCGCAAGGGGCTCTATGTATTTTTATTGACTTTTCCCTCCCTTCTACACAAGTGGATCTTTGAGAAATGTTCCCTCTAAAAATTGTCTCTCATAGACGCATCAACATTTCTTCTTTGTTTCTTAATATTCTATTTTTACGTCCTACTGCGGATTTATTGCACTATAATAAAAAATTCGATATTGAGATTTCAGTAGAAATGAATGGTTTGACAATGGTTTGCGATAAACTAAACGCCCCAAAAATATATTTCTACTTTCTCTACTACGTGAAGTAAGGCAGAGGAAGTATTGTATTCCACTCAAAAATTCGATGTCGAGATTTCACCGGAAATATATGTTTTAAGGACCGCTGAATAAAAGAAAATTTAGAAAAAGGTCCGTGTGTGTGTGTGTGTGTGTGTGTGTGTGTGTGTGTGTGGGTGGGTGTGTGTGTGTGTGTGTGTGTGTGTGTGTGTGTGTGTGTCAGTCTGTCAATCTGTGGACAGCATAACTCAAAAAGGAAAAGTCGGTTAAAAACCAAAGTTGGTATTTAAATTTATGTCTTTCGAGGATGCAACACGAAGATTTTGAAAAAAATTCCTCCACCTTAAACTACACTTTACATGGAAAATTTTGATTTTCTTAAAAATGGCTCAAACAATTTTGATTAAAATGCCATATATTTGAGACTTTTTTGTGGCAAATGAAATGTATATCTTGGATTTTCTGGCTATAGCCCCTGTAGTTCTATTTACTCTGGACGACTTTTACATAACCGTTAAACCGTAAGAGAAGGACCAAATCTTACTATACAAAAAATGTAGATCTTGCTAAAACACACACTTTATGTCCAAATAAACTCTTTGTAGAGTGAACCACTTCGGAAATATTCCTCGTTATTTGTGTCGGTTTCGGAAAACAAACTGCAACATCGTTGTTCATTTTTGTGTTAATCGTGCAAAGAGAACAGAATCTTAAAGCTTTAAAATATTTTACTATTGCTCAAAGTCTCCTGTATTCTAATATTTCTCTTGCACCAACAAGGAAATAAGCAATAAGATATTTTTGCAAATGTTTGTCTGTACTAACACGAGGAAGATATAGAAATAAGAGTTTGTAAGAATGGTTAGTACAAGAGTAGAGAAAGTCATGTGAGTACAGCAGATGTTATATTTCTCTAGCAATGCGACAAATACACGTAACAAAGAAAGAGTGCGTGATTCCAATATTTTACTGTCTGTGAATTTCGGAATAGGACAAAATAAAGCTAAATATCTTAATAAAGATGCCCTTAAGGAAAGAAAAATTGTTAAATAGTATTAAGTCTTCGATATCACAACCTTTCGAAATGCTTTTGGAACATTTCCATACGAAATGTTAATAATTAACCTGTTTGGTGTGGATCTGTGACTGTAATTCCTCTACGGTTGCACCCTAATGATAGGTAGATAGCGCCTGAAGAAGAACAAGTATCCTCTGGGGGTGCTCGAATGCACAACCCCTTGAATGTTAATGGAGTGCGATACCATCGCGCCACCGGAATGTTTCCCAAATTCATGATGCGACTTGGGTACACGTTGGTATTCCGAGCAAACATCCCCATTCCGAAATGACGAGCGCAAAGCTCCCAGTTCTGCGAAACAAAGATAATTACCATGCAAACACTTATTTGTACGCTCTGTAATTTCCGCCGAAGGGCTAAGCCACCTGAAGGAGAAGAAGAAGTGTAATAAAACACTAGGTTCTGTGATGCGACAGGGAAAGAGGGTGCCGGAGGCGCAACAGACAAAGAAAAACAGTTTTTTCTTCCTCCTTTCTCCTCTTTGCACACGTTGTACTAACATCTTTGTAATTATATTAGCCAGCAAATTCGTAGTCCGGCTTCTGACATAATTGTACACTCGTCTTCTTCCAGATATAACACGCCCGGTAGAGCAGAAGAGAAAGGAGCATAAATCTCATTCTTATGGTTTGTGCTGGGCACACACAACATTTTAATTACACCACGACTCGTTGCACTTTTCATTTCTTTGTCTTTCCTTTCCACTCATTTCCCTCCCAAAATAAAATTAAATAACAAGGAACTGCTTCTTGAAGAAAATGTTAATTTGAATCTTAACAATTTCGTTTTCTTTTAATAGCCATGCGAGGAAACAGCCCTTCATTGTATGGCGTACATGTTGTCTCAAAAGAACGCGGACGAGTCAGGGCTGCCAGCGGTACGGCAGTGATTATCCCTCAAGCGTGCCGCAATTTAAAAGTTACTTTAGCGGCAGCACTGTTCGAAAAAATCTCTTTTTCCAAACAATCTTTCTTCATCTATGTCAGTGCAGACATATTTATGGGCCAGTGACAAATTGGTGACAAGTTTCAGTTGCAATTTGTCTCTTGAAGTAATTTGTATTTCATTTCTTAACGTTTACTGCCTTAGAACAAATGAATCGCTTAATCTAATGGCGTGGATAACGAAGTGTGTCAAAGGGTAAACGGTAGATAAAGAGTGCAGACACCTCGCTCACTTCGACCTACACAGATCTATTGTGGCTACCACCTCCAGGAGACAGGGATGAATTGAGGGAACCACAGGGTCGCAGCTAGACAGACCACAGAGACGCGCGGAAGTCCCTAACAAGTGTTGAAGTCTCTTCATCCCGGCGCCAAGCAGCCAGCATACCGCGGTTCCGGTGTCGCACTGAACCTCTCCCCCGAGAGAGAACAAAGGCCGGCCGAACGCCACCTATCGCCGAGTACAGCAGTTACCATGCGCAATCATCCGCGCCATTTGCCCGGTACTGCCAACACTACGCGCCTGAAAGTACACCTGAAAATTGAATGAAAGGAAATGTTGGAAAAGAACCCCAGCATTCGCCTAAATGACATAGGGAGACCACGGAAATACCCATGTCAGAGCGCACGGCCACGGGGATCGAACCCCAGACCTCCCGAATGCAGGCCACAGACATGAACCATCCCGCTTGGTTGGCTTAATGGTAAGACAGTTTAGGCTTGAAAAATTCAATACCAGAGCCGGGACTCGAACCAAGGCATTTCGACTCTCCGTGCCGATGCTCATATTGAGCTACCATGAAAAAATATCCAGCCATGGAAAAACTAACTAAGCGTATTAGCAGAGCAGAATATTTTCTAAGTTTCACGTCGTGTTGCAGTGCGGTTTACACAAGTCGATATTTTCAACACACAGCTAAATTTATTAATGCCTTTGTTCCATCTGTTGGACACACAGACTGTCTCTTCAATCTACGCTCGCATTTGTTTTTGCGAACACAAACCCGAGTGGTGATTCAGTTTTTTCAAAAATGTTTATTCCTGTACCATCTGTTGTACATGAAGGGAGATAAACATTTGCAGAAACTACCTTATTGCTAATTTTCTTGTAGATGCGGGGGAGAACAATAGCTTGTTGTTTGCTATGTGATGCCTTGAAAATCCATTCTCTTTGCATAGCCAAGAGACAAACGAATAACGAGTTCTCATTTGAGACAAAGGGTAAGTGTAGGATAATAGGCAAATAACAAACAATACCTAGGAAACGGTTCATTTCACAAAAGTAATGCATGTCACATAAAGT
This sequence comes from Tenodera sinensis, assembly GCA_030765045.1. Classification (NCBI taxonomy): domain Eukaryota; kingdom Metazoa; phylum Arthropoda; class Insecta; order Mantodea; family Mantidae; genus Tenodera; species Tenodera sinensis. Next base: position 70,000,814 of record CM060968.1, read on the forward strand.
GTGTCTTTTAACGAGATAAACGCATTTTTGTGAACTTTTTATGGTTTACCAGTTATGCAAAAGTCTTCCTGAATGAAGAACTTCTGAAAAACCGTAAATGCATAACAATATTTTAAACATATTATAATCAAAATTATTAGATACATTCTTGATAACATCAAAACTTCTAAAAATGTTCCACGCAAACGGTAGCATGGGGGGAGACTTTCTTCAAAATCTCCACGTTGCAGTCTTTAAAGATGGTGAAGACCAATAACAAACAATATCTCGGAAAAAGTTTATTCTACAAAAAGAATACATTTTTGACATAAATGATGTGTTTTAACGAGATAGACAAGATTTTGTAAACTTAGGATTCCCTGAATGAACAAATTCTGAAAATGTGCCCGGAGAACTCAAGATTTGATTTTAATTTGCATGAATATGTCTTAAAGTATGATAATTTTAATCAAAATCGTTAGAGCCATTTTTAATTTCCAGGTAACCTCAAACATGTATTTTCGGTCAAGTATCGGTATAAAATTTCTTAGTAGGATACAATTACACACAGTATGAAAGTAATAAACGATAGTGAACAGAGAAAGTCATGCGAGTGTAACTTATCAGATTATTATGTTTCTTATGTTATACGCTAAGTGATCCACTAGTTTTGTTAATACTTATTCTTTTGGGGTGCCAATCTTGTCCTGTGTAAAGTTTCATCATAGCACCAAAACATTTTTACCAAAATATTTGGCTTTGTACTTACTTAAACGCGGACAGAATATTTAATTACTGCCAAAAGGTTTAAAATTTCTAGCGTTATCCAAAAATGAAAAAGTTTGCATAAAATATGTAGGCATCAATTTATAAGAACTGAAAACAGTGAGCTCTCACGAATGAAATTCGGCTGGCCATTTCTTGCAGTCGCAAATATGTGCTTCAAATTAGGCTCAATCGCTAAGCCACGGCGTGCACTAACTTATGCAGCGACCATGACTTTCCTTTTGCACTATTTTATAATTATTCATTACTGACATATCTAATATTAAAATATCTTTAGTGTGGATTCAAAATTTTGCACATATAAAGGATTGTAGGTGTTGTATATGACTGATATGGATCCAAAATTACGTCAGATTTCAATAGAGATATTCCAAATACATGTATATGCAAAACTGTGCACTAAAATAAGGCGAGACTATTTAATTACTATCAAACGATTTAAAATTAGTAGTCTTATCTAAAAATGAAAAAGTGGCACAAATATGTGTTTGTATTAATTTATAATAACGGAACACAGCATATTTTGTAAACTCTCACGAATACAATTTCAATATTCCATTTAATATATAAGAACGGCTGGCCTGGCAGTAGAGAGAAGAGGTCCGATGCTACAGGGTAACTAATGGCTGGCATTTGGAAAATTATTTTTAAAATATATATGTTGTTTAAAAAATATAAATACTCATTTTCTGTTAATTTTGTGGTGATTAAATTTGAACAAATTAGATACATGTGCAGCAAAATAAACAAACGAGGTAAAAATCTCTCAATGTGACATTAGGAAATTTCAATATGGGTCGCTTCGGTTCTGATAATAGGTGAAACAACAAATCTGCGACTTATTTCCATGCATAAAGTGTAAATATGAGATGTTGAAGGAATAATAGATTTTTACGGAAAATATATATTAGAGAATTGAGAACGACCTAACTTTGACACAGAATATTTGTCTGCATAATGAACGTAATTTTGAAATGTGTATTGAACATAAAAATCGTAGGTATTGGGACACTAAAAAGTCATTTTTTCGTAACGATCCTACTGATCTGTCATAAAAGATTGTTCGAGCATTGTAGCGATGGTCCTGTTTATGAAATAAAGCACTCACTAAGAATTCGATAACGAAATTTCACCGCAAATACACGTTCTAAAAATAGTAATCTTAGAAACAAATTTAACTATTGCACTCACACGAGTCTGTCGTGATTTCATCGGAGATATATGTCATGAGGCCTCGTGAGTCCAAAAATATTTTTTCTATAAAATAAAGGTAAGTGTGTGTGTGTGTCTATGTGTTAGTCTGTGGACAGCATAATTAAAAAAGTCATTAAAAACCAAAGTTGGTATTTAAGTTTAATGTCTTTCTAGGATGCGATACGAAAATTTTGGAGAAAGTTCTTCCACCCTAAACCACCCTTTACATGGAACACTTTCGAAAATTTTCATTTTCTTGAAAGTGGTTTTAAGGATTTTGATTAAAATGCCATATGTTTGAGATATTTTTATGAGAAATGAAATGTATATTTTGAATTTTCTGGCTATGGCCCCTGTAGTCGTATTTACTCTGTATAACTTTTACATAACTGGTAAACACTAAGAGAGAGACCAAACCTTACTATACAAAAGATGTACATTTTGTTAAAACATACAGTTTATATGTAAAGAGTGAACCATTTCCTTGTTACCTGTGAGAGTTTTGGAGAACTTATACTTCTGTCGTTATTCATCTTTTGTATGTTAACCGTGCAAAGATCACAGAATCTCAAAGCTTTAAAAGATTTGACTATCGCTCAAAGCCTACTCTATTCTCATATTCCCCTTGTAGCTTCAAGAAGATAATCAATAAGATGATTTCTGCAAATGTTTATCTCAACTAACACGAAGAAGATAGAGGAATACGAGTGGGAAGGAATATATTTCCTGTGAAATCTCGACATCGAATTTTTGTGTGGAATACAATACTTACTCTACTTTAGATAGTATATAAAGTAAAAATATATATGAAATGTCGTTTTGAATAGTTATACAGTTTTATCTGAAATTCATTAAGAGCAAGCCTTAACCGCCAACTAAGAATAAGGCAAAAAACAATAATAAGGAATGAAGAATAAAAAGCGGCGTATCTTGTTACAAGAAATAGAAACTCAAGTGTATTCTACTCAATTTGGCATTAAAAGCTGACATGTGAATTTATAAATAAATAATTAAAAAGTGAAATAAAATAAAATGTGCTAGCTGTATTAAAAATCTATATGTATATATGTCCGGATCTGACTGCCTAGAAGCCTTAAAGTATTTTCATTTCTGAGTCAGCAGAAACGTTGGTTTGATCAAGTCATGCATTCATTCAAACAAATGCTCATCTGTTTTAAAGCAGAGCGCAAGTTTGACCTTCCAGCTACCAAGCCAATTTCTCAGCGGCCTGCATAGCATTTCTAGCACTGATTTACTTTGAAGTGCTGGCTGGGGCCCTAAACCAGGCACATTTTATATATTGCATGAAAATGATATGTATGTGTGCTGTACACAAACAATAGCTACCATTCCTGTCTCCAGCATGCAAAATGTTGTGTGCATGCATTTGAATATATTTCACTATACTTTCTGGAATAGAAACAAAGCACAAACGGCGTGCGTGAGATTTCATAGGACAAGTAGTTGGGAAACTGTATTGAATCAAAGGGTACTTTACTGAACCTCATATAAGGACTTCCTACACTCGTGTAGTATACTCCAGTAATAGGGTGTTCAACAAGTATTTGTTCAATGTCCCTATTATATTAAACTGTGATATTGATATTTTGTCGGATTGTATAGTTCATGTATACTTCGGCTGCCGTTAATTTGTAAAATACATACAATAAAGATAGTTAACACAATATCCACGATTATATATGCATATGAAAAGTGTTTAGGAAATACGATATTTTCAGATCTTGTAAATTAATGCCTACGTATTTTTATACCAATTTAACATTTTAGGATAAGATAGATATTTTCAAAGCTTTCGATAGTAATTCAATATTCTTGCCCCTTTATGTAAGTATAAACTGAATTACTATTAACAAAACTGCAATTATTAGTTACAGAATATTGTTTATAAGCTCTAAAAATTTATATAACTGTTTATTTAAATATAACTGCAACAAAAACAAATTTGTTGTTACACTTACATGGCAATATTTACTATCCTTTACTACTTTGCGTATTGCATATAAGAAAGTAAAGGAAACATTTTAGTCGTTTAAACAATTAGATATGACATTTCACCGGAAACACATGTTTTGAGACTTTGTGAAACAAAAAAATATATATAAATACATAAATTAAAATAAAATAAAAAATAAAGGAGGGTGTTTGTATCCGTGTGAATATTTCTACCCTAGACTAAGGTTTACATGGAATATTTTGGAAAATTTTGATCTTATCAAAATGGCTCTAACGATTATGTTTAACATATAATATGATTTTGATTATAATATCACATATTTAAGAAATTTCTTATGGCAAATAAAATGTATATTTTGAATTTTCTGGCTATAGCCCATGTAGTGCTATTCACTTTAGATGACTTTTGCTTAACTGGTAAACCATAAAATACAGACCAAATCTTACTATACAAACAATTTGATGTGTTAACAGCAAATGCTGATTCAAATCATTCTCTGTATATGACTCTCTTGGCTAATAATTTTATTTAAAAGGCTTAGTTCAATGTTCAAAAAGAGATTCAAGTGATGTTCAGTACTTGGAATTTGAGGTTATGTTTAACTGTAAGAAACTATATGCTTCTTAAATAAGTTCAGCTTGAACTGTAAGACGTTGTGGTATGATCTAAGCTAATGATAATCCTATGAGTTCCATAAGACACTGTTGCATCAAGCCCAAACTCGGTTGACTGTCCGGGTCATCTGCTCTGATTAAAACTGCGTCACTCCGACTCAAGTCAGCGCATTACTACATGCGACGGACAAGCCTCCAGGAGGCGCTGGAGGGCGCTATACGTCCAAAATGTTACCGTTTCTTATAACACTTCTTCCCAAGCCACTACCTGAAACCTTGATTGTTCTTATAATCCTGTTCTGGACAGCTAACGTTGTAATGATAAGTCTTCGACAAATCACAAATCAGAAAATAACCATACTAATAATTGTGATTTAAATATTTAAATTACATTGCAAAACCATGAATATTAAGTATTTCCTATGGTATTAATGTTAAGATTAACATAAAATTAATCTAAGTTCAACCACCTGAAAATGATCTTCAGTCAAGCTGAACTTGGTTCAAAAGAGCGCATGGCATCTTGGTCTAAGACTAAATCTGATTGCTGAATTTTCTCCAGTTAATTTGTTTTCACTTAAATCAGCAGAGTTGTGGAAGGAAAAAGTGTGGAATACAGTTTTATTTAAATTAATAAAATGTAAGTAATAGATTATTATTTGGAAGTATTGTGTCAATCTGGACAAAAACAAAGTTGGTGTTTTAGTAACTTTCAAGAATGCGACAATGAGATTTTGAAGAAAGTTCCTCCACCCTAAACTTCCCTTTACACGGAAAGTTTTTCAAAAATTTCATTTTTTTCAAAAATGGCTGTACCAATTTTGATTAAAATTCCATAGGTTTGAGATATGTGTATGGTAAATAAAATACTGTCACCGCGCCCGCCGCATCTAATTGCCGACAGCAGCAGTGTCACCCATCGCATTATTGTCGGCGCTACCGCAAAGGAGCCGAAGGAAAGAGACAGAGAATGGCCGCATTGTTGGGGCGCTTGCCGAAAGAGAGAAAAGGATAGAGGCTACTGGAATCTTCTACTTTGTATATCACCGCAATAAGTGAACGTTCCTGAAGCTTCCAGAATAGTGCCTGGGAGATATAAATAGCGGTAAAGTGTGAGAAGAGAGTCAGACGTATGTGAAGGGAGTAGTCGTGCCGGCGGAGACGGACAGACGATGTGAAGCGTTGTGCCGACGGAGAAGAGTTAGTTCTTTGTGTTACGAGTTCGGAGCCGCGCTGTTGGAGAATCGGAAAAGACTTTCTTGCTGTTGCAACGAGTGTACAAGTTACTGTTTACGGAAATAAAAGTGTGTCTTTATCTCGACTACATCTGTCGTATTTACTTCACACCCACACCAAAAGTTACACTGGTGTCAGAAGTGGGATTCGTCGAATTGCTTCTAGTTTCGTTACTTCGTCGTTAGAAGTTGCAACGTTAGAACCAAGATGGAGGGAGATTCGGAAACCAGGATGATGGCAATGATGAAAGAATTATTCGCCGAGCTGAAAGAAATGAAGACGGCAAACGACAACCTCGCTGCCAAAATGGAAACGTCATACGACAACCTCGCTGCCGAGCTGAAAGAGATGAAGACGGCAAACGATAACCTCGCTGCCAAAATGGAAACGTCAAACGACAACCTCGCTGCCGAGCTGAAAGAGATGAAGATGGAACAACTCGGTGAACTGACTGGCGTGACGGAAGACGTGGAAGAACTCGGCGAAAAGGTGGTAGACCTCTGCCAGCACGTGGACGTCGTGGAGGACGACGGGGAACGTCTTGGCGCCCTGGTAGTAAGAGTTGACGAGAGCGTCAAAGTACTGGATGCCAGGGGCAGACGGAATAGCGCGGAGCCGGGGAGGGAGCACCTAGTGGCCGAGGCGACAGTTGCGCCCGTTTCAGATGATGTGAGGGAAGACGTGAAACAACTCGGCGAACTGATTGGCGTGACGGAAGACGTGGAACAACTCGGCGAACTGATTGGCGTGACGGAAGACGTGGAACAACTCGGCGAACTGATTGGCGTGACGGAAGACGTGGAACAACTCGGCGAACTGATTGGCGTGACGGAAGACGTGGAACAACTCGGCGAACTGATTGGCGTGACGGAAGACGTGGAAGAACTCGGCGAAAAGGTGGAAGACCTCTGCCAGCATGTGGACGTCGTGGAGGACGACGGGGAACGTCTTGGCGCCCTGGTAGTAAGAGTTGGCGAGGGCGTCAAAGTACTGGATGCCAGGGACAGACGGAATAGCGCGGACCCGGGGAGGGAGCACCTAGTGGCCGAGGCGACAGTTGCGCCCGTTTCAGATAACGAAAGTGTACGTCTCGGGGAAGACAAAGGGGCAGTTCAGGGACGTCGTCGAGGATCCCCTGGAGGAGTGTGTCGGGTACGTAACCAACCAGGATATGACGTGGAGGACGATCAGCAGGGAAGCGCACAAGCAGGCGAGCAACACGCGAGAACCGACTTGGCGTGTGACATGGGGGGACCGTCGGAGCCATCCAATTACCTGACGCATAGTGCCGTGAACGGAAGAATGGTGGACATCATCTTGGACGGCAGGATACAGGAGAGGCCGTGCCGAGCACGAGTGAACACGAGTGCAGCGGTGGACGCGACTCGCGCGGATGTGGCGGGGTTTGTTGCCGGACCCATCGGAAGCAAGGTGGCTGCGAAGGTGCGCCAGAGAGGTCGGAGGACATGGTACCCAGTGAGCCGTTTCCAAGTGCGCAGGATGGCCCGTCAACACACCAGGAAGAAGGGCAACTGGACGAGGGACCGTCAAGACCGGCGGTACTGTTGCAGAATTTCGAAGCAGGATGGCATACATCGTCCTACCCGGACCAAGGGACACTATCCAACAGCGATACCTAGGATAGTGCCTCCTGGAGAAGAGGTTCGATGGGTTAGTCCACCGGGGCGCAAGGGAGATGCCGCAGTGATAGTGCTGGTCGGGACGACCAGCTCTGAGGAGGGAGCAGTGTCACCGCGCCCGCCGCATCTAATTGCCGACAGCAGCAGTGTCACCCATCGCATTATTGTCGGCGCTACCGCAAAGGAGCCGAAGGAAAGAGACAGAGAATGGCCGCATTGTTGGGGCGCTTGCCGAAAGAGAGAAAAGGATAGAGGCTACTGGAATCTTCTACTTTGTATATCACCGCAATAAGTGAACGTTCCTGAAGCTTCCAGAATAGTGCCTGGGAGATATAAATAGCGGTAAAGTGTGAGAAGAGAGTCAGACGTATGTGAAGGGAGTAGTCGTGCCGGCGGAGACGGACAGACGATGTGAAGCGTTGTGCCGACGGAGAAGAGTTAGTTCTTTGTGTTACGAGTTCGGAGCCGCGCTGTTGGAGAATCGGAAAAGACTTTCTTGCTGTTGCAACGAGTGTACAAGTTACTGTTTACGGAAATAAAAGTGTGTCTTTATCTCGACTACATCTGTTGTATTTACTTCACACCCACACCAAAAGTTACAATACGTATTTTGAACTTTCTGGCTATAGACGTTTGCTTTTTATGACTTCTGCGTAACCAGTAAACCATAAGAGACAGACCAAATCTTACTATGGAAAAGAATGTACGGGTAGATCTATTAAAACACACACGTTGTGTCCAAATGTACTTTTTTGTGGAGTGAACCATTTCAGAGATATTTCTTGTTATTTGTGTGAGTTTGAAAATACAAGTTTCTTTCAAATGGAAGGTTGTCATTCACTTTTTTGTCTCTTGGCCGTGCATTCAAAGCCTTCATATAGCGAAAAGCTTTAAAAGATTTGACTCGCTGAAAACGTTCTGTATTCCTATATTCCCTTGCAGTTACAAGGAAATAAGCAATAAGCAATGTTTATCTCGACTAATATGAAGAAGATGGAGCAATAAGATTTTGTAATAATAGTACAAGAGCAGAGAAAGTCATGTGAGCCCAACATCTACAATTTTTTGTCTTGAAATTTGTTTTTTACATAATTATATGCTTAATCGAAAATTTAAATAGGTTTTTTAATCCAAACAAAGGTTCTATAGCGTAGTTATTGAAAATAACAGGTGTGCCAACATTAATATCGATCCATCATTCACTTGGGAGGTGCGATGTATCGACGTTTCTTTCCGTCACTGGTATACCAGTCAGTCAAGCTATTCGACCTTGTACCTGCCCTAATATATGCAATTAAGTTGGTTGGTTCTTTTTCCTTTCCTCTCAGACATGTTTCGATCGTAAAACAGTCATTATAATATTATTACGTGGACCCTAGCCTCGTTTTTAACGAGAACTGCATGATTTTGAACATTCCCTGTGTCATAAAGATTCCAGCAGATATAACACGCATGTCTATGGGCTTTCTTCTGGCAGTCAGTCAATCTTTATCCTCAACAGCCGCATAAAAAATCTTCATTTATGGCTTAATTATTAACTACCTGTAAAGAAAGGAATCGATTATGCTACCTGAAGAATCCTTGGCGGTTGATTGAAGGGTTGTCGGCGGCGTCAATAATCCTTCAAAATTTCCGCTAGCAAAAGGAACAATGAATATATGATTATAGAAGTGCAGTTTTACTGCCCAAAATTAAGCCCTATTCTAGCAGGACCGACCGAGATACCTGGCGGGTCGTAAATTGGATCCAATTCTCTGCCACAGACAAAAGCCATTTCTTTCGTAATATTATATGAAAACCTCAAAAAGAGAGTTTGAAAGCAATTTTCTGCCTCTGTGTCCTCACCTGTTATTACGACAGTCTGAATATTGGGATGCGACAGGAACAGAGAACTCTTTCCATTAATTCACTTGGAACCGTTTGTCGAAATGCTGCTTGGGGTACTTTCAACATTGTTGCCAAATGTGATAATGGCTAGTGGGAAGCGATTGTGCTAAAGAGACGTATAACATTCACAACCACCCCAAATCTCAATAATTCGTATTTGCATGAACTTCGTGCCACCTAAAATTTATTTGATTTTAACTCTTCATAAGTAGGAAACGGATTTTTAGGTAAATACTTATTTTTTCTGGATGACGTTACAAGAGCAAAATTAAGCATGAATATTATAAATGCTACCACTATCACAAATACAGTTTTATATCACGCAAAATGCATAATTTTAGAATAAAAGTATGTAATTAAGCATTTTGCACAACTTAGTTATTAGTTCATATTTTGAGTGATTCGCGTATCGTTACCAAAATGTGGATGAACTGATGCTTTTATCTATAGAAATAGTTCAAAATCTGCTAAGTAACAGTTGTATATTGCTGTCAATTTGAGTTTCTTGTGCGATTCTATTAAAAAGCTAGAAGCAACAACTAATATCTTGATACAATCTATCAATCTATCAATAATATCTTATACGGTTTACGAGTTATTCAAATGTCATCCAGGGTAAACAAGACTACAGAGGCTACAGCCAGAAAATTCAAAACACCTATACATTTCATTTGTTATAAAAATATCTTAAACATATGACATATTAATCAAAATCGTTAGAGCCATTTTCAAGAAAATAAAAATGTTCGAAAAATTTTTCATGTAAAGGGTAGTTTAGAGTGGGGCTATTTTCTTCAAAATCTTCGTGTCGTATGCTTGAAAGACATTAAACTTAAATACCAACTTTGGTTATCAACCGACTTTTCGTTTTTGAGTTATGCTGTCCACAAATACACGGACCTTTTTCTAAAAATGCTTTTCTTGGATTCAGGGGTCTCAAAACATATATTTCCGGTGGAATCTTGATATCGAATTTTTGGGTGGAATACAATACTTGCCCTACTTACCAGTAGAGAAAGTAAAAAGAAGTGTTTTGATAAGTCACCAGTGATGGACCATTGATATCACATGTCAATTGTTGGAAATTCTTTGGAGTTACAGTGCATAACACGTCTTCTCTAAATTGTCCATTTGAAATCACGAAGCACTGCCCGGTATTGGGAGAATGGTGGTTCTACGTCACATGATGTCACTCTTGCATATTTCATAATAAGCACGTCACTAATACTTACACTCTCAATATCTACTTGATGGCCTTCTAGAACTTGGGCAACTTGTCTCATAATTTGGAACTCCGCACTTTTACTTTCTCTACTGGTAAGTAGAGGAACGTATTCCACCCAAAAAATTCGATGTCGAGGTTTCATCGGAAATATGTTTGAGACCCCCTAAATTAAAAAAAAAGAAAGAATTTTTAGAAAAAGGTCCGTGTGTATGTCAGTGTGTCAGTCTGTGTGTCTGTGTGTTAGTCTGTGTGTCTGTCAGTCTGTGGACAGCATAACCCAAAAACGAAAAGTAGGTTAAATACCAAAGTTGGTACTTAAGTTTAAAGTCTTTTAAGGATGCGACATGAAGACTGTGAAGAAAATAGCCCCACTCTAAACTACCCTTTACATGGAACATTTTTCGAACATTTTTATTTTTTTGAAAATGGTTCTAACGATTTTGATTGAAATGTCATATATTTAAGATATTTTTATAACAAATAAAATGTATAGCTGTTTTGAATTTTCTGGCTGTAGCCTCTGTAGTCTTGCTTACTCTGGATGACATTTGAATAACTCGTAAACCGTATGAGATAGACAAAATCTTACTCTACAAAAAATGTGGATCTTGTTAAAATACATAACTTATGTCTGAATAAATTTTCTTGTAGGGTGAACCAATTCGGAGATATTCCTTGTTATTTGTGTGAGTTTCAAAAAACTAAGAACTTTCGTGAAATGGATCATCGTTGTTCCTTATTTATGTTAAGTATGCAAAGACAACAGAATCCCAAAGCTTTAAAACATTTGACTATCGCACAAAGCCTATGTATTCTAATATTCCCCTTGCACCTGCAAGGAAATAAGCAATAAGATAATTTTTGCAAATGTTTATCTCAACTAACACTAAGAAGATACAGTAAAAACAGTTTGTAAGAATGGTTGGTACAAGAGTGGAGAAAGTCATGTGAGTGCAACACATCAGATGTTTACTTTCTCTACTATGTATAGGGTTACCAGCTTTTCTGTCTCTTATTTTTGACAAGACTAAACTAACTTCATAAAAAATGGTCAAGGCAAAAACGCAAGATACAAAATGTGTTCCAAATACCAATATCTACCACCTGTTTAAATTAACTCCCATTAATTCTCTTTCCAGTCAGTATTACAAAGATGGAACATCACATCACTCTAATGATGTGATTTACGAAGTATAACACTTTAGCATGTGAACATTTCCTTCAGTAGGAAAAATTCTCTCTCGTGCACTTTTCGTTTAATTATAAATCAAATACAGAATTATTAATTATGGAAGTGCAACTCATCTGCAGTTTTGTTACCTTTTATTGTTTCCTAAGCATGAGTTTCGCCATAATTTAGCATTTTACGTATGTAAGAGAGAGAAAGAGAGGAAGAGTGGGAGAGAGTGAGAAAAAAGGAGAGTTAGACAGAGGAGGAGAGAAAGTGAGAGTAGAGAGAGGAGATCAACGTAGAGATAGGGGAGTGAGAAAGAGGGGAGGGAAGTAGAGAGAGCGAGAGAGAGGGTTATATAATGGGAGAAAGAAGAGGTAGAGAGGGGAAGTTAGAGGGGGAGAGAGAGAGAAATATACTAAAAGGTCGTTGTGCAAGGTCTAGATTTGTGATTTCTTTGATCTCATTGGCTGAAGTGATACGTCCATTGGTGCAACGTGATATATCAGCGATTTCCGAGAACAAACAATGCTTACGGTGTGTGTTAGCCGAGGGCGTCTGATGATGAAACCATTGGCACATCTCTTTTCGATTCTTGATAACAGAGTTGGTAACGAGCTTTGTGTCTTTGTGTCCACGTGGAAATTAGTCAGTTGTATTGAACCAAATCCCAGGACAGCAGCTGTGGGAACTTCACCACGTGACGAGTCACTGGCTGCAGTTGATGTAATCGTTCATGATTTTTCCCCGAATGGCTTTACTGCGAATTATCCAGGTCTCCCTTGTTGTGATGTGGCATCACAAAGTTGTTATTCTGGAAGTATGTTTTAGCCTTTTGCCTCTTTTTGTTTTTTAACATTCACTTTTAACGTTTCACGTGTTTTCACAGTCACTTTTCAAGGTTTTAAGTGTTTCTTATTTTCATTTTGCTCTAGCTTTCACCTTTTAGCAACATAAGTTTGTGAGCTTCCAGTTTAGGGCCAAATGACCTAGCTGTTGACGGGCCCTTAAACTCCACACGGTCTCACTCACTCACTCACTCACTCACTTTTTTAAGAATTCCTCTTCTTTGAGTTAAAGGCATTGCAAATGATGATATGGGTACGTTTGTCATATCATTTATCATATATTCCCATACACCATATCATCATTTGCAAATATAATTGTTGTGGGTTTTGATATTGGACTGTATGAATGAGAAAGTGATATGGAATGTGATAATGCCACTTTAATGAGGTGTGCACATTGTTCTCTTCCACTTTGTTATAATCACTTCATCAAAATTACGCATCTGCACTTTGAGGACTAATGTAAGCACTATCAGATGTGTAGTATGTGTATTTTACGGTAAGCAGAGGGTTTTTGGCACTGTTGATTGAAAATTTAATGACACACAGACGTCATTAAATTACAAATAATGTCTCTCCTATGGTATTGATATCTTAGTACTTTGGGTCTCTCTATTAAAATGTCACTTGAAGTTGAATGCAACGTTTTGCATGGAAATGACACAAACCACTGTTTTATTTATGATTGATTGTTATTCTAAGCCCATTTTCATGAGGATCCGAGCGTTCGAGGTCAAAGGTGTCCCTTGTAAGTTAAATGCAATACTAATTTGCATTGCTGATTATTCTGTAGATACTTAAACTGGGTGGGAGGCAGTAATCTATGGCATTAACTCGTCTAGTGCCTAAACGAAGCACCACAGCAAAAAACTTTCCTTAACAAAGAGTGTTTAAAATAATGTTATTTATCAGCTCCCAAAGTTTGTCGGTCACCCTATATATAGGGTAGAAGGAAACAATTAATACCTTCCAATATGTACTTCACAGAAATATACAGAACAAACATATACTTGTAAGACGCATTAGTTCTGATGAATGTTCTTCAGTGAATATCTACTAGAATAGTCTACACTTAATAAACAGTCAGCAAATAGTTTAATAACAGACATCTCTGCTTCCGTATGTTGTGTTTCGAAGAGTACACAGAGTACAGTTAACCACAAAGTATGTGTGATACGGATTCATATCAGTGCCAATGTTTTAATAGAGATAATAGTGATAATGAAAATGACAACAATTCAGACGAGCTGGTGAACAGACAGTAGGCCATGCTATAAACCGGGTTTCTCCCGTAAACAAAACATTGTCTATCTTACTCATCGCCTTCATCTGAGGGGTGTTTTCCACACGTTCCTTCATTTAAACAAACACGGCGGTTAATAGTACCACTAGCATGCTATTGGCTTTCTCTAAAACAGTGTAAAACAGATGAATGACTTCAGCGTAATACAGCAGTGTTGATTGCAAAAGGCATTTAAGTTTAATGTTCAGCAACAAATCGGTCTGTTTGAGTTAGTAACAGATGTGATTCGACTGAGGGTAGATACACATATAAATGTTAAAATGGCCCTCACGCGCCCTTCCATCATGGTGTACCAGGTCATGAGGTTTTAGATCTGATTGTGAGAAGGGACCTCAGTCTCAAGTTGGTGGCATGTTTTGCGTGGACCGGTTTTCATTTGTTTCATCAGCTGGTGTTTAAGGTTATGTCTACGCTCGTGTAAAGTTGTAACATTAGTACTGTTTTTCTGGTCCATGTACTATAAACAAACTTGAACTCACTTGAGACCAAGAATGATCCTTGTTTAGAAAGGCAATATTTCACCATATCCAAGTCCATTTGCCTGAGTACTGCCTGAGTGAGTTGAAACGTATTGTGAAAGTACACAAGCAACTAACTCCTGTCTCACATTCGTGTTTTACAAAAGTTACCAGTGAATATTTCATTACAGCAAGTCTACCCATCTGGTAAGATAGTAATTAAGAAAACGAAGCTGGATATTCCATAAGAGTGCCATACTCTGACATCAATGAACAAATTTTGCAATTACCCACAGTGTTTGGTGAATGTTATGATTCAGTGACTGACAGCGATTGTTATAGTTGCACTGCAAGTTATTGTTATTGTTGACTTTATGGCACATTAGCGTAAAATATAGGGAAACTGACTTTTCAGACTGGCCCTAAAATAGGAATATAATTTTCTTCCCAAGAATGTGGCTAAAGAATGCACACAGTCGCTCAAATGTTTCAGTTGGATAGCGAAAATTCTGATGTTCAAAAATTTATCTTTGTTTAAAATGTTACTAACATAGAACTCAAATGTAAATGCAGCAAAATGATCAAACAAAGAAGCAATGGTCAAGAAAATGACAAAAAGAACCCTAAAATTGAAAATCATATAAAATTATAAAAGATGAGCAAACGACTATGGGTTTTCATAATCTGGGGCCCATTATAAAGATATTTATGCTCGAGCATGCCATAATTAGAGCTTATATGTTACTGCAATGGACCTCATATCCGTCTCTTCATAATGATACCGCTATCCACTACTCAAAGGCCCACCAGTTCATAGTGACATTGCTAACTACCAATCAAAGGTCCCACGCTGCTGAAAGCGATTTTCCTATGTTCAATTGAATAAACAACTTGAGTACGAAATACAGCAATTCTGTTTATTTAACCATTAATGCTAATTTTGTAGATAACATTCTAATTAATTCAATTTATCTTCTAGTTTTTTCTAGTCTAGTGCTTTAAGGGTTATAGCATACACACTCTGTATCGTGTCAAGGCCAACATAATAAAATCAATAATTTCGCAGAACTATGCTTCTTCTTCTTCTTCTTCTTCTTCTTCTTCTTCTTCTTCTTCTTCTTCTTCTTCTTCTTCTTCTTCTTCTTCTCTTTATGTTTTATGTACGAATCAGTCCATCTTTATTGTAAGTTCATAACATATTATTTATACATTGCAGATGATTTTTTACTTTATTGGGCCTCCTTTGGCTTTCAAACACAGTACATTTACTCTTTTGAGATACTCTTTATAGAATTCCTACACTCTTGAATGGCAATGTTATTCTAAGATTCGGATAATGTCTATCGAAGTTCTCAGCGGTTTTTCGGCTTGAGGGCAGCTACACTCTACCTTCCCATCTCATATGGATATAACTGTTATAGTTCTAGCCTCCGGGGCGATGCATCCTTTGGCCTACCACTTCTATGCAGGTCTGGAAATTTATGTATATACCCCGCACGAATTCTACTGGTGACAGACAGTTCATAGGCAACCAATTTATCAATTTGAGATAGGAAAACTATGATAGGAAATGTTTTAGAACTGCCCTATATTTCTGTAGCTGCTCGCCACAACCTGTTATCCATTGCAGTGGCGTGCAGCCACATGTTAAGTCTGCAATTTAAGTGCTTTTGGTAACAATACATTTTTCTTCCTGCTTATGATTTATTGGTCACAATGTCTAATTACTTTAAATACGTATAACTTATTAACTTGACGTCGTAGACCATTGGTTTCCTTTCTCAAGCATATTGTCTCTGAACCCTCTATAACCAGTAAAATTCGTGCGGTGATATTAATTTACACCCTGTATATATATGAAACGTATCGAGTCGATGACGAGGGAGTGTGTCTTGAATACGTTCCACTGTTGCACGCGAGGACTTGAGATGGGTATTTTCGCTGTGACGTTAAAGCTGGCCGGTACTTCGTGCCAGGTTAGGTCAGCGTGTTCCGTCATCATAGCACAGTTCAGAGGTGAGCAGAGCAGCCATGTCCTAAGTAATCAGCGCCAAGGAGCAGCAAGGAAGTAAGGAAGAAGAAGAAGAAACTGAGTGAGGGACAAGACCGCGCTCATTTTCTGCTACAGCGATTCTAATTGGGCCACTCATCTCACATTTACTTTACCTGCTCCTGCTGCTACTGCCTCAAAGCCTTCTGCTGTTTTCCTAAGGCATCACAGATAAAACGTTTTCAAGGAGCAGTCCTACCAATTTGGCTCTGAGATATACATACAAGGGTGCGTTCTCAACTCCATGAGCTCTCTGTGAATGTGTGTGCCCTTTAGACATCAAAAATAACATCAGAGATCTACATTATTACCTTCTGTACTACGTATAGTAAGTAGAGGAAGTGTTGTATTCCATCCAAAAAACGACGTCGAGATTTCACAGCAACAATATGTTTTGAGGTCCCTTGAATCACAAAAAAAAAAAATAAATAAAAAAATAATTGTTACAAAAACGTAACTCGCAAGTGCTCTTCATTCTGTGTGACCTTTGCATAACTGGTGAACCGTAATAGATAAAATCTTAATACACAAAAAAATGTGGATCTCGTTAAAACACAATTTATTTTAACACCTTTTTGGGGGATTGAAGCATTACAGAGGCATTCTTTGATATTTGAATCTCTCTGAAGTAGATAATGGAATAAATGTTTGGAAGAACAGTTTTTACAAGAGTAGAGGTAGTTATGCGAGTGCAACACATCAGATTTTTTTAACTAATATCACCTAATAATTACCATGGTTTTGCTCTAGAAATGTAAAACAAAGTTTTGTTAATTCATTATAGACCTAACTATAGGCCGAAGGGAACCTCTGGATTTTCTGAGTTTGTAAATTTGTGTTATAAATTGTAAGTCATAAAAATATCTTTTCAGAAATAGTTTCAATATTAAAGTATTCTGTTTATTATGTTGTGGAACTATAGATGTCTTTTCGATAGGTTTTTCATCTTGCAGATTTGTGTACATTGCCGTTTTTATATCATATTCATTGCTTTATTCCACACTTCTAGCGCTTATTTTTAGTATATTATGTAACGAGAGCACAATTGCTATTACATCCAAGTTTTATACGGCTATTTATACTTCACCATTGGGTGAGTTTGAACCATTTACAAAATGTTTTCAACATTATACGCCGAGTGATCTTGTCACCGGTATTAGACATCTTATTTCTTATTCGATTGTACATACAAGATTAGATGTTGCTTCTTGAACTTCGATTATGCTATTACCTTTAAAGAAGTAGACTTTAAAACACAAGAAGACCAACTGAATTTATTAGAATGTTATTTGCAATACCAACACTAATTATTAAATGAACAGATGAGTCAGTATATTTGTAAGCAGACTGAAATAATTCAAATAGTAAATATAGAGGCAACAGAAAGCCCCCTGAAATAACTATGTTAAATTATAGGTGGCGTAGGCTGACTTCTTTTGTTCATGTGTGATACAACGGAGGAAGATTTTGATTGACGTTATAACGAAGTAATTATCATACATCGAAAAGTGAATAATTAATTGTGAAGTTGTGTGTTATTCATAAAAAGGAACGATATGGTCAATAATAGATTGAGATCAATCGAGTGCGGCGAGATTAGAAAAGAACATTGACCATTTACAATCATTGGTTGTGCCTAGCCATTTTGTTTGTTAGCGAAGAAGTCCGCCATATTTAGCGAGAAAATTGTAAATGTGTTTCATGAGAATGATAATGATCTTTAAGTGTTAACAAATTGTTCAAAACATTCGTTATTGTTTGGTCTATAAAATTGATCCATACCACTACCTGTGACAACAGTAATAGAATCTTATAGCCCTCAGACTGATGCTAGGCCGCGAGTAATAAAACTTTGTAAACACTTTCATCCCAAAGAAGATTAATAAAAGCAAAGTATCACCTCTTTATTCGTCTCACATTAACATCAATACCACGTTAAACATCATTACACACAGTAAGTAGCTTTTTAATTGTTTTACGTATATGAGAGGGTTTATTTTAAGAGTCAGAACAGACCAGAAATACTTTAAACCATGATGGTTAATATTTTGAGCCTTCAAAGACCAGACAAATTCTTACCAAATGAACCAGGTCGTAAATGTATTGTACACAAAATGCTCTAAGATAGTGTGAAATAATTACTTGGAAAATTAAAAGCTACTAAAGATTACTGTATTTGCTTTTGGTCAACTAATTTTATATTTTTATGCTCCACCATGCCATAATGTAGCGCCTATACCCCCACAATAATGTACCTCATTACATGCATCTCTTTACAATTACATTGCTACCCACCAATCAAAGATGCACCAGTTCGTAACGACATTGCTAATCCAACAATCAAAGGTGCAGCAGCTCATAACAACACTGCCACCCAACCTATCATAAGTGCATCTCTTCACAAGGACACGGTTAACCACCAATCAAAAGATCCGCATGTAGCAATCAAAAAGCTTTTCCGTTTGCACACATTCCCAAGCTGCTGGAAGAACTATTAGGGTTAAAATGTTGTACACTCACCAGGACAATGACATACAGATTGTATCAGCTGATATTTGGAGTTCTGCGCAGGCGCTAAACCATCGATTCGTTTCCAGCACGTCACAGCTGCTTGATGAAAATGATAACCTTGCATTGCTACGGAACATTGAAAGATAGAAAGCAAATTGAATATATTGGTTTTCAGACGAAATTTTATTTGATGTATAAGTTATTTATTGTACAATTAGTGGAATTAATTTTAGTGCAATATTCGTGGAAGTTGATGCTGTATTGAGGTTAAGTTGTGTGTTTTGTGTAAGTTGCATCTTACTTAGGTGGAGTAAGTTGCATCTCACTGTCAGTAGTGTTCGACATTTTAGCGTTTTCTAAACTCGTGTTTCGAGAATTAATCGATATTGCGATTTGCCATTGCTGTATGGGAATTCTCTGATTGGTGGAATACCTGTCCTTGAAAATTATAATATGCTATAAAAGGCTGCAAAAACTTAACCTTACAAGGCATAGCGAGAAGAAATAAAAAAAGGAAGAGAAGAAAAAGGAAACAAAAAGAGAAACGGAAACGGTCTGAAAAGAAAAAGTCTACAATCACGTGATGGCTTTAACAGATTCTAAAATTTTAAAACGTGGCAGTGATGTATAGAAATTCCCCAACGTAACATCCAAGATGTGGATACAGGACAGGCACATTTTTTCGTCAAGTGTTTGATGTATAAACAAACTAGTGCCTCTGGGAAGGAAAAAAGAAATAAAAGATTGCAAAGAACTAGCATGAGACGTAGAGGAATGAGGCGACAAAGGGAACAAGGTGAGCAGAGAAATGGCGAGGAAAGAGAGTAAGAAGAAAATGAAAAGTAAAGGGCGAGTTTGGATCTACCTCGGCTGAAAAATACAGGCGCAGCAGAATAAAATATAGCGACAATTATTGATAACTTCATCCCTGAAGTGTGAGTGAGAGAGTGCTGGACCAGGCAGGTACAGCTTCTCAAGTGATGAGTTCGCATCCTTACTGGAGAAACAGATGCTGAGGAAACATCCGCGCATCGCGTTGCGATATCTCAGTCGCTTCAACCAGTTCTGCCAACTGTCTGTGTGTGTGTTGTGCCAACTTTTATCATTTCAACTGCAATTTTTGCAGTTTTATTTAGTTTTATCATCTCCACTGAATTTGTTGGTTAGTATAGCCATTGTTTTCGTTTTGAACCTCATTTATTCAGCAGTCAGTGGAATATTCATGTCTATTTTTGTATTTCTGAGCATTTTAAACATTTTATCGTTTTAATTCCATGATAATACACATAACGTAACTCGATTTGCAGAGTAGTTCACAATAAATATATTGATTTACTATAGTTTATTTCACTAACAAGGAACCATCGTAAAACAACCTTAAATGTGGAGCGACTGTCAGTTTTATCGCTTTGACATTATTATTCCAAGGACATTTTCTCATATAACGCTACCTGCGTTATTCCCTAATTCGTGTAGTAATCTAAAGAAAATTGAGTACTATTATTTAATTATGGTAAAGTGCGTGAGTGAATGAGTGAGTGAAGCTTTAGGGCCTGTCAACAACTAAGACATATGAGCCCGAGGTCAAACCTTAAAATCTACAGTTCAAATTTATAGGGTTGAAATATGGAAAGCTAAAAGAAGAGTTAAAATACAAACTCCTATTCCCTGATCTTAGTGTTAGTTGAGATAAACATTTGCAGAAATTATCTTATTGTTTATTTCCTTATAGGTGCAAGGGGAATATGGGAATACAGTAGGCTTTGTGCGATAGTCAAATCTTTTAAAGCTTTGAGATTCCGTTCTCTTTGGACGACTAAGATATAAAAAGATGAACCAGCATCTTTCATTCGACGAAAGTTTATTTTCCAAAACTCACAAGGAATATCTCCGAAATGGTTCACCCTACAAAAGAAAATTATTTAGATATGAATTGTGTTTTAGCAAGATTTACATTTTTTGTGCAGTAAGACTTGGTCTATCTCTTACAGTTTACCAGTTATGCAAAAGTCATTCAGAGTAAACAGGACTACATAAGCTACAGCCAGAAAATATAAAATATGCATTTCGTTTGCCATAAAAACATCTCAAAGATACGGCATTTTAGTCAAAATCGTTGCCATTCTCAAGAAAATTAGTTTAGGGTGGAGGAATTTTCTTTAAAATCTTTGTCGCATCCAAAGGCTGACACACACACACACACACACACACACACACACACACACACACACACACACACACACACACACACACACACACACACACACACATACACACACATACACACACACACGGACCTTTTTCTAAAACAGCTTTCTTTTTTGGATCTAGGGGACCTCGAAACATATTTCCGGTGAAATCTCGACATAGAATTTTTGGGTGGAATACAATACCTACTTCCTGTACCTTATTATACTTAGTAGAGAAAGTAGAAATACCCCGGTGACGTCACTTGATGTGGAACGCTCATTTTCGGTTTATAACATGGTGTTATGTGACAAGCGATGCAGTTTCTCGATGGATAACTTAGAAAATGTGTTTTTTTTTATGAGTGACTAGTTGTGACTGCAATTATGGGCATCTATAATAAAACCGTTATCAAACATTTCGGCTAATCTGTAATGGGATATAAGATCATTTCATTTTTATCACCTAATTTTGTAATTTTAGAATTATCATATGGATCTTTTTCGCAACTAGTAATACTAAATACATGGTATTTCAGAAATTTCAACTAATACATGTTTGAATATTAGGGGTCTAGGCATTCATAAACAGAATTCTATAATATGAATACTTTAAGAGCATATTCTGCATATTATTTTATAACTTTATTAACGAAATAAAATATAACCCAAATGCAGGCAGTATCATGGTTATGGTGATGTTCAAACAAAAATAAATATTTAAGATCGTGTTTAAAAGGCAGAACACAAGAAACCATCGTAAACATAATACACTTTAGTAGAAGTTTATTTTGAAACAGGTAAGGAAGTCAGCGTCAAAGTTAAGAATAATCACGGGACGAACTTGACAACGTAATAGTGGGAACAAATGACTGTCCACTGTCCACAATAACCTAAAATTCCTGGACCTTATAGAGAGGATTGTAAATTGAAATCTGCCCTTCGAAATGACCAATGGAAGAGTTGCTGAGGGGATCAGGAAAACAAATAACCATAGATGTATAGTTTCATAGCTGTTTTGTGTCTCAGTGACGCTTTCTTAGATATAAATGAATTGAAGTCCTAATAGGATAGAATTCCAATATGCAAACTGGTGGAGATGTATCTTCATAGAAACAAGACAATCCAAAACATACAAAGTGACTATACTATACCTTTAATAAACCCCTTTTTTTCAATACTTTGTCGAAGAATGCGTAGTCCATTATTTTATTATCAATATAATCCAATTGTGAAATCCAGACCAGAGTTTTATCAAGGTAAATATTAAAATATATCATATTTCTATCCAGAATGTTAGGAACATGATAAGAAATAGTGATATTAAAACAGGATTCCCTGCCCTATCCGATAGGCTCTATCCGAGCCACCGATGAGCGGCTTTATTGTAGGTATCATGCCTCATACATCGAAAAAACTAGTGTTACATTTTTACTTTCTCTACAGATAAGTGGGCGTGTGTGTGTCTGTGTCAGTCTGTCAATCTGTCAGGCTGTGGACAGCATAAGTCAAAAATGAAAACTCGGTTAAAAACTAACGTTGGTATTTAAGTTTAATGTCTTTCAAGGATGCAACACGAAAATTTTAAAGAAAATAGCCCCACTCTAAACTACCCTTTACACGGAAAATTTTTCAAAAATTTTGATTTTCTTGAAAATGGCTCTAACGATTTTGATTACAATGTCATATGTTTAAGATATTTGTATGACAAATGAAGTGTATATTTTGAATTTTCTGGCTATAGCCTATGTAGCCCTGTTTAGTCTGGATGACTTTTGAATAACCCGTAAACTGTAAGAGGTAGACAAATTCTTAATATACAAAAAATGTAGATCTCGCTAAAACACAATTTATGTCTAAATAAATTTTTTGTAGAGTGAACCATTTCAGAGATATTCATTGTTATTTTTATCAGTTTTGGAAAACTTAAAACTTTGGTTGTTCATTTTTTATACGTTAAGTGTATAAAGAGAACGGAATGTCAAAGCTTTCAGAGACTTGACTATTGCACAAAGTCTACTGTATTCTAATATTCCCCTTGTACTTACAAGGAAATAAGCAATAAGATAATTTGTACAAATATTTATCTCAACTAACACGAAGAAGAATGGTTAGTACAAGAGTAGAGAAAGTCATGTGAGTGCAACACATCAGAGTTTTATATATGTTGCCTACTTTTCTTCTATTATTATTATTATTATTATTATTATTATTATTATTATTATTATTATTATTATTATTATTATTATTATTATTATTATTATTATTATTATTATTATTATTATTATTATTATTATTATTATTATTATTATTATTATTATTATTATTATTATTATTATTATTATTATTATTATTATTATTATTATTATTATTATTATTATTATTATTATTATTATTATTATTATTTTTATTATTATTATTATTATTATTATTATTATTATTATTATTATTATTATTATTATTATTATTATTATTATTATTATTATTATTATTATTATTATTATTATTATTATTATTATTATTATTATTATTATTATTATTATTATTATTATTATTATTATTATTATTATTATTATTATTATTATTATTATTATTATTATTATTATTATTATTATTATTATTATTATTATTATTATTATTATTATTATTATTATTATTATTATTATTATTATTATTATTATTATTATTATTATTATTATTATTATTATTATTATTATTATTATTATTATTATTATTATTATTATTATCATCATCATCATCACAATTTTTACTCTCTATACTGTTAAGTAGAGGAAGTATTGTATTCCACCCAAAAATTCGATGTCGAGATTTCACCGTAAATATGTTTTGAGACCCCCTCAATCCAAAAATGCATTTGTAGAAAAAGATCCATGTGTTTGTGTGTTTGTGTGTGCGTGTGTGTGTATGTATGTGTGTGTGTGTGCGCGCGCGTGTGTGTGTGTGTGTGTGTGTGTGTGTGTGTGTGTGTGTGTGTGTGTGTGTGTGTGTGTGTGTGTGTGTGTGTGTGTGTGTGTGTCAGTCAGACTGTGGACAGCATAACTGAAAAACGAAAAGCGGGTCAAAAACCAAAGTTGGTATTTAAGTTTAATGTTTTTTAAGAAAGCGACACGAAGATTTTGAAGAAAATAGCCCCACCCTAAACTACCCTTTATTTGGAAACTTTTTCGAAAATTTTCACTTTCTTGAAAAAGTGTCTAACGATTTTGATTAAAATATCATATATTTGAGATATATAACAAATGAAATGTATATGTTGAATTTTCTGGCTATAGCACCTGTAGTCGTATTTACTCTGGACGACTTTTGCATAACTGGTAAACCGTTAGAGATAGACCAAATCATACTATACAAAAAATGTAGATCTTGCTCATATACACAATTTATGTCCAAATAAATTTTCTTGTAGGGTGAACCATTTCGGAGATATTGCTTGTTAGGTGTGTGAGTTTCGGAAAACTTAGAACTTTCGTGAAATGGAACATCTATTGCAGGGTGTCAAAATCTACCTAAATGGTAAATGTACACAAGGGTAACCACAATATATGTACAGAATAAATAGTATGTGTGATCACAAAATTGGCATTAATAACAATTGTTTAGGTAAGCTGCACGCTGACTTGAAGTGTCCAATTCCACAATCAACGCAACATTCACCCCACCGCAGGTACTTCGACAACCACAATTTCTTGGTACTGTCTCTACCACTTCACCTCTCCGGTGCCCAGCTCAGCAGCGGTGCTAATGCCAGTGCCGGTCGCGCTGACGGCACCTAAGTTGGAAAGGCCGGCTTTAATACTGCATATTTTACTGCAATGATCTTTCTTATGATTCATATTGTCTATAGGCGATGGTGTCAACTCGTGAATTGGATTTTTATGGGTTTTGTACATTACATCACACATACATTCATACTTCTAGTCTCTGGGGAGGATAGGGAACAATCGGACCCCTCGCGGAGCAGTACTTTCATAAACTTCCTACGTTTTCTACCAATTTATATACTACGTCCTTACGATTATCAAAAAAACCTTTAATATTGTACGGTTGGCAACGGCGAGAAGTCATAAGAGTACTGAATTCTTCAAACTCTCCCTGTTCCTGTATGTTTTAAAACTGATAGAATAGGACATCATGGAGGTGGTTCGGCATGTCGACTTTGAAGATCCTTTCTAAGACAGCACGGAAAGAAATTAGAAATGCTTTCTAGCAGACACCTCATTCCTTACCGTTTGTAGGGCACCTTAGTATGTCAGGCTTTCATTTTCTTGGCTGATACTGTCACCTTGCAGGTGCCTTGTGTTCTGTATCGAACCAGTAGAGGATACCTATGATGGTATTATCAACTCATTAGCTAATTACCAATAGGTATAGCCACCTCCCTCAACTGGAAGGGAGAAGAGGTAACGTGTCCCCGTTCAAACTGGTGGAGACTGATATCAGAAGACACGCCTATAAATGCCCCTACAGACCTTCAGAAATTTGTGCTATGTGTACCTACGCCCCTTTTGAGGTACCCCGTGGGAGGAAGGTTGTGGAGAGGAGACAGGATGGTCCATCGAAGGAGTCACGTCAGAGCAGAAGGCAGGGTCCCTACCAGTTACAGATTGACATACCCCGGTATCCGATTCCTCAGGTAGGTTCGAGACCGTCCCGATGATGGACGAAGCAACACCAAGATCCCAGATCAGTCTGATGAATGGTGAACGGAAATAAGAAGTTAAGTGAAATGGAGGGATAGGAAATTTGGGAGATGTAATGGGGCTACCAGAATTCACCTGGCGACCCAGGGGAAACTCCCAAACAAGCCCAAGAGGTAGGTAAGCCAGCCGATGGGATCGAACTCGCGACTTTATGAATGCAGGCTACAGACAAAACCGCTTGAGCCATCCCGCTCGCTTGTAAAATTGAAGACTATTTATTTTTACTTTCTCTACTAGTTAAGTAGAGGCAGTACTGTATTTCACCCAAAAATTCGACATAGAGATTTCACTGGAAATATGTTTTGAGGCCCACTGATTAAAAAAAAAAAAAAGCATTTTAGGAAAGAGCCCGTGTGTGTGTGTGTGTGTGTGTGTGTGTGTGTGTGTGTGTGTGTGTGTGTGTGTGTGTGTGTGTGTGTGTGTGTGTGTGTGTGTGTGTGTGTCAGTCTGTGGACCGCATAACTCAACAACGAAAGGTCGGTTAAAAACCAAAGGTCGTATTTAAGTTTAATGTCTTTCAAGGATGCCACAAGAAGGTTTTGAAGAAAATTGCTCCACCCTAAACCACCCTCTGCGTGGAACATTTTTCAAACATTTTGATTTTCTTGAAAATGTGTCTAACAATTTTGATTAAAATGCCATATGTTTAAGACATTTTTATGACGAATGAAATGTATATTTTGAATTTTTTATCTATAGCCTATGTAGTCCTATTTACTCAGGGTTACATTTGAATAACGTAACCCGTAAGAGATAAACATTTTTATTTTCTGTAGAGTGAACCTTTTCGGAGAAATTCCTTCTTATTTGTACCAGTTTAGGAAAACAAACTTTCTTCAAATGCAACATCGCTGTTCATTTTTTTATATGTTAAGTGTGCAAAGAGAACGGAATTTGAAAGCTTTGAAAGATTTGAGTATCGCTTTTTCTCATTGCAAAAATGTTGTTTTAGTCATATTTGATATAAAGGTTTAATGGTTTGTTTAATAGTTTCCTGCTAGTTTTGTATCTGTATAGCTTGCCGAGTTGAGAGCTGCAGTGGACGAGGGACGTTTGCTCTGACAGTTGAAGGTGCCGCAGCGTGGTTTTCTTCTGTGGAAAGGCTGGAGTAGGTATATCGCGAGGAGCTGCTGTCAGATTTATGTCCGCCATTATCAGGAAGGATGGACACGTTGAGGTAAGCGTCCAGGAGATAGCTGGTCTGGGCTGACAGGGATGATGGTCAGGCTAATGGAAGCAACTGCGCCGTGCGGTAAAATATTGTATACTTTCGCCACGAATATTTCTTCGATTCAATCGCGGCTCTCTCGGTGATGCATGTTGCTGCCATCACACCAACGCTTCTTATATATTATTGACAGATTTCGTGCCCTTGCATTGCTTCCAACCAAACTTCACACTGCTTTCATTACAACATATTTTCTATTTTAATGTAGGCCAAGCTTAAGGTCAACAGCGGAAAGGAAACACGTGGAAAACATTCTCTGTTTCAACAATTTCTTCCTCTTTGGTTATTTACAGCTACATGGTTTATGCCTCCACTAGAAATTCTGGCTAGCTCATATTAAATCCTATTATTCTTTCCACTAGAACTTATTCATAGGTAATTGCAAGGAGTGGTTACTAGTTTATTGAAGATCCGCCAGAGCGAGGAACCTGAGATTTATTAAGACTATTTTATTAGCGAGAGGAATGGCTACACACGCCTAATGTAATGGTAAAAAGGGTACAGACACCAGAGGGAGACACCTCGCTCACTTCGACCTACACAGATTTATTGTGGCTACCACCCCCAGGAGAAGGGGATGAAATGAGGGAACCGAAGGGCCACAGATAGACAGGCCACAGAGACGCGCGGAAGTCCCTAAGAAGTGCTGAGATCTCTTCATCTTGACAAGGCCGGCTACCTATCATGGAGAACAGTGGTTAACATGTGGAATCATCCGCGCCATCTGCCCGGCACTGCCAACACTACACGCCTGAAAGTACACCTGAAAGATGATAAGGAAATGGTACAAAGGGAAATGATGGAAAGGTATGAAAGCCTAAGTTAGGCACCAATATGGTTTGTCCAATCGAGTCTTTAGCTCACTGCTAGTTTAGAGCCTCAGCGCGGCCCAAAGATTACGTCACTGGCGTGCTTTATTGATGACACAACTAACCCTTACAGCAAGACAAATTAACCTGAAAATGAGCCAATATTCTACAGCTATGTCATTAAAAGTGTGTGTTTGTAATTATAGACGTATTTATTCCAATTCATCATACACAGCTCTGTGTTACACTTGCAGGAAAATACTTTCACTCTGTTTATATAGTTGATAAATTTAATTATTTTATACCTATACACACTGCAGCTTAATCAACAAAATATAAAATAGAAACGGATGTTTTACATTTAACTAATGAACTCTTAAACGTAACAGGAACAAAATTATATTTCATAGTATATAAACCTAAGAGAATAGTACAATTAGAACGCTAAAGGTATGTCAGTTATATGGGAGCATTGATAGACCCTGGTAGGCCTAAAGGAGTTTAACACTCCATGGTAATTAGAAATGAAATTACTGTTTTGCATCTCAATTTTCCTAAGTCAGTTCTGTGGCTTTCACCCTTAATTATAAACAAATTATCTTTCTTTCATAAAATGTTTGGTTCTCCAAACTTTTACCAATGCCCAAGTATGCACTTGAACTACCATAAGCTTTAAATAATGCGCATAATCTATGCCTCTTTCGCCTAAGTATTCCATTGGTAAGCTAGGAACCATAGCTCTTAAAGACTGTCCATAACTTAAAAGTAATTTGTCTCATTTCCATTGTATAATCTATAGCTTTGAATACATACAAATTAAGGAAGTCTGAGAATGAAATTTGAAGTTCTATATTTTTATAGGTATAAAATCAAGATTTTGCACTCTACCACACAAAGTTCAACACAATCAGTTTTATAGTTTTGAGGGAATTAATTATTCAATATATTCACAATACGAAAATACCTTCAAAATACACCATTTGCGTTAAAACACAACAGTTCTATTATTTTATGAAGTCTCATTTCACAAAAAATACTACCAATCTCAGGCAGAAAGAAAAAATAACTACTTTTAAAGTAAGTTACTTCTTTTACTTGCTTTAACGTACATTTAAAATATTTTTAAAAATTGTTTGTGTGCTTACTTTTTAAAGATAAAAAATTTTTAGATTTTGAAACCAAACACTGAAGTTGAAGTTACAAATGGGATACATGCTGGAAAAATTCTAGGACCATAGCACAAAATTTAATGTGCATGGAGCAGATAGTGTATTTAAAAATGTAAACTGAAGAAAAACTAATTTTTCTACATACATGATTGTCACGCCGTTCCTCTTTTGTCTATTAGTCCCTCTCTCCTAAGATTTATAGCTCTTCCTTTGCGATAAGATGCCAGTGACCACTGTTTTCCGCTATATATGGCTGTTTTTGAGCCACTTTTGAGCCCTTTTTAGTTTAATTTTGTTCGACTACTGCCGAAAATCTAAGCAGAAAAGGGGCATTTAATGTAGTACACATGTCATTTAAATCTTCCGCTAGACTTTTAAAAATGGCAGAATCAAAACAATTTCATTGCCAACCGATGACTGAAGGTTTTCGGTCATTTTTCAGTCGTAAGGCCCTTAATCTTATTCGAGCAACGGCAAAGTTCGGTACATAAATAAAATCTCCTGGAAATCACAAAGATGTAGAAGCAAAACACTTAATTTTCAGGATTAAAAGCTTGAGGAAAACCTGTAATTGTATTTTTACTTTCTCTTCTACGTACAGTAAAGCAGAATTATTCTATTCCATCCTAAAATTTTATGCCGAGATTCCATTTCGGAGATATTCCTTGTTATTTGTGTAAGTTTTGGAGAACTTATACTTCTGTCAAATGGAACATTGTTATTCATTTTTATATATTAAGCGTGCAAAGAGAACGGAATCTCAAAGCTTTAAAAGATTTGACTATCGCTCAAAGCCTACTGTATTCCCATATTCCCCTTACACCTACAAGGAAATAAGCAATAAGATAATTTGTACAAATGTTTATCTTAACTAACACGAAGAAGATGTAGGAACAACAGTTTGTAAGAATTGTTAGAGAAAGTCATCTGACTTTTCTAAATTATTTCCTTTATACATAAGGAGTAAATAGAACATTTTTTTCACAGAACTTGTATTTCTGTGACATAACTATAATAAATTTTAGTGTCCCGCAAGTGAAAAACTTATTCGGACTATATTGATTTACATTCCAGCAAGCACATCACAATGAAACAGTTTACAGCACGTGAGGGGGGGGGGGGGGGCAGTGGGCCAGGCATAGTCGCTCCTCCTAACCAGTCGAGGGCGAAGGAAGTCCTCACGTCACGTTTTTTAGTCGTTGTAAAATGCAGATTCCTTCAAAAGTTCATCGGCGGCTTTACAAGGGGCCCTAAAACTTAAGTTGTAACAAGAAGTTGTGTGGCGTATACAAGCTAAACAATTAAACACACAAGTCACGACATATCGCCCTGCTCACGCGATATTCTGCGATACAATCGAGACGCTGTCGACTGGCGACTTGTTTTCCGGTAGAGGTTATTATGTCTGATCACATAAGACGAGTATTCTAACATTTGTGTTACCTTACTACACTGACTCATGTTCATATTCATTATACAAGTCCTTTCTTCACAACAATGGTCTGTGTGTGAAATTTTGGATCGGTAGGCGCAATACGCCAAGACCAGAGATATCCTAAATATAAAGAACATTTGTCAAAATATGAAAATATCAAGAATAAATTTATAAAATAATATAACAGCCAAAGATACTTATGTTTCAAGCATTAGGGTAGGTTCACCGCATTGTGCATTGCTATAAAAACAGATCTTGTAAATTCTTGGAACTCAAACAAACTCTCAGACTAAAGGGGTGAGAGGCTGAATGTAAACAAACAATTCCAGTATATTTCTAGTTTCTGTATTACGCCTAGTAAGTAGGGAAAGTATTACATTCCACCCAAAAATTAGACGTCGAAATTTCACCGGAAATATATGTTTTGAGGTCCCCTGAATAAAAATAAAGCACGATGTGCGTGTGCGTGTGTGCGTGTGTGTGTGTGTGCGTGTGTGTGTGTATGTGTCTGCCTCTGAACACCATAGCTAAGAAAAGTGGATTATCTCAAATTGGCATTTAAGTTTAATATCTTTCAAGGATGCGACACGGAGATTTTGAAGAAAATTTATGCAACCTAAAACTATCCTTTACATGGAAAATGTTTCTAAAACTTTGATTTTCTCAAGTATCACTCTAACTGTTTTCATTAAAATGTCATGTGTTTAAGTTATTTAAAACATAGACTCAATCTTATTATGTAAAAATGTAGATCTCGTTAAAACAGAATTTATGTCCAAACGCTTTTTTTTTGAGGGAACTATTCCGAAGATATTCCTTGCTATTTGTGTGAGTTTTGCAATACTTAAACTTTTCTAAAATGGAAGGTCGTTATTCACTTTTTATATCCTGGCCCTGCAAAGAAAACGGGATTTCAAGGCCTTCATATAGCGACCAGCTTTTAAAGATTTGAATGTCGCTACTGTATTCTCATATTCCCCTTGTATCTACAAAAGAATTATTGCACGAGTAGAGAAAGTCATGCAAATGCATCACACCATTTTTTTTTTTATTTATTTATTTATTTTTTTTTTTTAACTAAAGCACTGTTAACTAGATGGGCGCCTGGCCACATGGCGCAACTTGTTGATTTAATAATCTGCTTCTACTGGCGGCGCAGTGAGCTATTCTAACGCTGCATAAAAACCACTTAAGTAACGTTGGCCAGGTATCCAATTCAGATGTTTTGTCACGATTGCATGCTATTAAGTAAACATTCCCGACATCGGTGTAAAGTAAACAGAGCTGATACGATGTTGCCAGTTCTTGCGGAATTAAGAGGGCAACAAATTATGGACTTTTTAAATTTATGCAAAGCATTCATTCTATTGAAATAGGTCAAAGGAAAATTTACTATGAATAAATTAAGACCATTTATCAACAATAATTCAGCAAGGTATTGATAATTTTTTTAAATAAACGTAAACCCATTCTAGAAAACCATTAACTTTTCAGTCCTTTGGTATTATACTTTCTTGTTATTCACAATAAGACGAATTTGCTCTTAAGTACTGCAGGATTATTTCACTTCCATTCTGTATTTAATAATGAAATATCGAGTTAAATACGACCAATTACATGAAATAATTTAAACTTGAATAATTGTGAAACCCTTCTGCTTATAAAAATACCAGGAGAAGTTATGGTTGCTTTTTCGTTATGTTGCACTAAAACCACCAATTCGCGAAAATAAAAGTTCTTCAAGAATGATTGGTGTTTAACTTCGTTTAACTATGGCGTATGTATAGGAAATGATGGTCTCAGGTTTGATAAATGGGTTTTATAGAAAAGTTCCAAAATGTAGTAACTTAAAAGTCCGGTTCACTGTTAACCGAAATTGTTTTAAAAGCACAAAGACGAGTATTACAAGGTGTAAAGAAATATATTTCATGAAATATGAAATTTTTTGACACATGTATTGATTTCTACACACTGAAAAGCGTAAATCTAATGACAATCGGCATGGTTTGGAACATGAAATTTAATATTTTACCTGCCTCTAGATATCGCCGATTCTATCATCACCACATGTCTGAGGCTAAAGACCTTGAAATTTGCTGGTTCAAATGAAAGTACTTGAGGTCAAAGTTTTGCACACGTTCGAGATCTTGCAGGACTCATTTTTCTCCGCCGTTAATTAGCAGTTGTCAAAAATGGGAATGTTTTTAATTAGTAGCATCAGGACTCAAAATAAAGGTACAAAACATCTGTATGCAATTTTGTGTGGATATTTCTCATTAATCGAAACAAATCGATATTTTTCACAATGAAGTAAAGAAAGCGTGGTTGATGAGTGGGTAAAAATATTCCTTTGGAGGCCAAATATTTAATGCAGTTGATTGTTTATGAGTGGGAGGTACTTTGGAGGTTTTTGCTAATAGATGAATCCGGAATTCTGCCCTTTTCTACGTAAATTCGATTGTAGCATGACAGGGAAATGATGTAAAGGAACTCATGGTAGATATGGAATAATCTCAGCATTTGTCTAACAACCAGAAAACACCACACGAAACCCAAGGTTGTCGGGAGTTGAACCTGGTTCCTCCCGAAAACGAGCCTCAAATTTACCACTGGGAACCATCTCGATCGGGCGGATTGCTCAAACTACAGCTTTTCTGCAGAAACATGTCTAAAATCTCTGCAACGAAAGCTTCTCGAATCAAGAAAAATCGGCCTTTCATCCGTCCCGTCTATTGCCTTGCTTACCGGCCACGCGTTCCTAGCAACTAGTGGTGTGAGGTACAATGTAAATTGTGACAGAATATTACAAACATAGGCAATAGTATTGAAACTTGGAGTCGATGACATCATATGTCTTATTAAATTACATCTTTACGAATAATCTTAAAGATTAACTATAGATTAATATAGCCTTCTTGATGGTCCTTCGTATAAAACACAAGGAACGATTTATTTACAACCATAACAAAAATCATAGCACGACCGAACATTTTCAAATGTGAGAAGTAACAGCTTTTTCAAGACGCCCTTGTTTATGACACCTGTCATTCTAGGCGGAAAACCCGCGTTCGATTCCCGGATACGTGGTTCGGGGAACACTCAGCCTCGTTAGGTTCCTGAGGGGCCAATTAAACTACTTGATTGACAAATAGTGGACCATGGTTGCAAAGACTGTATATACCGGCCGGCAGTGACCGGGGTGCAGAACTGCACCCCACTCATGACATCCATAGTAGGCATAAGCAACAGACGCAGTAGGCCATGACCAGGTAAGGTCCATTGCGCCGTTGGGTTAATTTAGTGATTGCTATTCAATTGTTTCTGCTAAATAGCCTCCAAACTTCAATACATTTTTATTTTCATTTAGTAATACAACATTGTTATGTTTGTAAATAAAATCATTTATATGGCATTTTTTATAGTCGTGGTATTTTCATCACGAGCCACGAGGGAACTTGTGAATGACGTGCTTTTTAACCGCAGCGCCTCTAGTGGAGTGAGAATAATGTCTGGCTTGGCCAAGATTGGAATTATTGGGTTTAGGATATACAGAAAAAAAGTCAATTATCAATGAAATCCCATCTAATTAATGAATTGTGGTTGTTGTGATTGGCACAGGATTCCCGAAAATATGGAATATTTTTGCGTTACCAAAGCTATCTAAAGGATTATATTATACGAGTAGTGTCTTAGTTTCTCCATCAAGTGAACCGGAAGTTCCTCAGAAAATGTGATGATTTCATTTGGATAAATCCACGAGAGGAGATGAGGAAGATATCTGGGAAGGCCAGACACTCGAATGATATTTATCCGGACTATTTCATATATAAAATATGACTTTAAATACTATATCACAAAGATTTGACCAGTAAATATCGAATTCTATGAAAACATAACCTAAAATATATTCATTTCGTTTAGTGTAGTTCGACTTATTCAACACTGCCAACTGAGGAAAACGAAACCCAGGAATTAAATATATTCTACAATAACACAGTCTGACGATAAAGATGCAAAATTATGTACATGTAAAAATGTAATGTTACACTCAAATTACTTTCCTACTCTTTCACTATTTTACACACGCTTATTCCACCTATTTTATGTTAATCGATATAAATGTCTGAGGAAATCCTTTTGCCGCGTAAAAACTAACCCCAACGCAACAGACTTTACCGTGCTAATGCCTACCGCCTAGCCTCTGCGTCCCCCACCTCTGCCCACTACAGTAATCATGGTTGGGGTGCAGTACTGGAGAGTGGAATGTGGTCAACGCCCCAGACCTTCCGGGTCTTTCGACCTGTTTTTCCACATAGTTCCTTGTAAGTACAAAGGAATTAAGAGAATGAAATTCGAACTGTTTCTGTGGCCAAGAGTTTGGGGGGGAAAAAATCTGATGTGATAGACCCACATTATTTTCTCTACTCTTGTACTAACTATTCCTACGAACCCTTCTTCCTCATAAAATTTGGAAATAGGACTGCTAACCATTTTATAATTATTTATTTACTTAATTTAGTGTAATATACATATGGTTGTGTAAAATGTACAAAAAATCACGTATAATTTGTAAACCAATATCTTCTAAAACACTTAATTATATCGGAAAAAATCAACAATAGCTTGATAATCAACCCACGAGCACCAAAAAGTGGATCAATCACTCCTCAATTTGAAATTTTGTATTTCTCTCTCAAATAAAGAATTCAAGGATCATAATGTAGTGTTTTCCCCTGATAAACCTTAATTTGGTCTATAGTTTTTTTTTTCAAATCGGATTGTAGGATCAAGAACTGTTGTTGCTTGCCAATGACAATTACGTCTATTTTTTCACAAAAATAAGGTTAGAAAATGTGTTGCCAAGGTAAATACCGCTATTTTGGAACCATTACAATGCATACATTTCAATAAATCGTAATCAATTATTCCTGGACGTAAAAACCTTGTTACCAATATTTCTAGGAACTAAAGCGAATAAGAAATATTATATATCACCAAGTAAGAAGTCAAGTTACCAAGTCCTTATAGCAGTATCGTGAAAATCAAATTCCTTGTCATGGCCTACAGTAAGGTTGAGCGATGGTCAAATCTTTTACAGCTGGCCGCTATATGAAGGCTTTGAAATTCCGTTTTCTTTGCACAGCTATGATATAAACACGTGAATAACAAATTACATAGGCTATAGAGAGAAAATGCGAAATATACATTTTATTTGCCATAGAAATGTCTTTAAAATATGGCATTTTAATCAAAATCCTTGGAGCTATTTTTGAGA
The DNA here is from genome assembly GCA_030765045.1 of Tenodera sinensis. Taxonomy (NCBI): domain Eukaryota; kingdom Metazoa; phylum Arthropoda; class Insecta; order Mantodea; family Mantidae; genus Tenodera; species Tenodera sinensis. The sequence continues at coordinate 70,036,514 of CM060968.1, forward strand.
AAGTAAAAATTTTCGAAAAATGTTTCATGTAAAGGGTAGTAGCAGTAGTAGCACTAGAGGACCTCTAGGTCTTCTGTGCAATCCTTATTGTCATCGACCCCAAAGAGCTGATAATGTAAAGAATAGTTTAGGGTGGAGGAATTTTCTTCAAAATCTTTATATCGCATCCTTGAAAGATATTAAACATAAATTCCAACTTTGGTTTTCAATTGACTTTTCGTTCTTGAGTTATTCAAGCACGCGCGCGCGCGCACGCACACACACACACACACACACACACACACACACACACACACACACACACACACACACACACACACATTTACCTTTTCTCAGAGTGCCTCAAAACATATTTCCAGTGACAAACAGAACGTAACTGAAGCATTCAGTACCATTTGGTTCTTTGCTTTTGCAATTTAGCCAAGAGAGCCAAGAGCCAAATCAGGTCGCTCGGGTTTACCCGGGCGGGATGTATGCCCACGGTACCTATCCATTTAGTATGGATTTACCCGTGAGGTATGAAAGGTGTAGTCAAATGTACAAGCTATTTGTGTCAGTGTCAGCCAATGGTGATGATTGGTTACTCTCTCTTGCTATAGACTAGTGATATGAGTCCCAGTTAGAATGTCTACCCATCCTGGGGCACCCATGCCCCTCTGCTCACTTAGCAAAGGTCAGCTTGTCTAACCAGCAAGTCAAGCAGTGTCTTTTGTGCAAGAAAATTGTACTAAAGTGTATGTTCAGCACCTTTCCTTCCGACAAAGGCGACCTTCGCCTGGTAAATCCCTGATTGTTCCATAATTCATTGGACATTAAGTAAACAAGAGGAATCAGAAGAAAATGTTTACCGCCGGCGAGGATATAGCAAGTCGGCCTACTTTGATACCGCGATTGATAGGTTGTAAAACGAGTAAACAGAGCGAGATTTGATTGCGGCTCCATCAAGGAGCGGAGACGAGAACTTAAGCTCCTACACAAAGTTTGTACTAAGCCATTCAAATAATTATACTTGGTTTGAGAACAAACTTCCCCTCATGTAAACACCACCATATTTGACGCGATGGCTTCTATTACATACGGCAAAACTTCAAAGATCTTACTTTCCGAAATCTTTCTGAGAGTAAAGAATGTTAAGTGCACGTTTTGCAATAGAACATTGCAAATAAAGGTAACAGACGCATAATTTTTTGCAATTATAATTATTTTTATATAATACTGGGGTTATGGGGTTATGAGTAGTCAGAAAGAGGGAGCTCCAGTAACTAGGCACAACACCACACGAAAGCCACAGTGGGCCTTTTGTGCTTCCAACGTGGCCCTTGGATGGAAGGACAACTAGCGCTGACAAAGATGGGGCCCCTAACAATTGCATCATGACACTAATCTTGAAGTCGGCCCGCCCTGCCTTAGGAACCAAGCGCCAGGGAGAAATCTTTCCACAGTGCAAATTCCACCATTCTGCCACTACAAACCCACTGTCGCTAAGGGTAGATTTAGGTAAAATTATTCAAAAATTGTTTTTTCTTTTCATGAAAATAGTTTTTAGTATTGGGATCGTATTCCTGAAGTTTGACGTTTCTCTCATAATTTAAATATTTTGTGTTACTATACTTCCAGTTTGCCATTTTTTTATTTTTTGCTGTTTTAACTGTCAGCTCCCTACGTCTTGCATTTTTGAAAGCGGTGAACAAGATGAAATGCTTTTATTGGGGTCGCTTTGTTTTGAAGTGTTTACTTTTGAAGTACCTCTGCACCAATGAAAATCAAAGTAAATCTTTAACTCAATTTTTCTACGTTTTAACTTGTTTTCATCTTGAAGGTTCACTTTCTCCAAAATTATTACTATGTGTAAAATTATCAAATTTAGCAGTTTGATTTCAATCGTCCTACTGTATAATCTTGTGGAACAGAATTTCAGCAAACATTTTAGTTAAAGTTTAATGTGATTTTACTCGAATGGGTTTTCAAGAGTTATATCAAAGCAACAATATATATATTTTTTAAGCTCAAAAATGATTATACATATAAAAGTCTGTACCACATGATTAGATGGTTGTATATTTCAGATAACTCATAAAAACATTCAAAGAATGATCTTGAGCACTTTTTGAGAAAGTGCACATTCTGTTTTGCTAGAAACAAGCATAATACAACTCAAAGATATAATAAAATTCTGAAAACGTTACACAGCATGCAAACAGACATTAGTAATTATTGTAGTAAATTTCAGTTTTCTATGTAAGCTAGAAAATGTAGGTCCTGTAGGAGTTTAAATACTTTTTCGAGGCAGGAAGGCAGGCAGAAAGGGAGGTAGGCAGGAAGAAAACAAGCAAGGAAGGAAGCTTTCGGCGCGACAATGTCATAGCAACAAACGAGAAGTAAACATAAACATTTTCGGTATCCAGTGTTTACTGTTGAATAGCGGTTTTGTCTTTCAGTTCTCATTTGCTTTTAATCAGCCATGGAGAACAGAAAAAGGAGATGATACACACTAACATATAGAAAGTAAACTTCATATATATAACTTAATCCACACAAAACCAAAACCAAAATTGCTCAGATTTATGAACTGTTTATACTAGAAAATGAGGTGTCGCACTTAATGCAAGAAAAGTGAAGCAAACGAAATTAACTAATTTCTTTAAAGGATGACCAAGTTCAAAATCATGTTTTCTTCACATATATCTATTGTTTGTAGAATTTTACACACATAGGCCCACTGTATTACCTTTTAAAAAAATATTATGTATTGTCAAAATCTCAGTTGTAATTGTGAGTTATAAGTAATCTTCCCTCTTGTCCTATATATACCTATAAATCAGATTCAACTGTATATACATTTTATCTGATAATAAAACATGTGGCATTTTAATTCAATTCATTACAGTCATTTGAGAAAACAAGGAGTAACAAACATACCATTTAAAACACAGTATGGGATGGAGAATGTTCTTTAAAATTTTCGGCTAAAATTTGGTATTTAAGTGAATTTTCATATTTCAGTTCAAAGCGTGTGTAAGCGATGGAATCTTGGTATCTAATTTTTAGTTGGAGTTTGCACTTCTGCTTACTGTATGTAATTACAAAGGAAGAAAAAATACTTGTCGTCGAGGAAGATAACACGATAACAAGCATAATGAGAGGAGAAACATTTCAAGAGCGAAATGCACGAAAATGCTATATTTGTACAACGTAGCTGGAAAATCAATATGTAACAATTTAAGTGAATTAGGTTCAGATATGCTTGTTTGCTAATAGCATCACTTTGAATGTATTTTTTAAATTTTATTTTGTATATGCGATTATATTTACCCGACCGAGCAGCATGATGTGTTTTTCAATCGATATTGCCCTGATTGAAACGCAGTTCACTGAATGTTATTTACTCAGAAACTCGCACCAGTCCATCCACACATATATAATTATCGTTCACTTGTTTATTCGAAATGAGATAATATATAATTTGATGTGCGGGAAGGGAGGGTTGGCTGGCGGGCGGGCGGGCGGGAAAAAAGCGCAACAAATGAGCATCATGTTGCGGGGGTGGCAAATAGTTGGAATTTAGCGGCGTGTGCGGTCGGAATATGCGTTGTTCCATGCTAACGATATCTTTGTAGTGAAACATAGTCCTTTGAAGAGGAGATTGCAAATTAGTCATGTGTTCCAGTTGGATAATTGGAAACAGATCTGTAATTGGCATTCGAAACGATAATCCTTGCGAAACGAACAACACGCTGTGTGATGCGGGGGGTTGGCGCCCTACTCCTTCCTGACAGGTAATCTAATAGAACACGTAGATATCACGAGTTTTGTAGTGGCAACGACAGTAGCCGCTTTTAAGTAGCTTGGCTTAGCTTACCTCTACGTCCACTCCAGGTTAGGTTAGGTTTGTCCACCTGTTACACCTCCGCTTCATACCGCGCTCACCACACTCAAACTTAAAAGATTGTAGTTAAAAAAAGAACTAAAAAAAACACGCTTTTATAACAAACCAAACTAAAAAGTAGAAAATAAATACCTACCAATGTAACTATTTTTAACATTGAATATCCGACACCCCACACTCAGGTCACTCAGACGAATCAACTTGGTGGAAAATGCGTTACATTGTTGAATTTTGCCAAATCAATTTTTTATCCTGATAATGCTGGTCAGGACAGTAGCACAAAGTCATGATATTATTGTATTGTCATCGGTCCTTGATATGTTTGCAAAATTTCAACTCAGTCAACCCAAGTTGATGAAAATTATGTTACAGTGATACATTTAGCCAAGTCCCTTTTTATCCTAATGATCGTGGTCAAAACATTAGCACAAAGTTCTGATATTGTATTGGCATCGGTCCTTGACACGTGTACAAATTTTCAAGTCAATCAGTTAACTCTAAGTTGGTAAAAATCATGTCAAAAATTCCGTTACACACAGGTAAAGCTAATATAAAGCGTGTAAAAAAGTAAGAAGAAGAAAAAAAAAACATACCTTTGAATAACATAGAGTGTGTTTATCATGGATGTGATAATGGATTATTTAGAAGATCTCGATATATGTAGTCTTGAAATTTGTTAACATCAGTTATTATATTTCACCCAAAGGTTCCATAACGAAACTTCACCATAAATATATGTTCTGAGAAGCACGAACAAAAAAAAAAGGTATGAGGGCCTGTGTGTATGCATGAACAGCCTAAGTCAAAAACGAAAAGTCAGTTTTAGTTATCAAAATTGTATTTAAATTCGTCTTCCAAATATGCGACATACATTTTGAAAGAAGTAAAATCCACACTCAAAAAGAGGACTTTATTCCCAATCTTCAATATTTTGTATGGGAAGTTGGTCATTATTATGACAATAAGGGACTCTCATCGTCATAATATATACCTACCAGACAGGAAAGCAAACGAGTATTTACACTCTTTACTTACTGACACAATTTGAAGCACTGACCGGTGATCTGAGGTAGAAAGATAATAGCGGGAGGCGTGGTCTGGTAGCTAATCGCTGAGAAGCAGTGGTCGTGGTTAAGACTACAATGTAGTGGAAGCGACACACTGAGTCAGTTCTCCCCATCTATGATATAGACCAATAGCCCATCAGAAAAGGAAGAGAAAAATATTCTTTTCAGCGTCGATTTGGCTGTTATCCACTAATCGAAATCACACTTTACTTGCAACATTTTAAAGAATTTTTTATTTTCTAAAGATTTTTATTAAAATACCTTTAAATCCTTTTCATTCTGGATGACCTTTGCACAACTGGTAAACCGTAATACACAAAATCTTCCTATACAAAAGATGCTGAACTAGCCAAAGCACAAAATGTATGCCTTTTTTGAGGAGTTAACCATTTTCGATATATTCTTTGCTTTATTTTAGATTTTTAAATTAGAAATTTTTATTTGTTTTCAAAATCATCCATTGTGATCTGCCCTTAAAATATTTGACTATTTCTTGAACCTGCTTTATTAATCTATTCCAGCTCTGGACGACTCGCGGGATACCTTGAACGAGTTTCATCTGTTTTTTTATCTACTAAACATACAGTTGCCAGTGCTAGGCCATGAGCAGGCTGCACTTCGTGACCATCAGTTGCCCAAACCTGTTGTATTTCCTTTGTACTTACAAGGAAGTGTGTAATAAAATTATTTATATTAATGTTTGTTTGAATTAACGTAAAGCGGGTTGAAGAATACCTAGGTATATATAGGAACAGTTTGAAGAATGGGAAGAGAAAGGTATGTGAATGCACATCAGCTTCTTAAGAAAAATCCGGGTATGTCTCTGATCAGCATAAACCAAAAACCAATTGTTTAAATACCGAACTTGCTATTGAAGTTCAGCGTTTTCAGAGGTGCCAAGAGAATGCCTCTATTTCAAATTACCCTTTGCGTGGAAAAAAATCGTTAGTTTTTATTTTCTCAAAAATGATTAAGGATTTTTAGACAAAATAGCGTATGTTTAAGATACGTATTTTATGAAAATTGAAACATTCATTTCGAATACTCTGAGATATTTTATGAAATTTTCGTCATTCTGAGTTACATTTACGTAATTGGTAAACCGTAAGAGATAGACAAAATCTTACTATAAAAGAATTATAGACCCTTTGCAACTCACAATTCATTCCAAATAATTTTTATAATGATTTATTTGAAACGCTTAGTACTTTTCTGAAATATACTCTGCCACACACGCACATACAAAACAGCAATGCCCAAGGCGAGACTCGAACCCATGACCCTCTGCGCAACGGATTGTTTCATTATGCATTTCTTTGTAGGTACCAATATATTTAATATATACATACATAGCAAAGAAAATAAGAATGTGATTCATCAATTTATCCATAGGTATTCTAGATGCCTTCGATAACAAGTGAATATCGATTTAGGTCGCAGATATCGATTTTACAAAATGTAGAGGTGGAATTTAAACGCCAGTGGTTGGAACTGCACAAAGCTTATATGTATGAATCTCTTGAAAATAAACTAAAGATCTTAGGTAGAATATTAAAGTCCAAAAAATTAAAATCTCTCTAATAAATATAAAGTCACCATCTACTTCAACTAAGTTTCATAAACTTAACTAGAAATTACCTTTGCAGTTACTAAATTAACGAAATAGAAAACAGATTTTAACTTTTTAAAGCCTTTGTTAGGAAAACCTTTAAAATGTAAACAAATATTTATTATTTCATTGTGAAAGATAAAAACATGAAATAAAGTTACTATTATGGAATAACTTCTTTCTTAAGTGGCAAGCGCTGGAAGTCCATCTCGATATAGATTTCTAAAAACAAATGAACGTATTAGGTATAGGAGTCGAAAAAGTTCTATTTACCTGTTGTTCTTTTTATTCCCATGGTACTTGGCACAGTTGGCATATCATCTACTGTTGTGGTTAGTAGAGGATTTACTCTTCTTTTCGCACACGTAAATTGCTTTCGTTATGCACTGGACATGCGTTGTAGTAAGAAAATTTATTTGTTCTTGGCTTACCTCTTTGTAAAGAACCTTCCGTAAACGTTCTTCAACTGCTTTCATTTTAATGTTACTTATATTTTCCATCACTTTCACGATCATAATAATATTACACTTTTTGTTCTATGACCACTTCATAGTGGCAATCGGCTTTTATGAAACACTTAAATAGGCTTTTGAAAGCTAAATGTGTAGTCCCATAACAGAAACGAATTTTTGCCCCTTTCACTTGTTATTTTGTTCATATTTCCCACTAACTACACTCAGTTTACACTTCACTGCACTGGTATACTGAATGAACACATGGTCAAGGACTTACTAGGCGATAGAATCGATTGGTGTCTTTAAATCGACTTAGCAAGTGTTACCAACACAAAGCTAAGAACCAAATCAGCTTACGGGAGGAAATCGGAACACTTAATTCCAGAAGTTCCTTTTTGACGCGGAAGGAATCAGCATATTTACAATTACTACTTCGGAGGGAATTGGAGAGAAATTGACTGTTGGAAGGGGTCGCTAGTCACCCCATTTGATGGCATTTAAGGCCACTGCTCCACTGCGGTACCAGGCAGTGCATACACAGTGTAAATTAGATGTGCACAACAAAACGATTTTTTCATTTTTGCTACCTACTTTAAGTTATACAGAGATGTGCAACGTTTGCGAAAGGAGGAAGATTGGATTTACCTCCTTCCAGTATACCCGAACTTTGACACTCACTGATACAAGATAAATAAGGGAATATACTTAAACGATTGTCAAATCTTTTAAGAGCTGGTGATGGCCTTGACATCGCGTTCTGTTTGGCCAAGAGATATAAATTCGAGTAACGACATACTATTTGAGAAAATTCAAAGGAATAATAAGAAATGTCTCAGAAATGGCTAGCTGTACAAATAAACATATTTCATATACATTTTGTACTTTAACGAGATCTAAATTTTTATGTGGTAACGCTTTGTCTCCTTACGGTTTATCAGTTATAAAAAATTCAATCAGAATAAAGGAGAAAATTCAAGGTATACGTTACCTTTTGTTACTAAAATATCCGAAATACGTGTCATTTTAAAAAAATCATTATAGCTGTAAATTTCTTCCATGTAAAGTGTAGTCTGAGGTAAGTAGATTTTATGGAACACACACACACACACACACACACACACACACACACACACACACACACACACATACACACACACATACACACACACATACACACACCCTTTTTTTAATTTTTCTGGGGATTCTCAAAACATATATTTCCAGTGACATCTTGGTATCGAATTTTGTGTGGAATACAATACTTCTCCATTTTGTGAAAGTACATGACAGAGAAAGTCATTTCTCCAGTCTGTTATTTTCCTCCAGACTTCAGTTTCGCGTTTATATCCTTAAAGTTTACATTCTCAAAATTATAGAGGACAGTGTATTTCTCAATTAATTAATTATTAATTCACCTTCAAGCTCCAGTTTAACAAACATATTTGAAAAATATAGTGAAAGACATCACTGGTGTTCAAAGCAGTCACTGAATTACTACCAGAGGAGTTAGGGGTTACGGCAAAAAATAAATAAAAATAAAAAAGGAACGTGGAAAACTGGGGAATCCCTGCCAGTATGGCTTCACTCATACTTTTGCCGCAAAATACCGTATTTTTGCGAAAATAAGTAACACTTTTTATTCAAATTTCATCCTGGAAAAGTTAGGGTGCGGCTTACACCCTCTAGCATGGCCTCTTATGTAACGTTTCATTAAAAAATAGCAAGAAAGATAAGAAAGAAAGAAGTATGTATGCCCATTTGCAACAATAGAACCAGAAACTTGTTGCCAAAGCATTTTATTGCACAACAATGCAAACATTTTAGCAATATTTTATTGGGGTTAATATTGTGTAGGTCTGACAATATTGAATAATGTAGAATTTTGGTGTGCAGATGTTTCGTTCACATCTGCGGGGAACATCGTCAGTGGCGGTGCTACGATTACTCCACCAATATTGTCTGGTTAGCTTATAATCCAATTTCAGCTGATGGCATTATCAGTATCGTATCACTTCCATCATGGACACTCGTAACAGACCTGATCTGTGCAAACAAGCCAACAAGCCAAGGAATTCAGCGCACTTACAATGGAAGCTTCAAACTTAACACTTGTCCGTGATACCAAAATGTGGTACAGGCATGTTAGGTTATATTTTAGAATATATAAAGCTATTATACTATCCACAATAGTTGCCTATAAATAATCCTAGAATTAAGCACAGTTCTGTTGGATGTGGAAAGAAAACAAGTCTATTTATATGCGCGTCAGAAACATAAGCACATCACTTTCTTTACTGATCACAAATTCACACGATACGTTACATATTACAGTATTCATAGTTATGTAAAGTGATTCTTCCATGAGCGTTAAGTTAATGCTCACCATATAAAGGCTTTTGCTCAGAAATAATTTCCATTAAATGATTGGTTACATGCGGAAATAACATTAAAATGCTTATTTGTGGCAACAACCTCTAGCGGTAGAAAAAAAAAAGAGAGAAGGAAAGAAAGAAGGAAGTAAAGAAAGAAGGAAGGAATAAAGGAAGGAAGAGAGCGTGGGAGGGAGGGAGGGAGGGAGGGAGAGACTGAGGGACGGATGGAGGGAGGAAACAAAGAAGAAAACAACGAACGAACGAAAGAACCAAAGAAAGAAATGGAGGAAAAAAGGGGAGTTTAGGGAAGGTTCCGCACTCATACTTGGATAAGGTATAAACTTGCAACACAGAATATTCCGAAAACTGCTAACGCTACGAAAATAGTTCAGTAATTGTGTTTTTTGTCAATCTCTTATTCTTTTTTATTACACAGATTCAATACATAAAAGCGACCTCAATGGTCTGGAAGGGTGCGGGTTCAAACCCGGCGGAGGAGTTTTTGGGTGTAAAAGTCCTTAGCGTGCTTCCTTCGGAAGAGAAGTAAAGCCGATGGTCTCGTTTTGTAGACATATTGCACGTAAAGGAACCTGAAACTTGAAAAAGAGACCTCTAAGCAAAATTAAGCGTCCAATATAGAGTGGAAATCTGAGAATCATAGCAGTTAAGGAACTTTCGTAAATAAAAAGGATACTTTTCAATATATTAAGTTGACTTCACAGGTTATACATTTAATTTATCATGTCAATACGCCAGATATGCGTATGATATTTTAATAAAAAGAAATACAGCTGATTTTAAAACATAACTGTAGAGGGTAGCTTGGAATAAAAGAAATTTCATTTCGTAACCTTTGGTATTTATTTCCCTTTAAGTATTTGATTTATTCTGGTCACGGATACACTTGTTTTTCAGCTTTGGATGTATTCAACGATAGAGAAATAGCGAGAAACAAGAAACAAAAACGATTCTAAAATCCCACCTACAAAGAAAGAAACATATTGGTGGACATTGTAATTGAAAAGTGTAAACAAATACTGGAGTTTCATTTTTCAGAAAGAAACTGCATGGAATATTAACTCAAGGTTAATTAACCACAAATTAATTCGAGATTAATAGAGCCCTAATGACTTAACGGTCGACGAACCCTTAAACCCTACTCACTCATTCACTCAAGGTTAATTATGTATTTACCTGACCAATCGTTTTTATTTGTATATCTTACAAATTATTGGTCAAAGAATATTAAAGTCCAACATATTTTCTTTAAATTTGAAGAATGCAATTCCAAATTGATTTAACTTTTTATGGTTTCAGAAATAAGCCTTAAACGTAATAACTTCACATTTTACTATTTATGAACAAAATTCTAAATTAGTGTAATCAACATTGCCAATGTTATCTATCGAAATAATTATAAATAATGCATTAATTAGTACTTCATTATTTCAGTTAAAGCTGTACTATTTATTTCTGATTTATTTCTGATCTAAGTTGAAGATTCATCAGTTAGATTTGGCGCCGTGAACTTGGACCAGGGTTTGTACTACCAACATTCTAACTTCAGCTTGAGTGAAAATCATTTTAGATAGTTCAACTCAGATTAACTGTTACGCAACCGGGACTATATCAAATATAAGTATGCAAACTGCACATAATAGCAGGAGAATAGATAAAGAGAGGATTTAAAAGATGGGATAGACTGAGAGTTCTGTTGAGGAAGAGGTAAGCTTAAAATGTTTTGTCCAGTCCATAAAGTAGGCTGTTATAAGCATTGCCTTTCACAGGAGCATTATAAAACACTTATATACCCACCGAAGACCCGTAAACTGACAATGATGAAACAAGGAAGATCTGGTTTTATCTGAGTTTTAATCTTTCTTGCGGTTTCCTTCTAGTCGCCACAATCGCAGCCTTTCCGAATAATCCACCCGTCCATAATGTGTGGTTTTCTTTCAGTGTACGAAAAACATTCCGCCGAACATTTCACGGTTTAACGCCCTTTCTCATAAAGTAAACTGCGCTTTTGTTACCTCAGCTTGCTGGCTGTTCAACAGTTGCGTTTGCTTACTTCCTTAAAACTCCAATAATGTGGCGGTTGCCTTTTTATCCCTGTAAATCAGACATTTCAGTAATTTTTACGTAGGTACAGTAAAATCAATCTGGTAATCTTGTATTCATCTGAATTCATTTGACCACCGGTGAGGTGACTGACTCCCAAAATTTCAGTGTTGTCGTTTGGCAACAGAGATATATTTACTCAAGTTTTTAGAATACCTTAAAAGTGTTATTTTTTTACTTTCTCTACTAGTATAGTATATAAAGATAGTATTGTATTCTACTTAAAAATTTGGTATACAAACTAAAAAAAGTCGTCTTAGAAAAATATTCGCGGGCACGCGTGTGTGTATGTGTATGTGTATTTGTCTGTAATCAGCATAACTCAAAAACGAAAAGTTGGTTAAATACAAAACTTGGTATTTAAGTCCAGCATCTTTCAAGGATGCGGTATAAAGATTTTGAAGAAAATCTTCCCACTGCAGGCCTTTTAAATTAATGTAGAAGGTTAGGAACAGCATTTTTCAATAGAAAAGAAATTGTTCGAAATCAGCTGAGTGATTTACAATCTCTTTCTCTCTCTCTTTTCCTCTATCTCTCACACACATACGAGTATATAAACAAATATTTTGTTTTTAAAACATCATAGCACAGATAAACGATAAGTTATCTGGCTTGTAAATCTCGGAGGTATTAATAAAAAAATATTGGGGCTCGAATATCTTTGTTTTCACAATTTTCCTTTCATTACGGTGTTAGGCAAAGGTAAGTGTTATCATCTATACCTTTTAATGTTTATATGGACATCTTAAATAGATGGAAATAATCTACAAAGATAGGAATTAAGATAATGGAGATATATTTGCATGTTTTACTCTTGCAGATGATTTAGTTATTATTCAAAACTTTATTCCTAAGTCATGGCATTTCAAGGTAAATACCCAGCAAGAGTTAAAAAGCTGTGAAATCTACATTCATTCTCCTGCTGCAGAGAAAACTCAAGAAATGAAACCAAAACAAAAGGAAACAAAGTTCTCACCATATGACTTGTGATATTATGCAATCCACCATGTCGTCCAGAAAAGTGTTCATAGTGAAAACGTGGTGGTAGAAGAAGGTAAATACCTCGCTTGTTGCCACGCAGCGGGTATTCATTTAGTTAGTATTAAGCATAAATTTTAACACCTCAAAAGAGTTTCCGCATGAAATGAAAATAAAAAATCTTTCATGAACACAAACGAAACGGATGTTGCTGTGTTGATGGTTTCTGAAAATGTAAGAGAGCCGTTTATTAAGACAACAAGTTTACTGCTATGGCAACAAAGCTAATGGCAGAACATGTTTCCTATATCCGTCAGTCTATTAGTCAAGACTCGAGTCATCCATCGGTTTGAGAGAAGCAAAAAAGTTCCAGACCTGCGTCTGTTTGTATACTGATGTCTCATAAGTTAGACGTCTACCTCACACCTTCGCTGCAGCCCACTTCATCTGTTTCTGTACTATGAGCCTATCTGCTCATTTTTATATACCTACATACATAGGTCCACTGCGTTGCGTGGGAATAAATTTTACTCTTCTTATACAGATTCGCATCGTACTTTTTCTCTCTCTTTTGATAGTTTCTATGCTGCCTTGTGCAGACTTCCATCTAACTTAAATACTGGTGATTAGGATTAAGCTTTGGAGAGCAAATAGGTGACAAAGACGCGCAGAAGTCTTCCTAACCTACTACTGGAGATTGGTCTAACTCAGCGCCTGAACACAATGGGGCGATAGTCAGGAAAGAGAATTGTGGAACTAATAACAGTTAAAATAACACTCATTTAATAATACATTAAACGTTTATTTCACGTAACCTTTTAGATAAATAAAGCTCAGATGAGAATTTACATTCTGAAACACTTGTTCTCTAGCTGTTCTCTTGTTTTCCAAGGCAACCTAAATTTTCACGATCTCCCGTTGCTGGCAATTTCACTCATCACTGTCACTAAGAAATCTTTCTTAATAACTACATATTTTACAATTAATTTCAAATAATATTTTCAAAATTCTTTGATTAGCAGTTTAATATTAAATTAATTAAATAACATAAAATAATATCTCTCTTCTTTATCTTCAAATAAAGTAACAAGAATCTCATATATTAACAAGAATTAAAGAAAACTTCACCATAAATGTCTTCCAAGATGCTCAGAGAGGGCGATGAACGACCACTGCAGCCAGGTAGCCCTCTGGGAAATAATCTTTCTTTGGAGCAAGAATCGCGACATCTATTCAGCACCGCCTCAAGCCGCGAAATCTGGAAGCGCACACATGTTAACGAAAGCAATGAAAGGGAAACGAGAGAAAATAAATACCTATTGGTACAAGAGAAATCACACCATGGGGGAAAAAGACCAATTGGAATAGGAAAGACACGGAGAGGATTGTCACCGAAGCTGTGCTTATTGTAAACCCATGGACAAATAAAAAATAAAAAGTGAGCCATGTCTGGAAATGACTAATGTTTTTTTTTTTTTTTTTTTTTTTTTTTTTTTTGGTCCATGGAGGTAACTATATTCCAAGGGGGCACCCCCGAGAGGAAGGATGGGGTGAGAGGAGAGACCGGGCGACCGGATCCAGACTAGCGGCACAGATTTTAACAGAGATCCCTAAGATTTACCACGTTTGATGACACCTCGAGGTCTTCCGTGTCCACAAAGAGGGACCTTGGCGGGGTACATCGTCCCCACATGGTACCCCCCGCCCCGGAACCTATCTAGGGGGAATGGAGAGGGTTCTTTAGAAAGCGCACATCATTCCTGCCAAGCTGCACCCAGAACCTTCGCTGACACTTACGACCCTGGAAGAACCAACGGGATGAAGGAAGAAGGAACTGATTAATGAAGGAAATGTAAGGAAATTCGGAGATGTAATTATGCATCCCAACATCCGCCTGGCAACTCCGGGAAGACCCGGACATACCCGTGGATCAGTAACGTCGTCCACGGTAATCGAACCCATGACCTCCCGAACACATTACAGTTGAGTCACCTTGTTCGGTGCAGCTTCATGGTCTTCCGAGTCCAAAGAATAATTCTTGGAGGCTACATAAACAAAGGTAAACAGAAAAGTGAGAAGTGCCGACAAATCTTAATTAAGAATCCATATATGCGTGACTGGCTTCGCCATTTCGACTCCAGGTTATAAAGTTATGCTTCCCGGAAAAGCTATGTGGCAGAACAAGCAGCAAACCCTTCCAAGAACTCCATCTCTTAAATGAATTTAATTACACCGATAAAAGCCATCTGCACAAGAAGCCAAATAACGAAGTTAACATATTTAAGGCTTTATGGCCGCAATTATTGAGATAAGGAAAAAGGAGAAAGACCTGACTGTCGATCAGAAGTGACGTAAGAGCCTCAGACAATTTGCATATGTCTCTCCATTCGTCATGAGATTACAAACATCCATCTTCCTTGTAGCTCTCCTATTAACGTTCCATCCTCATTTGCAAGATCACTCACCTATATATCATGTTTATGCTCAATTTTTAATGTTGCTCTGCCCCGCCCTTTAAGGTTTGTCATAAATATTTCAAACACGTTATCACAATAAATCCTAAATAATACTTTTAAAGTTATGGAATAAGTAATGAAAGTTATGTTTCTTATTCCACAGTCAGGTGTCTCCACCTAGAAGGAAAACGCCTGCTGTACTATCTGCGAGGATCTGCCTCGGTAGGCGATCTAAGGCAAACATGAGTCTGTCGCATTAGTCTTTTTAGGACATAAGCTCATGTCACAGATACCGACAGATTCGTTAATGTTTTCGGCAGGAATGTCAGTAATTTATTGGTAGTAATTACGGAACGAACCTTAATACAGGGAACGAAAAGTTGTGGAGGTTGGATTATAGCAAGTAGGAAGAGGTCAGTCTGTCACATGATTGCAACACAGAGGAGGCCAGGTACAGTCGACGCACTAACGTTGTAGATAACGTTCTTGTTCTTCTTTTCCTTTTCCTTATGCCTTATCGAGCGTCATGATCCATTTGCTCTGCTTTGTCCTATGCCTAGCTAGTTGTTTAGCTTCCCTCAAAGTGTATCCTTTCTTATTCAATATTTTCTCCACACAATCCCTCCATTCTACTCTTGCTCGCGCTTCCCCTATTCCTTTCCTGATCTCACTCATCCTATTTATATGTCCAAACCATCTTAAAGCAAACTTACATTTAATGCTGTCACTATTAATACCAAAATGTTCACTTCCAAATTCTTGTACCAGTTCAGAAGTACGTGGATATTTCGATTTTCATTTTACTGTGTGGAAACAGTGAACATATTCGAGAACTATACGCAGTTAGCAGTGTGCTTTGTGTGTCACTGTACTGGGGCAATATCATCACCCTCGTATGGCAGGTGACTTGCGACCGCCTCATTTCACGATAGCTCTGTAAAGGTTCTAAGCCTAGTGGTAACATTTTGGCACCGTAAAGTGCTTTAAAATTGTTACAATTGCTAGAATGAAAAGAAATGTGTAAGGTCCAGGCGTTCAAATTTAACTAAAAAAGTCTGATATACATACACTCAAGTGTATTTCTCTACTCTTGTGTTACCTCTTCCTATAGGGGTAGAATCGGAATCTAAAAATTCAATGCTACAGTTGGGAGCTGAACTACAGACCCTGCGCTTACCAGGTGGGTGCTTTAACCGTTAAGCTACTGTGACAACCTGCCAGAATGACATTGAATTCTGCAACCGATTCGTCTTTCTCCTGATTGAGTTTTTCAGTTCAGATTCTAATTCTCAAACTTTGCCCACACACGACTTGTGTGTTTAAAAACACCAGCAGTAAGTTTGTTGGCATAAATCAACAATAATTATCTTCATCTTAATCCAGATAAACATTTGTAGAAACTCTCTTATTCCGTAAAATAAGTGGAAATTTGAGGCTAGGGTAGACTGAACCCTACAGAGTTTTTGAAATTCTGTATTTTCTTTCCAGTTTGCACCATATTTTCAGAGCTTTTTAGAGTAGTAAAAGTTAAGATTTGTACTGAAATACATTTAAATAGCCCCTCTACTGAAATCATTAAATAAATTTTCTGACACTTTTTAATATTTATATAATAGATATACAAACAACATTTAATATGGTTCAGCCTTTTGGCATATTTTAAGTAGAACCTTTTGGTCTTTTCATAGTTTATTGTCACTTAAGAATTACATAGTTATTGTTAGCTGCTTATATTATCCGCCTCCGTAGTGCAGTTGGTAGCGTGCTTGCCTCTGGCACGAAGGACCCGGATTTGATCCCCGGTAATTATTATTATTATTATTATTATTATTATTATTATTATTATTATTATTATTATTATTATTATTATTATTATTATTATTATTATTATTATTATTATTATTATTATTATTATTATTATTATTATTATTATTATTGTTATTATTATTATTATCATTATCATTATCATTATCATTATCATTATCATTATCATTATCATTATCATTATCATTATCATTATCATTATCATTATCATTATCATTATCATTATCATTATTATCATTATTATTATTATTATTATTATTATTATTATTATTATTATTATTATTATTATTATTATTATTATTATTATTATTATTATTATTATTATTATTATTATTATTATTATTATTATTATTATTATTATTATAAATTACGTAGTGTGGAAATTCGAGTAAAATAAACTGGAAGCAAATATAGTATACAAATGAAGAGGAAATTTTTATATTAATTTTATACTAATTGTCATTGCTTTTTTTAATTTTTGACAGATATCCGTTATGGGTGCTTACCACAGAACCCATGAACAAGTTGTGGATTATCTGAGGGCTGTTTTCATCATATGCATTCGTCTATATTACACCTGGTGTTATCAGTGTCTCATTCCATAATTATGTACAAAAATTGCGTAGTGGTAAGTGCAATCAGAGTTGAAGAAAAGGGTGTATCCGTGAGGCGAGGCCCTGAAAGAGGAAGCAGCTGGAAGTAATTTATTTGTGCTCCTCCACAGCCATGTGGGAAGCTGGTTCTCGTCATCTCAATGTGTAACACAACACTTAATTTATTACAAACAACCTCGATGACACGTGAAGTGTTCAGTAAATCTCGTCATGTCCACTATTTCAGTCACTTCTTACCACTTTGTATGTTTTCTGTTACTCACTATTGATCACTTTCCTGCCATTCCCAACACAAATCAGTCATTACTTCAACTGAAGCAACATATTATGACCTCATTTCTAAATTGAGTTTTCTCTGGTACCGTGAATAAGTTCGATATATTCCATTCATATGATTCCTCTACCAACCATTTAAAACCACTCTTACAAAAGCTCATTATTCTGTTTCTTAACCCCACTTCAGATATACAATTACACGTTAATGTTGGTAATGTTATGCTCACAGTTTTGAAGAGCGTAGTGGTGTCTTTGAAATTCATGCTCTTTGCATGACAAAACTAACAAAGAAAGACTGAAAGAGCGAGAGAGTGAAGAGTGGCTGACTGAATGAGTGAATGACCAGAGGCGTTCTCTGATTATCAGATTCGGGCCTATAATCCAACAAATATAGTAAAATTCCCTAAAATACGTCTCAACCTAAGCAGAACTGTCCTTCTGAGCTTTCCTCTTTTACCATTGTCTCAAATGTTGGATAATACTGCGAGCGTAAACCAAAAGAGAATCTGCTTTTTTGTCAGAACTTAAGGATACCCATCTGCGTAAAATTTCAAAAATTGGCAAAAATGGATTTTTGTTTTATCAAATAGTATACATCTGCTTTATTTTGATATGCTTTTTATAGCCTTACGGCCTTTTTAACTATGTCACGTGGCCGCCTAACTGATTGCTTGTAAGTGGTCATGTCCATTTAAATCAATACACTTCCATTATCCTTGCTATGACTTCAAACTTAGTTTTTGCATGTTTTTATTTTTAACACCATTTGCTCTTTAAAATGCTCCACACGATGTATTTATGCATGAAGTTTGGTGTACCTGCTTATAAATAACATTAAAAAGAAATGATAAGATAATTCTTTCATAACGTGAATAACTGTTGAGTAATTAAATATAAAAGTTTACATTTCGAAATTTAAACGAAAAGAATTATGAATTTAAAGTTCAAAATTTATTTTTATCCAAACTAATAACAAGATTAAAAAATTATCTCATCAATTTGCTAATATTCTATTACAGGACATAACTGAAAATTATTAAGTTTTTTCAAATCAAAATTGCATCATGGGGAACCATTTATACAAATATTTAAAAAAATACAATAAAATATTAATAAGTTAGCAACTAATCTGTCTAAATGTATGAAATTTAGCACAGTTACTCCTCACTATACAGTAATTGTTGTGTTAAAATTTCATATCAATCCAATGAAAACTGTAGATTTTCAAAATTTCACAGATGGGTATCCTTAAATCTGTAAATCAAATAAAGCTCTCCTCAACATTTCCCTCAACATTTACCTGTGTAACGAAAGGTACAAAGTTTTTCTTCACTATTAATGTAATTTCATCTAATACATACGCTTTTTACCTTCTCTTCTAGTAGGTAGAGGAAATATTGTATTTCACCCAAAATTTTGATATCGAGACTTCACCGAAAATATGTTTCGAGGTCCTCTGAAAGCAAAAAAGCATTTCAGAAAAAGCCCGGCTGGATGTGTGTATGGACAGCATAACTCAAAAACCAAAAGTGGGTTAAAAACTAAAGTATTTTGAAGAAAATAGCCCCACCCTAAACTACCCTTTTCATGGAACATTTTTCGGAAATTTTGATTTGCTTGAAAATGGCTCTAACGATTTTGATTAAAATGTCATATGTTTAAGATATTTTGATGACAAATGAAATGTGTATCTTGAATTTTGTGGCTATAGCCCGTGTGGTCGTATTTACTCTGGACGACTTTTGCATAACTGCTAAACCGTTAGAGATAGATCAAATTATACTATACAAAAAATGTAGATCTTGCTAAAATACACAATTTATGCCCGAATAAATTTTCTTGTAGGGCGAACCATTTCGGAGATATTCCTTGTTATGTGTGTGAGTTTCGGAAAGCTTAAAACTTTCGTGAAATGGATCATCGTTGTTCATTTTTTTATATGTTAAGTGTGCAAAGACAACAGAATCTCAAACATTTGACTATCGCACAAAGCCTACTGTATTCTAACATTCCCCTTGCACCTACAAGGAAATAAGCAATAAGATAATTTGTACAAATGTTTATCTCAACTAACACGAAGAAGACATAGCAATAACAGTTTGTAAGAATGGTTAGTACAAGAGTACTAAGCTTAGCTCTATGTTATACATAATTTTAAAGCTGCGTAATTTTATAAAATCAACAACCAAAAATTGATTTTTTGAAATCATGCTACATTTTCATTATTTTTGACATAAGTCCACAAACCATTGTAAATGTAAATAAATGGCTTTTGATTTGACAGTCAGAAGTTTTGACACACTGGCTAAAAGTTTAGGTTGAAGCAGATAAAAGTATGACTTACTAGAACGAAAAAAGTTTATTTTCGAAGTCACGTGTCTCCAAACGGTGTTATCAATCCACGCTTTAGGAACAAAGCTGCGACAATGTATGTAAGGTTTAAGAGCTGCTGTATGCCCATTATTTATTTCACGTCGGCGAAATGGCCTTGGAAGGAATAGCAAGTAACAAAGCTAACACCTTCATACAAGCGCTTCATTTGAGCCGCAAGTCATAAATTATGGACTAATGCCGACGATTAGGGTTAGCGCCTAGAAGACATGGTGTAACAGTATTGTACAAACAGTGTGGTAATGCCCGCTTACTTTAGCATCCTTGTGCCTGCCCCCATATAAATTGTACAGTTGTAATTGTTATCAAGTTGCCGGCCTTACAAGACAATGCTGAGATACTCTACAAATACGGATTAAACCCTCAAAAGTGTCTAATATTAAACATATATTATTCTCTAATTGATTTAGTACAAAATTATTCTTAAAACCGCTTATATTTTTCTATATAGTTTATGATAATCGAGATAAACGTTTGTAGGAGTAGGTTTGTTTCGTATTTTCTTAAGGGTTTAAGCTAGAAAATATAAGAATGCACACATCAAAATTAACATTTGTGAAAAATATGTTACTTTAGTGCAAAAGTTTCCTGGTAGAAAATTTTATAAATTAAACTATTAATGAGGGTTTTAAAATTGAAGTATACGTCTATTGAATTGAAGCCAAGGGTAACCTGTTAAATGAAATATTAAAAAAAATAGTGTTTACACATACACATTCAACACAGTACTTCCAATACTTAGTTGAAACTAATTCGTCCATCGCTTTTTAAAACGCACTCACATACACAGTTTACATTTGAGTAAACCACGCAGACCAGATCAGAAATGAACACCACTAGCTGAAAGGGAAAGCGATGTATCGTTTGTTTCTGTGACACTGTTTGTTCAAATGTTGTGTTTATAGCCTCTATCGTTTGTTTCTGTGGCTCATTATCACATTTTTGTGAATGCTGTTTTAAAACTTCGCATTTCGCGACTCTGATTTCCTTACAGATACCTAAAATGGAAACAGATACAGGAGGCTGAAACGATAGTCAAATATTTTAAGAGTTGGTCACTCTGTGTTAGTTTTGAAATTCCAAACTCTTTGTATGACCAGGAATAAAGAAGAATAACGACTTCACATCTCAGAAAAGTAGGTATAAATATTGGAAAATCTAAACCAACAACAAGGAATATTTCAGAAATGGTTAATTCCACAAAAAATATGTGATATAAACTGTGTGCTTGAACGACATCTACATTTAAGATAATATTCGAGTACACTTATATGTTATGAAAACATCTTAAAATAAGGTATTATAAGACTTTTAGAGAAAATCAAAATTTTCAAAAATGTTTTCTATGGAAATGCTAGTTTTAGAAGAAGTTTTCTTGAAAATTTAAATACCAACTTTGTTATTTAACCCATTTTTCGTTTTTGGTCAATGTTGTTCACAGAAACACACACGGACATACCTTTGTCTAAAATGTTTTTATTCAGGGGACTTCGAAACCATACTTACAAACTCTTATTCCTATATCTTCTTCGTGTTAGTTGAGATAAATATTTGCAGTAATTATGTTATTACTTCTTTGCTTGTAGATGCAATAGGGGTGTGGGAATACAGTAGGCCAGTCAAATCTTTTAAAGCTTTGAGATTCCGTTCTCTTTGCATGGTTAACATATAAAAAAAATGAACAACGATGTTCCATTTCACGAAAGTTTTAAGTTTTCCGAAACTAACACACATAACAAAGAATATCTTCGAAATGGTTCACTCTACAAAAAAATGTATTTAGACATAAATTGTGTGTTTTAGCAAGATCTACATTTTTTGTATAGTATGATTTGGTCTAGCTCGTACGGTTTACCAGTTAATTCAAGATACACGTTTCATTTGTTATAAAAATATCTCAAACACACGTCATTTCAATGAAAATCGTTATAGCAATTTTCAAGAAAATCATAATTTTCCATGTAAAGAGTAGTTTAGGCTGGAGGAATTTTATTCAAATTTGTTGTGTTCCATCCTTGAAAGACACTAAACTTAAATACCGACTGTGGTTTTTAACCGACTTTTCGTTTTTGAGTTATGCTGTCCACAGACTGACACACACACACACAAACATGGAGATTTTTTAAAAATGCTTTATTTTTGGACTCATGGGGCTTCAAAACATATTTCCGGTGAAATCTTACTAGTAGAGAAAGTAAAAATGTGAGCTGATATGATACTGGAATTTACAGAGTCAGTAGCAAATAAAATAGTTTAAATTTTGGTGAATAAAGGAATAGCAATATTAGGCACAGGAATTAGAGAAACTAGTACCTTCTGCAGCTCGCACATTTGATGGGGAGAACTTAACCCTAACACGGCAGGCATTTGTGGAGTTGAAGTTATCGACCTCCAGTAGCTAATGCCTGAAGAGCTAATAACTACAATTTAATTCTGCTGCCTGTGCAAGGCGGTTTATTTGCACTTTTGAAAGATATGGCCGAAGGAGACTTCAAAAGAGGCTAAAAGCAGCCGCCATCATTCAGGATTAAACAAGAGGCTGTTGGCGAAGGGAAAGGTAAATAATAGCAGGACTTGCGTCGCAATTAGACACAGTAAGTTGGGAAGACGACTATTTTTGCATCCGTCACCCTTGTAGAAGTGAATGTCATTAATCACTCACAGGGGCAATGACAGAGCTCGCTTCAGCTGTTCATCTGTAACAATGAGCTCCTTTCTCCCTCGATGCAAAGCAACCCCCTCCCTCCACCTCCGAGGTGTTTTTTCTGTGTCTAACTAGCGGCTGTTGGGCCCATTGTCCACGCATAGTCATCGTTCCTGAAATTCGGCTCCCAAGGCGAATTTATCGTGAACACCTTTAATGGCCAGCGGACCATGAACCTCAGAAGCTGCCTCACTGCACGGCTTCGGACGCCATCAACATATTCTCAGAAAAGAGGAAAATATGTACGGCTTTCAAACGCATAGAAATTGCTTTCAAATATTTGAGCAAGAAAAAAAATTTGATGACTTTCTCTACTCTTGTACTAACCATTCTTACAAACTCTATTGCCTATGTCTTCTTCGTGTTAGTTGAGATAAACATTTGTACAAAGTATCTTATTGCTTATTTCCTTGTAGGTGCAAGGGGAATTTTAGAATACAGTAGGCTTTGTGCAATAACAAGGAATATCACTCTACCAAAACTTTTATTGAGACATAAATTGTGTGTTTTAGTGAAATCTACATTTTTTGTATATTAAGAATGTGTCTATCTCTTATGGTTTACAAGTTATTCAAAAGTCATCCAGAGTAAACATAGGCTATAGCCAAAAATTCAAAATATACATTTTATTTGTCATACAAATATCTTAAACATATGACATTTTAATCAAAATCTTCAGAGCTATTTTCAAGAAAATAAAAATTTTCGAAAAAATTTCCATGTAAAGGGTAGTTTAGGGTGGGGCTATTTTCTTCAAAATTTTCGTGTCGCATCCTTGAAAGACTTTAAGCTTAAACACCAACTTTGGTTTTTAACCGACTTTTCGTTTTTGAGTTATACTGTCCACAGTCTGACAGACACCCACCCACACACACACATACACACACACACGCACGCGCACACACACACACACACACCCACATTTACATCCTGATTCATGCTTCCAGACCCTGGGGCGCATAGGAAATAATTTTGACTAGAGAAAAATTCCTACCCATTACTGCTAGGAGTCGAACCCGGAACCCTCGCACAGCTACGGGGCCGCTCGAATTCGACATTGAATAACACAGCTCAAAGTTTTCCCTACAGAACAAAATATAAGTAAAGAAAACTTGCTAGTCACAACAGTTAATGGTGGCTGATACCTGATTATATTTCCTATTGTATAAATAAGGTTTGTCAGATTTCACAGTGTGTTTAACTGTTCAACACCGTAAGATCTGGTAAGACTCTGACTGGATGTTGTGTTGATCAGCTCCTCCTGCCAGCCGTCATTAAATTTTATGTCGGCCATAAATGGTACAAGAAGACGATCAGACATCTAAATCGATCAACAAGTTACAAGCAAGTGGTACAAGAAGGTGATTTCGCAACTAGGGCCGTCTGTCATTATTGGTCACTATTAGGATTCGGATATCCTAATAAACCTATGGTAACCGTTGCAATATGACAAAAAGTTACCACAGTCTAACCTTGACACTACACTACCTTTCTGGCTTTCAGTTCTATTCTCTCTGCCCCACAGTGACACAAACAGGCTTAACTAAAAACTGCTTCACACAACAAGCAATTCCAGCGCGACGATTAAATGTCCAAAACTGTCTTTGATGGCACACACTCAAAATTCTCTCAGCGAATACTCACACAGATACACATACACTGCTAGCGGCTCCCTCGTTCAACACTTAACGACATCGAAGTCGTATCATGTAGCTAATACCAAGTTTCGTTTTTGAGGCGCACGACCGCCCAGTGGTGTGAGGTACCTTAACCTCGGGTGGCTCTTGCGCACGGACGATCGGCATCACAGCATTGATAAAATGTCAGATAATAGATTACCCAGGAAGATAATGGAGTATCAGGCAACTGAAAGGACAGATTTGGGTAGAACACGCAAGAAAGTATGTTAAAAGAGCGGAGAAGAGAACAAAAGCAAGTAAAAGTAAATTTACGCATTATTTAGCAACCTCCTGATTTTCTCGACGTGCCGAGTGATAACTTTCACATTAGTACTGTGTAGCGCATAGAAAACTGAATCCAAATGACAAATGTAGTGCCCCAGGCAGTTGTCGAACCACCGATCTTTGGCTCTGCTTGCGAATGCTGTTACTATTGGAGAAATTTCAACCTTCTGATCTGACTTGACTATCTCGAGTACTTGAGATATCATACCTTAAATGTACTTACGTGGCAAATAAAGTAAACATTATATTGCCTTAAATTTGCACGATTTGATGTCGAATTAGCAGAAACCAAGGCCTCTGCCAAGGCTGTCAGTTGTAAAATAGTTTGATCTTTCAAATTGGAAAATGAACTTGGCATTGTATTAGGTGAGCGGAGTTGCGAAATATGTATAAGAAGAAACGTTGCTAACTAAATTCTTAAAAATCGCAGTGAAAACGTCTTTCTGCCAAAAATGCAATAATGCAACTACTTGCAGCTGAAGATCAACCGCTAAAAATTACTCCAAATACAGGCTTGGCGATGTGTGCACCCTAACTGCACACAACGGGGGGACTTCAAATCCAAGGTGCAGCGATGAACATAAATATAAAAAAGATTTAGATGTGCTTACATTCATATAACTTTGTCCATCCACTATCGTTCATTATTTCCTCTAACGCACACATAAGTAGAAAAGATATTGCATTTCACCTAAACATCGAATATCTTTCTCCCTCTCTGTGTATGTTTGTGAACAGCCTAATCAAAATTTAAAGGAAGTGAGACGAAGGTTTGCAGAAACTACCCCCCTCCCCTCCCATTACAAACTAGTCTTCATGGAAGCTTTTTTGAAAATGTTGATATTCACAAAAATGGCTCTAACAGTTTTGTTCAAAACTATGCGTTGAAGATATTTTCATGAATAATGAAATATATGTCTTGAATTTTTAGGGAACTACTTCTGAAATTTTCTTCATTAGGATTATTTTTGCATAATTGGTAAATTGTGAGAGAAGACAAAATATTACCTTAAATTCGTTAAATTTGTGTCCAATAAATCTTTTTGCGTGTGGAGACAATTTTCAAGATATTCTTTGTTATTGCTTTGAATTTTCAAGTACTTATACTTCTTTCAAATCGGAAGTCGTTATTCGTTTTTTTAAGTATTGGTCATGCATGCAATATCAGTTTTAAAAGATTAGACTATCGCTTAAGCCTACTGTATTCCCATATTCCCATTGTACCTACAGGAAACAATATAAAGCGATTTCTATAAATGTTTGTCTTGATTAACATAAGCAGATAGAAAAATGAGCTTTTCCAAGAATTTAAAACCCCTTATGAATGTAAAACAACAGTTTTTAAATACAAAGTACCTGTGGAGTTACCCGTGTGTTTTGTGTCTCGGCGCCTAAGCCGTTCATTTCCGGGCAGGTTTTCCTGTTCGAAAACCGATTAGTACTAAATTTGGTATTTAAGTTCCAAAGATGCGACAGAATGATTTTCAGTCTATGTTGAAATAATCCAATTATTTAATATCATTTTGTGACTAAATGACTCATTTTATCACCAATTGGAACAGATAGGAATAACTACTTCTAAAGATTTACCTCTCTATACTAATTGCAGAACTAAACGATAAAGAAGTTTTGACATATTGACAGTCAAAGATTTGACTAATTTTAATTTTTATTTATAGAACAACGCACTATAGAGGAAAATGGTAGAGGAATTTATGTTTCAGCTTAGGGTCAGGAAGTTGTTGATAAAGACTGCGCACGCAGAATTAGTGTTTTTCAAAACTGTGTGGAAACGAATTATATCATGTTAAGGCAACGAAGTACATTCTTTCTCAAAAACTAGTAAAGACATGTGCATTAGTATTATAATTATGCACTAGCAGAATGTGACATCATTTTCAAAAACACTGGCATACAAATTGCTAGTTTTAGAAGTCTCGTAAGTATGACTGATATAGATAGTGGAAAACTAGTCTTTGTGCCCTTGAGAACACAAATAAAGAAAATGTTACCGTGAATGTCTAATGTAACCAAGTGATTAAAATAATTACAGGCACTGGAAAAGTAGATATGCGTAGCAGTACAGAGGAGCCCATAACTGGGGCAGAGCACCCCAGGTAGTCTATTGAGTCCTTGTTCATCTACCGTGCCCATTGAAAGGAGAGTTAAATCAAATTAAGGTTATTCGCTTTAAAGTAATTAATATTTTTGAAAATATAAATAGGAACTAAGACATTTTAAGGTGAGATAACTATAATATTTCATTTCTTCTTCTTTCCCGATTACCCTTCCGTTATTAGAACTTACACCCCCTAGGACTTACATACCAGTGCCTAGGGTCAGATACCTGTCGGGGAGCAGAGGAACCTATGGACCGGACAGAGTGAAGACCTGGAAGCGGGTGGTCAGCCAAGCACCAGGTATGACCAGAATGATATGAAATATAGGCGAAAAAGATGAATGGAAGGTAATGATGGAGAAATTGGTGGAATGAAGGGTGGGGGAAACCACCCAGACGCCGCTTCGTCCATTACGAACACCAAATACGGGTCCCTGGGATCGAACTCCACCTAGGTGGTGGCGGAACGGTCTAGCCACTCGGCCACGGCGCCGTCTATATTATTTTATAACAGTTTAAATTATTTAGTTTTTCTTCGCTTGTATAAGAGATTTTTTAAAACTTTTATTAATAACCTACAAGGTGCTAACACGCAGCGGCCCGCCCTGGTAGGACCCACATAGGTCGGGGCCTGACCGGCAGTCCCAACCACACCAGCGAAAGAGCGCACATTTACCGTCCAGCCGCAACCCTCCGAACAACGTCGCTTGGTCCTACATCCCTGAAACACATGACAATGAGGAACAGGATAGTCGTGATACACGAGGAACCATCCCAGCATTCGACTACCGCCGCGAGAGAACAATGAATAACCCATAGGTCAGAGTTGGTGGTTACCGAAGATTAAAACCGGGGCCTCAGAGTGCAAGTTACACACATTATCCCTCCCCTACCTTATTGGGGTAGAAGAATATGAGGTTTAAAAATTGAGAATAATACTCAGCTTTGCACCTTTGTTAACTACTGTCTTTGCAGAACATTTAGCTACAGAAGTTGTTTTTTCTGGTCGGAGCGCCTAGTTCACGGTGGCCGGTGTCCCTCTGTCGGCGCAAACTGTCCCATCGCAAGACTTATAACGGCGCAAGACTTTGTGTGGGAGAATTCATAGTGTGTTCCCATTAAAACCGTCCATCTTAGCTCCCTTTCCTTCCCTCCGTTCGCCATTAGACGAGTGAAGAAAACCTCAGTCCCATTAGACTAGGTTTGGATTGCCGCAGCACCGTCAACGGCTGCACTAAATTCCTCACAGATCAGACACCGTGAACTCCGGGGACACAAATCTCGTGAGAAGGGAGAGAGAGAGAGAGGAAAACCCTCTTCACGTTTTGCGGATTCTCCTTCCCCTACCGTCCATCTTCAAGTTGTCTTGTCGTTTCCAGGGGAAAGGTGGTACAGGCACGTGGAACATTTCGTGGATAGAATTGCGATTAACACTCTTTGATCCCCATCTTTTGGATACTTCTGTCCTTACCTAGAAGAAATTGATGTTCTAAAGACATATCACCCAATGGTTTGTAAATATGCTAAAACTATTAGTTTAATTCCTAACGAACAAGCACAGTTTGTGTCATTGGGATATAACAGCAAACCACATAAGGCTTACGAACATTAATAATAACAACAATAATAAATTACAATAATTTTTAATAAATCAAAGAGTAAGACAAACCTGTAATTATCACCTGCATTATTTAATACATACCCAGATGATACTGTAAATGAATGGGAATATCTATTAAATAATGAAGGAACTTTAATTGACAAAAAGGAGTAGACTGAATGTCCTATTATTTGTGGATGATGTCATGGTAGAACCAGAAAGAAATATCCAAATGCTAGCAAAGCTAAGTTCCAACTGTTGGTCAATAGATACAGCTGTAAAATATCACCACATATATAAAAAAATGGCAAAAAGATTATTGTTGTTTAACGACGCCGTAAATTGCCAGGATCACATCGGCGTCACCGGTGTGTCTGAATGTCGCCCCAAAGGAGTTTTTTAACTTGCTAGTATATGTACTGACATGGAGCTGTTGTTTTTAAGCTCACTTAAAAACCATCGATCTGGTACATATTTGAACCCGCGACCAAAGAATAACAATTAAGTGTAAATATGGAATTAGAACCAAAATAGAATTGGGCAATAAAATATTAAACAAGTAACACATTTAAGTACTTAGGATGTGATACAATTTAAATATGAACAGAGAGATATAGAGTACAAAATACCTAAATTCCAGGCAATATGTGAGTCCATTAAAAGAAATTTACGTTGAGAAGCAATAAGACAAACAGTTAAACCATATAAGACAATGGCTGTTCCTTATAACGATAAGAATAATCACAATAATAATAGTAACACTATTATCTTTTAATCTCTATCGGGCAATGGCCTCCGCTAAGAGAAGAGACTCAAATTTAGATATATTTTATAGAGAAAATTTCACTTAATTTTACCTTTTTACTTTCTCTACTGGTAAGTAAAAGGAAGTACTGTATTCCACCCAAAAATTCTATGTCGAGATTTCATCGGAAATATGTGTTTTCAGACCCCCTGAATCCAAAACAAGCATTTGTAGAAAAAGGTCTGTGTGTGTATGTGTGTCAGTCTGTGTGTCTGTCAGTCTGTGGACAGCATAACTCAAAAACGAAAAGTCGCCTACAGACGCCTGTAGTGGGTAGAGGTGCGGGATGCAGCGGCCGAGTGGTAAGTCTTGACCATTCATGGGTTGTTGTACTTGGGGAGGAGAGTGTAATTACATCGTAAATATGTTTTGAGATCCCTTGTATTCAAACAATCCATTAACAGAAAAATACTTCCGTGTATGTGAGCAAAAACTCAAAATCGTAAAGTTGTATGATTCATCTTTCAAGGATGCGATATCAAATTTTTCAAGTAAACTTTTCATGGAATGTTACCATCCTTTGAATCTTTTCGAAAACAGCTCTAACCATCTTGACTAAAACACGGTAAATCTAAAATATTTACCTCACTAATAACACGCATATTTTGAATTTCTTGGATAAACTGTGAAGTATATTTTATTTAAATGAGCTTTGTATGATTTTGTACTACTGTTAAACTATTACAGGTAGACAAAAACTTACTAAGCAAAAACTAAGATCTCTTTAAAACACAAAATTGATTTCCAATAAGTTGTGGCATTAGTCATTTCCAAAATATCTCTTGTTGGTTTATGTTTTAATACTTTGATCATTTGTTAATGCTCTATTAGCAGCGACTAAAAACGGTAACTTGGCTTATTAGCAATCTGCCCTCCCTGTCTGTTCCATTTGACAGGAGTATACGTTCCCCAAAACTCACACAAATAACCAGGAATATCTCCGAAATGGTTCACTCTACAAAAAATTTATTCGGACATAAATTGTGTGTTTCAACAAGACCTACATTTTTTGCACAGTAAGATTTGGTCTATCTCTTGCGGTTTACCAGTTATGCAAAAGTCATCCAGAGAAAACAGTACTTCATGGGTTATAGCCAGAGAATTCAAGATGTACATTTCATTTATTATAAAAATATCTCAAATATATGACATTTTAATCAAAATCAATAGGACCATTTTCAATAAAATAAAAATGTTCTAAAAATTTTACATATAAAGGGTAGTTTAGAGTGATGCAATATTCTTCAAAATCTTCGTGTTGTATCCTTGAAAGATATTAAACTTAATACCTACTTTGGTTTTTAACCAACTTTTCTTTTTTGAGTTATGTTGTCCACAGACTGACAGACACACAGCTACAAACACACACACGGAACTTTTTTTTTTTGGATTCAGGGAGCTTCAAAACATACATTTCCAATTTTTGGGTGGAGTCTACTTACTAGTAGACAAAGTAATAATACAGTAATTTAAGAGCAAGACAAAATACGGAAAGCACCTATAGTTTTATTTTTCCACGTAGTAAGTACGTCATTTGCTCGCTAGAGTCACGATCAACCTAAATTTTATTGTGACGTTGCTGAACCTTATCAAGTTTTATGACGACGCTCGCTTGTCGAAACGTAACGAGATAGTGACAATTCCAACTTTGAAGGTTACACGTCACATCTCGAGAAACTGGGAAAGTAATTCCGAGAGTAGAGAGAGGGGTGACTGATAAAGCTATAGTGGACCATAACGTGCGATAAAAGAAAGGAAAGAGCAAGGTTAACGCTCTGGAAGGGGGCGCTGTATACAACGAAAAACAAAAAACACCCCTTCAAAACTTATGGGTAGGTACACAAAGTTCTCAAACGTAAAATGTCCATATCTCCATTGTAACATTGCACACACAACAATAAAGATTAAGTTCAATTGTTGCTCGTAACAGATGGAAATACTGGATAGTAAATATGTACTTACAAATATTTTTACTTTCTCTATTATGTATAGTGAAGGAGGGGAAATATTGTATTCCACCCAAAAATTAGATGACAAGATTTCACAGCAAATATATGTTTTGAGGCCCCCCTGAATAAAAAAAAATAATAAAAAAAATTAAATAAAAAAAAAACATTTTTAGAAAATGGTTCGTCTGCCAGGGCTCTAGACAGCATAACTCAAAGACGAAAAATTGGTTAAAAACCAAAGTAGGTATTTAAGTTTAATGTATTTCAGAGATGCAACATAAAGATTTTGAAAAAATAACTCCACCCTAAACTACCCTTTACATGAAAAATTTCTTTAAAATGGCTCTAACGATTTTGATTAAAATGTCATATGTTTGAGATATTTTTATGACAAATGAAATGTGTATCTTGAATTTTCTGGCTACCGCCCTTGTAGTCGTATTTGCTCTGGCGGACTTTTGCATAAATGCTAGACCGTTAGAGATAGACCAAATCATACTATACAAAAAATGTACATCTTGCTAAAATACACAATTTATGTCAGAACACATTTTTTTGTAGACTGAACCATTTCGGAAATATTCCTTGTTATTTGTGTGAGTTTTGGAAAACTTAAAACTTTCGTAAAATGGATCATTGTTGTTCATTTTTTATATGTTAAGCGTGCAAAGAGAACGTGATCTCAAAGCTTTAAAACATTTGACTATCGCACAAAGCCTACTGTATTCTAATATTCCCCTTGTACCTATAAGGAAATAACCAATAAGATAATTTGTACAAATGTTTATCTCGACTAACACGAAGAAGATATAGGAAATAAGAATTTATAAGAATGGTTAATACATGAGTAGAGAAAGCCAAGTGAGTGTAACACATTAGATTTTTACATAACAATACATATGTCCAACTCTACTTGCCCTTCAACACACAATACAATTTTCTACGATTGAAATAGAAATGCCACTTATTATATTCACACGGTTTTCTCTATTCACTCTTACAACATACAATCAGGAAATTTTCTATATGATTAAAATACAAATGCATCGTATTACATTCACATAGTTTTTGTAACACTTTCCTTTTACGTAACATATTCACATATATTTCTCTTCTCACTCTTCTACAAATAGTTCATACACTTTTCTATATTGTCGAAATACAAATGCAACTTACTACATTTAGATACCTTTCCCTGCTCTCTTTTCATGTAACACATGTCCCTTCAGAAAGAACTCATACAGTTTTCTACGTCTAAAATAAAAGTGCAACGTATTACATTCACACGGTTTTCTCCACCAGCTTTTCTTCCTGTTTTTGAACAGTGCTCTTGCGTAGTGTTATTTTATTTAGTATCCTAAGAGTTTTACTTAAATATTTAAGTGTGGTAAGTAATATTTTTTAGATGTCTCCAAATAAATACAAGGTAAGTGCAACCTAAGTCGGAAAGTTTTAGGGATAAATCGTCAAACCATGGACAACTCTGAGTATTTCATCTAGTCTTAAATAACTTTTTGGGGGGATACTTAACCATTTTCAAGATATTCCTGTTTTTTCTTTATTTAAAGGCTGGGAAACTTATACTTTTCTCAAATATGAAGTCATCCTTCTTTTTGTGTTCTTCTTATGTAAAGAGAATGGAAATTTAAACCCAACACACAGTGAATACCTCTTAAAGATTTGACTGTCATTTAAACCTACCCTGTTCTCCTGTTCCCATTGCACTCTTTTCTTTTCTTTTCCTGTTTACTCTCCCCTTATGTAGGACTTACACCCCCTAGGACTTACTGTGGTCAGACGCCTAGCGGGGAGTACAGGAACCTTTGAACCAGACAGAGTGAAGACCTGGAAGCGGGTGGTCAGCCAAGCACCAGTTATGATAGTGAGGAAGAGGATGATATGAAATACAGGCGAAATTGATTTAAAAAATTAAAATTATTTTGTTGTTTAACGACGCTGTCAATTGCCAGGATCATATCAGCGTTACCGGAATTTTGTCCCGCAGGAGTTCTTTTACATGTCAGTAAATCTAATGACACGGAGCTGTCGTTTTTAACACACTTAAAAACCATCGGTCTGCGCTAGATTTGAACCCGCGACCTTGGGATCAGTCTAATCAACTTATCAATTTCGGTCTGACTGGCGAAATAGAGATTGGAGAGGTGACAGTGGAGTAAATGGTGGAATGAGTGGCGGGCGAAACCGGAGAGTCCGGAGAAAATCTGTTCTGACGCCGCTTTGTCCATGCGCGTTCCTGGGATCGAACCCAGGCCACTTAGATGGTAGGCGGAAAATGTATTACAACAATTTCTAAAAGAATGATTAGAAAAAGTCATGTGAGTGCACCAATCCGAATATTAACATTTCCCATAGGAGCAGTATTAATCAAGGCTATATGGGAACCGAACACGGTCCCGCGAAGAGGAATGCATTGTTGATGGGCGTGACATCTAGATGTACAGGACTAGAGAAAGAGAATAAGCTAATGACGATAAAAGTTATGACGTAGAATGAGGAGGAGGAAGAAGAGGGATGTTAATTAACATTTTTTGGCAGTGCCAAGATGAAGAATCAATCCTGGGGTATTATACTGGTAGTGGTGTAATTAGACGGGATTTCTGGAGAGGTAGTCGCGGGCCACGGATTGAGGCGGCACTAATCCCGGACTTGGAGGCGGGGCAAGTCTCTGCCATAATTCAGTGAAGATATTGAGCGTAAGATAAAGTGGATAGAAACTACATCAAGCCTTGGGGTGTGCTCATTTGAACTTTGCTTCTAAATGTCTTTCCGCAGGATTACGTATTACACATATCCTTATTTTCTTTCTTCCATTTCTTTTTATTATACTTTGCATAGCTTCCATAAAGGAGATGCAGAAAGGGAGGGCATGTTTAAATGGGGCAGCTCCAGACAAATTTCAGAAGCGAAATGTCACGTCTTTTCAGGAGCAGATAAACACTTTGCACTCTTGGAACGGAATTTCATTCCAGGCTCCTTTTGCAAGAAAAATGTGTTATAGTCGTAAATGCAGCTGCTTTGATCATGGGCAAACATCAAACGAATAGGTTGAAAAGAAATATATGTAAGGTCAGAATACGCGAAATATGCTGCTAAGAAGTGAAATGTCTAAAATGGATACTTACTAGAGAGCATAAATGTCAGCAATTAAGATACGAGTTTATTTTATGTAACCAATGGTAGCGAGTGTCAAAATATAGTGATAAAATGGCAATTTGAAGAATCCCACCTCTGACACCAGTGTGACAAAATGACAATTCTATTTTGGTTACCTTTTTAGCACTTTAATATCTTCTAAACTTTTACCATAAATATATAGTTTTCTTGTCACAGTCTAAGGTATTTCCTGCTATCACAACTCATAATTTTTACGTCCCATAATCTTGCTCAGTCCTTTTAGTGCCTTTCTTAACTTTCTCTCATACACTAATTACGAGGATTTTATCGCTTGAGACGCAAAATCACTGGTCTGCTCTTCTGCAGTTTCCTTATGTACTGGGGATGACGTCACACGGATTTTTCTCGAGTTCCACACACGCACCGGAAATGGCACACCTAGAAGTCTCGCTAACGTTCTAGGCGCCCCCTTTGTCTCTGCCACCTCGATTGTTAACAGTCACATACAGACAACAGTCGCGTGAGGCAGCCTGAGCTTGAAGGTCTTTGCCTACCCGGCCAGCATGGCATGTGGTGTGAAGTAGCTTAGCCCCGTCCATCCTTTGTTGTGCGCCAAGCCTGACAATAGAATATTCATATGATCATCTTAATTAGCATTAAACTCAAGTTTCATACGACTGTTTATGCTTGATCATATTCTTTTTAAAACATTTATAACATGTTTTTAATATTCCACGTTGCATGGTGTCCGATATTTTAATTATGTATCTGTTATTCGATTGTACATACAAAAATCGTCTTCAAGTACGAAATTATTGATCTTATTGTTATATGGTCTTAAAAAATTGTTGAAAGAAATTTATAAAATTAAAAGAATTATGATATATGGGGGAGAGACTTCCTTGTAGTACCTTTTGGGTAATCCCGCAAAGAAAAACGCACAGTGGAAGTGATTGTAAAACTTCCAGACGGTTCGCAACCAACTCGGGCGTATTCTTGTGGTGGTCCGCATAGAACTCAGCCGCTTTTGGAGATCCCACAAGGAATTCAGAATAAGCGAGTGAAACATCTCGTATATTCTATAATCCATGAAAAAAGTAGACTTACAAATACGAGAGGACAAATTGAATTTATTGGAATGTTATTTAGAATATTAACACTAATTATTCGGGACACACTATTAGAAAATGAGGTTATGCATTTTGATTTTCTCCAATCCATGAATTGTGCTTAGATATTTTCTTCATCCTGATTAATTTTTGTTGCAATAGGTTTTGTGACATCGTACGTCTGCGAAAATTACTGGCGGTGTAAATTGCATATTATTTTCACCCCATAAACTCGAACTAGTTGTTATTGGATTGAACATATGAGAATCGATAGTTGCACTTTTAGTTGGAGGAGTTACCATTATTTTTGAATTTCTCAAAAATGGCTCAAAGGATTTCGATTAAAATACCATTAGTTTGAGCGATTTGAATCCACTTTTTTATGACTGATAAACCAGAAGAGAAAGAATGACTGTAGAAATAATTTCTGTTACACTCACATGATTTTTCCACAAATGGTTCTTCAAAACGATTATTGTTCTATCTAGTTCACATTAATCGATATAAATATTGTTGTAATTCTTGTTGTTATATATTTTCTTATTGTTACAACCGGATTAGCGGAGTACAGTAGGCTTAAGCGATAGTCAAATGTTTTCTGAGGTAACACAGAACTTAAAAGTGAATATTAATATATAAATTGGGGTGTGTTCGGAAACAATTGTGATATTATCTTTGCTGCAGAAAAATTTGAATAGAGCGTAAAACAAAGTAATGACCAAAACCACGCCCTTTGTTAAAAAATACACAGATTCAACTTTACTAAAGACAGAAACGAGGACTTCTATTCCTAGTTTTTCAGGAAGGATGACCTAATAATAGAAGGAAAAACCGAGCTAACACATTTAGCAAGGAAACAAGAAAAGAAAGGAAGAAATAAACATAATTCGTACATAACTAGCCCTTTTCCCCCCACAGGATCTAATGTGTAAAGTGTATTTTCAAAGTAAATGCCAGAAACATAACCATAATTTAAGCGCAAAGAAGAAAAATAATTGCGAATATATTTCTGCAACGGGTTTTCATTGCCGAGTAAGTTATGCATACGAAATGTGTATATAATGCAAATTGTGGAAAGATGTACAGAGCAAGACGGATATTTCGATGCAGATTTCTGAGTCATGAACATAAGTACGCAATGGATACAACAAACAAGCTCACCTTCCTTTTTATTTCCAATTTACAACTGCGAAGCGCTCGTAAAAAATGTTGCGCTGCAGGACTCGAAGTGGCCTAGAAAAACTTTTGATGCCAAAATATTTTACAACAGACGGACGTGCAATATTTATAGATGTTTCAGAAGTAAGGACAGGCAGTGTACTGCGAGAGTTCTGATTGATATATGTAACAGGCTCCGTTCTTGTTTAGATTCATTCTCTAACCCAGAGGGAACAAATGAAATATCACCCTGACTGGGCAGCCCACATGTACAAGAAAACTGTGCACCTATATCGACATATTATCCTTGTGCTTCAGTGGCGGTGCGTAATCAACAGCCACGTGGTTATAATAATGACTATTTCAATTATCACCTCTTGATTGCGGTATTATTGCTTTGATTATATCACCTCCTCCTTGCGGTTCCCCAATGTAAACGTTTTCATACGTTTCTGAACATCTGAAGTATCCATGCACAGTAAAATAATTAGTGGGCCATTCAAAAACTGCAGACAAAGATTCAGCCTTACTTTAAATTGCTATGTAAACAAAGTGCAAAATAGTATTCATCCGCGTGCATTTGATATCACTGTCAATACTGATGTATTTGCATAATACTCTATTCCATTTATTGTTACTAGAACATTTTCAAACTGTTTTTGCAAATAATTCCAGTAGTTATTTTAAATTTAATGCTATTTTGTACGGACTATATTTTCTTTCGCGCCTCCTGTAATGGAAGTTGTGCGGTTCGATCAACCGATGAAGTATTACTAAAACACGTGCTGTTGTTTATATTGTAGTTTAAAGTAAGGACGGCGAAGGTAGAGTAAGAATATTGATTTTTAATTCAAGAGGTGAAGTCAAAAATTCTGATATGTTGCACTCACGTGACTTTCTCTACTCTTGCACTAATCATTCTTACAAACTCTTATGTCTATATCTTCTTCGTGTTAGTTGAGATTAACACTGGTACACATTAAATAATTGCTTACTTTCTTGTAGATGCAAGGGAAATATGATAATACAATAGTGATATTCAAATCTTAAAGTTGTTCACTATATGAAGACTGTGAAATTCTGTTTTCTTTGCACGAGCAAGGCATAAAAATTGAATAACGACCTTCCATTTGAGAAAAGTGTATTGCAAAGCTCAAACAAAGAACAAGGAATATTTCCGAAATGGTTCATTACACTGAAAAAGAAAAAAGAAAGTATTTGAACATCAAGATCTATGTTTTTGTATAGTCAGACTTGGTCCATCTCTTACGATTTACC
This sequence comes from Tenodera sinensis, assembly GCA_030765045.1. Taxonomy (NCBI): domain Eukaryota; kingdom Metazoa; phylum Arthropoda; class Insecta; order Mantodea; family Mantidae; genus Tenodera; species Tenodera sinensis. The sequence continues at coordinate 70,074,384 of CM060968.1, forward strand.
AGTTATGCAAAAGTCATCAAAGAAGAGTGGGCTATAGCCAGAAAATCCAAAATATACATTTCATTTTCCATAAAAATATCTTAAGCAAATAGAATTTTAGTCAAAATCGTTAGAGCTGTTTTTGAGAATGTGAAAATGTTCGAAAAATTGTTAGTGTAAGGGTAGTTTAGGGTGGAGGAACTTTCTTCAAAATCTTCGGATCGCGTCACCGAAATATTTTTAAGTTAAATACCAACTTTGGTTTTTAACTAACTTCTCGTTTTTGAGTTGTGATATTTGCAGACACACACACACACACACACACACACACACACACATACGTTCTTTTTTATTCAGGGGCTTCATAATGTGTAAACTCTACATCGAATTTTTGGGTGGAATACAATACTTCCCCTACTTGCTACACGCAGTAGAGAAAGCAAAAATACGGAAAACAGCAGTTCATGTGTATAGAATTACTTTCAGATCTTTTGCAACGAAGTAGGTTACGAACTCACAGCGGAAACATCATCATCTTTAAGACCATATTTACAAACAAATGAATGCCATCACTAAAAAATTGTCAATAAATTAAGAAACCTAACCTGCACGTCCGTGTAAGTCACAAAGCAAACGCAGCCACTGTCTTTAATAACTTTAAATAAATGTACCTTTAGCAACCATAGTTTTAAATACAGCAGAGCTGCGTTTAGTAAACAGCCTACTAAAGCAAATTCGTTCATTTATATTCATCATATGTCTAATTCCTCATTTCCTTGGCGTATATGCTAAAATTATTGTTGTTTTCACGGCCTACTGGCTTAGTTGTAGTGCCAACTTTGAAAATAAGTCTTAAATAAAATGTATGAATGTTATTGTAAGTTGTTTACTTTTGGATTACTATTAATATTACAGAGTATTACATAAATTAATTATTAATTCATCGCACTCGCAAAGTTATACGCAATACCACGAGTGATTACCAATTTATTTAGAGAATCTGACTATCACGAGTTGCATTTATTAAGATATTTCACAAATTGAGGGATGGTATTGCCTATGAAGTGTTATTTAAATGATGTATTGTAATTACTAACCTGTTAAAAGAAACCTGAAGCAGGTATCCATACACCAGGCACCAGACACGGCCTTCTAGGTCTCACATTGCCGCTCTAATTTGTTAAGATGTTGGCAATGTCAGAAGTTCAAGTATCTGCTGTTAATTTATAATTTCATTCAATACAAAACTTGTGAAACTGATTCCAAACATAGGTTAAATACATCACCGAAGCGAGGGTCCGCCATATTTGACACTTGAATAACGGCTATATTGCGTCAAATTACGTTTCGCATTTGTTCACATAACGTAGCTAGACTCTCTGACCTGATCATAACATAAGAAAAGCAGAGGAGGTGAAAATAAAAATGTGATAATCTTTTCGGTAAGGAAGGCTGTCATTGGTTGAAATTTGAAATTGTTATGCACATAATTGGTTGATTTCAACCAACTCACGTATGAGTGAAATAGTCGTCAAATGAAATCCTTTCGTGCTATTACTACAGATAATATAGGTTAGGATGGGGGATACCTCATACACCTCGACTTACAGAGAACGTTGTGGCTACAACGAACTGGAGGAAGGAATGGTGTGACGGAGACACACAAAGCTACAGGCTCCAACATTTCTTGGCTCGAAATTGCAATTCCACCACTGAGGACTCTAGTGTATTTCCTTTGATCAAACATCCACACCATCTGCTCTCCATTAACAAACACCACGAAACCTACAAGAATACCTGGAACATAAAAAGTAAATGGAATGAAATAAACATGATAATAACGAAATCATGTTAGATGGGAAAGAACCCCAGTTTTCACTTACCGACCAAGGAAAGCTACGAAAAAAAAGTCAAGACGGGAATCGAACCCAGAACATGCTGATTGCAAACTTTATAGGTTATGGCGAACCCATTTCAGTAGGCACAATGAAAATAAATGACAACAATAAAAACAGAACTCGTTATTGAATTTTAATCTCTTTCTCTATTATACCTCCCACTCTTCTGCCTTTTCCATTACTTGTCCCTTCTCACTATTTCTCTCTCCCTTTGCTCCCTTGTTAGCGCTTCCCTCGTTCACTCTAATTTTCCGTTTTGGTTGTATAATGACATCTAAATCTCATAGCGGACAGTGTAGAAAGCAAAATTCATATTTTCTTTTATTTATTTTGCTCCTCTTTAATTTAATTTTTTAAACATTTTCGAAGAAATAGTCCTTTGGTGCAATAGTTGATAACCAGGGTTTTGAGCTAAAGCAGAAAAGATTTTAATTTAGAAATCATCAACATTTTTACTAAGTTTATTCAATAGATTCTCAATTTTTAAATGTAGGAAAGACAGGAAACCTAATGTTGTCAATAACACAACTAACGTGTTCGATGTTGTTAGCTGATGATGACTGACTGACTATTGATCATGGGACTTGGACTTAGCTAATTTCATAACGGAACCAGACAGAATACTGGCTGTTCCATTTTACTTGTACTGGCCATGTTATTGTTATCCAGAGTGAACCCTCCAGTCCCGTACTCACAGCGCCGTTTATGCAGGCGCATGAACTAATAGGCTTGCTCTTCCTACAATATGTCATACCGCTAGAAGAGTCTTCCTCTGGTATAGGGAGATAATAAAAGCCAGATAGGTTTGTGCTTTCTTTTAAAATGTCAAAACTTAGGGCAAATCTATCTCTGAGGTGTCAATTATACACAAAATGTATTCGACATAAGTAACGATATTCATTTTGTGAAGTAGCTTTTCTCAATCTCTTAGAGTTTACAAATTTTTAACATTTACAAAATTAATTCTGATTGAACAGATCTTCATAGGCTATTCACAGAAAATTCGAACTATATATTTCATTTGTCATGTAAACATTTTAAATATATTTATTTTAACAATGAATTTTAAAAATCTACTTTAGCAGATTTGAAAAATGCTGAATTTAAATACCTAGTTTGATATTCATTCCTTTTTACTTTCTCTACTGGTAAGTAGGCGGAGTAATGTGTTCCAGCCAAAACTTCGACATCGAGATTTCACTGGAAATATAAGTTTTGACGCCCCCTGAATAAAAAAAAAGCATTTTTAGAAAAAGGTCGTGTGCGTGTGTCTGTGGACAGCATAAATCAAAAATAAAAAGTAGGTTAAAAACCACAGTTGGTATTTAAGTTTAATGTCTTTCAAGGATGCGACACGAAGATTTTGAAGGAAATAGTCCCACCGTAAACTACCCTTTACATGGAACATTTTTCGAAAATTTTGATTTTCTTGAAAATGGCTGTAAGGATTTTGACTAAAATGCGATATGTTTAAGATGTTTGTATGAAAAATGAAATGTATATTTTTAATTTTCTAGTTGTAGCCTATATAGTCCCTTTTAGTCTGGACGACTTTTGCATAACTGGTAAACCGTTAGAGATAGACCAAATCATACTATACAAAAAATGTACATCTTGCTAAATGCACAACTTATATGCAAATACATTTTTTTATAGGTTGAACCATTTCGGAGATATTCGTTGTTATGTGTGTGAGTTTCGGAGAACTTTAAACTTTCGTGAAATGGAATATCTTTGTTCATTCTTGTATGTGTTAAGTGTGCAAAGACAACGGAATCTCAAAACTTTGAAACATATGACTATCGCACAAAGCCTACTGTATTCTAATATTCCCCTTGCACCTACAAGGAAATAAGCAATAAAATAATTTGTACAAATGTTTATTTCAACTAACACGAAGAAGATATAGGAATAAGAGTTTGTAAGAATGGTTAGTACAAGAGCAGAGCTTTTTTAAATATGCATTAATAAAGGGTATTTTAAATAAATGGACGGCTTTAGTGAACCAAGGAGTAAGACTGTATAAGAAAACTTGTATAAATAATCTTTTGTTTGCAGACGATCTGATCACAGTCCAATGGATTAGAGCAGGCGGTCCCCGGTGATCTAACCCGGGACTTCCCAAGTGTGAGTCACACACTTTACATGTACAGTGAGTGGAAATAATTGAGCTGCTCGAGCCGCTTAGAAAATACACGACTTATATTATTGTATGCCAACTATCACAGTATTTATCTTTGATCCTTAATATGCAATTAAAATAACAATATAATATTCTTCTTTAACATCTTAGTTCAGACCTTCTGGCATGAACCGTCTCCAAGTTTAAGACTAGTTACATCAACCTCTACTTGGTCTACTGACATCCCCGTGGTCTGTATTGAAATATTTTGGGGGAATTTCGATAAAACATGATACTTCCATTTAATTATATAATTATTTGTTATTCTAGTACACATAGCACTTCATTTCACTCCTCTTCATTGTTCAATGATCTAAAAGCACAAATCCGAATATCGGATGATGTCTACGGTCGTACTGAATTTTGTGACGTTGACTCGAAGATGATTCCTGTCATAAGTTAGGTGTTTAACAGTCTGTTCGGGTTTGAAATATGCTGTTCATAGACAGACAATGGCGCGCGCACAAACACACACACAGACACGCACACACTCACAAACACACACACACTCACACGCACACAGGCACACACACACGCACGCACCATGGGTGAAATCTAGGTAGTGAATACAGAAGTTGAATACAATACTTCCTAGTTCCTATACTTCTTCTGCTCCTTTCAAGGGTTAGGTGTTTATTAAAGTCAAGAGGTCGTTACTTTCTGGATTACCTGTTCCGACCTCTGTCATCCAGCCACCTCTTTCGAGGTCTACCCAGATCTCTTTTACTATTCGGCCGATGATTTCTATTAATTTATTTTCTGTCATTCTGTTAGCATGATCCTTCCATTTCATTCTATCTTATTATTAACTGAAAAAATTTCTAAATCTAGTCTTATTGTTTCGTTCCTTATTATTGTCCATTTTAGTACTTTCTTTTACACATCTCATGAACTTCATCTTTACTGCTTGTATGCGAAGTTTTTCATTTTTACTTTCTCTTCTACGTATAATGGAGGAAGTATTGCATTCCATTCAAAAATTCGATGTCGAGATTTCACAGGAAATACATGTTTTGAATCCCCTGAATACCAAAAGAAGTGTATTTGAAAAAGATGCATGTATGTGTGTGTGTGTGTGTGTGTGTGTGTGTGTGTGTGTGTGTGTATGTGTGTGTGTGTGTCAGTCTGTGGCAAGGTTGATTCAAAAACGAAAAGTCGGTTAAAAGCTAAAGTTGGTATTTAAGTTCAGTGTCTTTCCCCCACCCTAAATTACACTTTACATGGAGGATTTTTCGAAAACTTTGATTTTCTTGAAAATTGCTGTAACGATTTTGATTAAAATATTTGAGATATTCTTATAAAAAATTAAATGTATATTTTGAATTTTCTGGCTATAGCCTCTGTAGTCCTGTTTACTCTGGACGACTGTGAATTACTCGTAAACCGTAAGAGATAGACCGAATCTTACTCTATACAAAATATACATCTCGCTAAAACACACAATTTATGCCCAAATAATGTTTTTTGTAGAGTGAACCATTTCTGAGATATTCCTTGTTATATATGTGAGTTTTGGAGAACTTATACTGCTGTTAAATGGAACATCGATACCTATTTTTGTATGTATCTTAACCGTGCAATGGGAACGGAATCCCAAAGTTATAAAAGAGTTGACTATCGCTCAAAGCCTACTGTATTCTTATATTCTCGTTACTCCTACAAGGAATGTAGGAATGTAAGAATGGTTAGTACAAAAGTAGAGAAAGTCATGTGAGTGCAACACATCAGATTTTTTGTTATTGTCTATGATTGGGAACCATATATAAGAGTAGGTGCGGCCATAGCTTTATAAAATTTTATTTGTGTTTCTTTTCTCAGGTTTATCTTCCTAAAGTTCTTCCACATTATAACTTGAAATCGTTTGAGCTTCTTCTTAATATCTAGATATTTGAAGTTGGACACTTGTTATACAATTTTCACATTTATTATTATGTTTGATTGGACTGCACTCTTCCCTTTAAAAACCATTATCTTTGTCTTATTTGTAGATATAGTTAAATTATACTGTATTGCATTTGGCTTAATCTATACGTTATTCTTTGTAAATTATCTTCTGTTTCCTGTATAACTATCTGGTCAACAGTTTCTATACTTGCTATACTTACACTAGGAAAGCAACAATGGAAGTAAACATGATAGGATAGAAACTGAAGGCCATCTAGCAGGAAATTCCTTAAACAGCTGATACAGGAAGGTGACTAGGCAACTAAGATCATCTGTATCTGTCTGATATGCACTGACTCAGATAACTGAGTAACCATCACAAGTAATATAGGTACTAAAGCGCTGAGAGAGACAGAAACAAAGGCATAGAGGTAATATAAATCAAGAACTGTAATTATTAATGCTCATGAAACTAAACGTTTTTAGCATGGTATTAATATAGATCATCATAACAAATGTCTCTGTTTCTAAGCTGAGTATATGTTGTAATGAATAACTTAATTAATGTCCTGCATGGGTTCGAGTGATCGTCATTTGAAAGTAATGCAACTTGGGTTTGTACTTCCCTCAGAGAGCAAATGTGAGCGAAGCCCTGGCTCTCTATGTACGCCAAACTACATAACATGTCATAACTGTTTTAAATAAATAATAGGCTGCACAATAAATAAGTAAACTGCTTTCTTGAGTGGGCAGGTATAATGTATTCTTGTCAGGTGAGACGATAATGAAACACCGTGCGCGCAGAAGAAGGAGAAAACTTGATGCAAGACAAAAGAGTGCGACAAGGTTAGCGCTTTTACTGGCATCTGTCGGACTAATCTGTCAGTGGCGGCAGCTGTTTTGGACATCAATCTCTCTCGTCAAGGCTTCTGCGTGCCACGAATATATTTTCTTGGCGTGGGTTTGCCCCATCCATCCGTTGGTGGGCTTAGGCATATCTCCTGTTTTAGAATACTTGATTGCCCATAGCAACAATTCAAACACCCTATTACGCCAACCTTTATTCTTGCCCAATAGCTAGAGTGTGTGAGCTTCACATCGTTACAATCCTACATTTTGCAACAATGACTACATTTACAAGGAAAACCTTCTAGTCAGGCAAATGGTTGGTTTGAAATTGACGTTTCAAAGTGTTCATCCTCTTCGTCTTCAGGGTAATTTCACAAACGTAATTGTGTGATGTTTAACCTTCGAATTTTTAGCCATTTCATGTTCTTATCCTGGCTTATTTTTCCACCTCTAAGTAAATTTAAACATATTTCCAACTATATAGGTTACTTAAACCAGGGACATAAAGTACTTACAATTGTAAGTCACCCTTGGGGTATTTATCTCTGATGTGAGACTTCCTTGTGTTCTAACCGAGAAAAAGTACGAATCAACTGGGGAATTTAATGTCGTACTGGCTTAGTGGTTAAAGCAGCCGCTGGATAAGCGGAAGATCCGTGGCTCAAATCCCGGCTATGGCATTGAATTTTTCAGTCCTAATTCCACCTCTTAAACATGTTTCCAAGATTTGTGAACGCAATGAATCAGCTTTTATTCATCACTAGCTGAAATACGTGGCTAACTAGAAAGACAGGCTACGGCGCGAAACGAAATTAGTCTGAAAGATGCTAACCATCATGATATAACTGTATCTTTTGTGTGAATTTAACGAGCAATTTTTGGTAACTAGGAATATGGATATATTAGGCAATTGTAGTTTTACTTCACTAGGCCATGAGTAGACTAGCACAATTACGTCACTGCAGCTCGCACCGTAGCCTATCTATCTCGTTAGCCATGCCAAAATATCCAGTGTTGCCTATGGTTCAAAGATTTATCCCTACAACTTGTAGACTTAGATTGCATTTGCCCAACAGCCTTGTGTTTGTTTGGAGATATTTAAAATATATTAATACGCATAAACAAAGAGTTACACTCATAGAATATTATAGAGAGCAAAAAATAAACAAAATAAATAAAAACATGGGGAAGGTACTGCACAAATGTACTGTTAAAAATCAGAAATACCTACAACAGGAAGAAAATCGAGTACAGAAAGCCGTGTGAATGTAATACGTTGCATAATAAAATGGATAGCACAGAAACCTTCTCCATACACGTGTCAAATTAAACAGTTAAACAGTTTAAGAAAGCCTAGATGACAAACAAACGTATATAAATGCATATTTGACCATTCTTTCGTGTTAGATCATATTTTCACGGAATATACGAAAAAGAGCACACTTTTAGACATTTTTAGCAGCATTTAAAACTTTAGATAGTTTTGCAAACATTTCCTGGTCTTTGTTGTTAGTGTCTCAGACCATTGTAACATGTTGAAAAACTTGACTTCATGCAGCTATTGTTGCTAAACTACAGAAGGTTGAGAAGGTTTTAAATAACTTTGACGAAAGTGATTCTTCAATAAAAATGAACAATTTGCTACATAAAATCAAATGTCTGTGTAATATTAAACTCCATCACTCGCCTTGAAACTATGCAAGTAAAATTGTGTTGTTGATTAAGCATTATAAAGGAAACTGACTGAATTATCTAGTACACAGCGTGAAGTGGCTCACAAGCTTAAGGAAAACTTATGTCATATGCTTGAAAGAAATCCTCATATATAACATTGTGCAAAGTTACTAATATTATTTGTGGCAAAGTGGATTAAGATCAACCAGATCGTCTGTCAATTATTTTTTCTTATTTCAAGTTTGACCCCATTGCGTCATGCAACAGAAAGCACTTCCTCCATGCACAAGGCTCTACTTGCTGATAAATAATCGAAGATCCAGTTTGACCATCTGAAACTTCAAGTTGTTATCCCGAGCAATTCTGCTGAAAATGAAGGATAAAGGAGGTACAAATTATTTCATGTGTAGCTATTGAAACTGAATGCTTTCTTCGTGCATTCTTTTAAGTTTTAGGTCATATTTTAAAATTGTTGCAATATAAAAGCATGTATATTTTAAGAGCTTTTAGGTGATAAAATCCTAACCCTAGTTATGTTACACATATAAAATTCAAAATACAGCTACACGCAAAATTAAAGAATAATAGGTGATTCATAACTTTCCTGTTTTTCATCGTTAAGGTCCGGAAAGAGCGGTCACTATGTGAAACAATTGTCAGAAAAAATGTGTCGGATGTAAATAGAATGAGCAGAATGGTTGTTAGGTCCAAGATTTCATTTCTGGGTAATGCTGTTTACAGACAGACATGCGCTTTGTTGTTCTTTAATTTAAGTTCTCAGAACATGCATTTCAGATTAAATATGACATAGAAGCTTTGGGTGGAATATATACTTTCTGCACAATATCGGTGTGTGTGTGTGTGTGTGTGTGTGTGTGTGTGTGTGTGTGTGTGTGTGTGAGTGTGTGTGTGTGTGTGTGTTTGTTTTTTGATCCGTTTATTGATTTCCATGGCCCATTACTTACTGTAATACTACACTCACTCACTCACTCACTCATCACTCACTCACTCACTCACTCACTCACTCACTCACTCACTCACTCACTCACTCACTCACTCACTCACTCACTCCTCTTCTTTCAAGTATTTTTCTTTTGAATGGTTTCCTTTCTCTTTAAAATTGCAACAATCAAACAATATGTGGTCAGTGGTTTGATCTCCTAGGTTACATGGGCGCATGGGCAGTTTGGATCTTCCATGATTTGGAATCTGTAGTAATATGTTAAGCCATTATTGTTGTTAGATTTGTTGTGAAGTATATTCTTAATTTCATTGTTTGTGAAACAGTAGGGAAATGTTGTGTGTGTGGGTGTGGGTGTGGGTGTGTGTGTGTGTGGGTGTGGGTGTGTGTGTGTGTGTGTGTGTGTGTGTGTGTGTGTGTGTGTGTGTGTGTGTGTGTGTGTGTGTGTGTGTGAACACCGTAACTCAAAAACGGAAGGTCGGGTACTTAGCAATCTCGGAATTTAATTTCAGCATATTGCAAGTCTTCCAGGAAACCCCTCAATACTAAACTAGCATTTACATCAGATATGTTTCGTTTTGTCGTTTTCATTTTGTCAAAAACGATTAAGTTGCTATACCTATATGCAAAATATTTACCTCAAAAATACAATTCAAATCTTGAGTTTTCTGGGAAAAACTTGTTAAAATACGTGGCTCGCATTCGGAAGTGCCGGGTTCGATTCACGGTGGTCGGCTGCGCTACCATGGTTTCACTCTTTCACATTACCTCTCATTTTGTCATTTCATAACTCAAAAACGAAAAGTAGGTTAAAAACTAAAGATGGTATTTAAGTTTAATGTCTTTCAAGGATGCGACAAGAAGACTTTCAAGAAAATAGCCCCACCCTACACTGCACTTTACATGGAAAAATTTTCGAAAATGTTTATTTTCTTGAAAATGGCTAACGATTTTGATTAATATATCTGTTTGAGATGTTTTTATGACAAATAAAATATATGTCTTGAATTGTTTGGCTGTAGCCCCTGTAGTCGTATTTACTCTGGACGACTTTTGCATAACTGGTAAACCGTTAGAGATAGACCAAATCATAGTGTACAAAAAATGTAGATTTTGCTAGAATACACAATTTATGTCTGAATAAATTTTCTTGTAGGGTGAACCATTTCGGAGATATTCTTGTTATGTGTGTGAGTTCGGGAAAACTGAAAAACTTTCGTGTAATTGAACAGCGTTGTTCATTTTTGATATCTTAAGTGTGCAAAGAGAACGGAATCTCAAAGCTTTAAAATATTTGACTATCGCACAATGTATTGTAACATTCCCCTTGCACCTACAAGGAAATAGCAATAAGATAATTTGTAACACGAAGAAGATATAGGAATAAGAGTTTGTAAGAATGATTAGTACAAGAGTAGAGAAAGTCATGTGAGTGCAACACATCAGATTTTTTTTAATTCCTATCCAAGTATAAACTTCTATATATTGATTTTAAGATGTAGAATCAGGGCTTAAAAATTCTAGGTCATAGCCGGGATTTGAACCACGAATCTTCAGCTTATCGGGCGGTATGCTCTAACCACTAAGCTACCATGGCCAACTTGGCAGGATGACACTAAATTCTCCAACTGATCCGTACTTTCCCGGTAGACCGGTATTTTTCAGTCCTGATTCCACCTTTTAATACATTGCCCACACACAGCTTGTGTGTTTAAAAACACCAGCAGTAAGTTTGTAGGCATAAATAAATAATAATTACTCCATTTGTTGAATTAATCAAAACACGACGTATGCTAGTTTGGTATCTGTGTATACCAAGGTTCAGTGATTGCTGAATGAAAACCTAAAATAACACACGTTTCATATCCATATCTATAGTTTGGGGTAAAAATAATAAATGTTTTGTCTTCTTCCATATACACATCTAACCTTATGAGCAAATACTCATTTAAGTTCTGGGAATTCCTATACGTGGAAAATGGTTGTCTTAATTAAAATACAGTGTCTTTATGTTTACCTACTCTCTGTCTGTATTTCTTTTCTGAGAAGTCTGAACGTTTATGGCGGGATAAATAAAAGGCTGTTCTTGACGTCTGAATAATGCATTTTCTGCTGCAGATTAATGCTTTTTTTTCTTCCAAATGTGTTGTGAAATGAAGCTAAAGGCAAAAACTAACATTCAGAATGTCTGAGGAATTAATTTAGCAGAAGTAAATGCAAAAACAATCACAATTATTTAAAACTATAATTAGAATTTGTTTTCTTTAGTTATCTGCCGTTATCTCCGACTGTTTTCATTTATTTGCTTTTGTATTACTGACTTGTATCCACGTTCAAAACTTTAAATGAGTTCTTGGGAACCCTGTAGAGATACAGGGAATAGAGCTGTCCTAACTGTCTATTTTAAAAAATTGGACCTGTAATAATGTTGTGCCTGATTAGGATATTTATATTTCTGTAGCTGCCTGATTTGTATAGTAAAATTGTGATATTACCTCAAGCTGACATCAGCGTTCACAATGTTGCTAAAAGATGGACGTAACAATCGATTTCATAAAATGGTAGAAGGCATACGGACTGTAAGAAAGTTGAAATGCCACAATCATTTAAATCGTGGTCTCACTTGGTAGATGTACAGGAGCAATTTGTGTGCTGAACCACAATGAAATATATTGTGACGCGGGCCGCGGCGCACAACAAAGGATACTTGCGGCCGACCAACCACACCACTTACCAGACATGGTATGTATCAAAGTGACAACAATCACAGCGGCAGAACCAAAAGGGGTCTTCCAGATTATTCGAGAAGAGTCCAGCAGCCTGCGTCTTTATTGAACTTCGAGAAAGGTCGATATTACGCCATCCTCGCTATATAAGAAGGCGAGGCGATGAGAGGAGCTGGTAGTTATAGATTGAGTTGTAGGAGTCAGTTTTTAGTTTCAGTGTGTGTGTGTGTGTGTGCGCGCGCGCGCGCGCCACTACTTGTAGGATCACGAAATAATTAACAAGTGTTTGTTGACCGTATCGTCAGTCAGCTGTTTGAGACACAGAGAACGTGAAGAAAGACAGAAAGGAGCGAAACAAGGTTAGAGAAAAAAAAAACAGTTGTGAGTTGTGATATCACGAAAGACTATAGAATGTGTTAACGTCAGTAAAAGAGAACTGCGCTGTTTGTTATGGATTCACATAGAAGGAAATAAACTAAGCAGAATATAATTATTCAGCACTTAATCGTTTTTGTCATAGTATATGGAGGTTTGTTGAAAACTATACAAGCTATCATAATGAAAATTTTTCCACTTATAAAGCAAGTTCTTCTAATCCAGAAATCATAGTGAAATCATGACTTAGATTGGCAAATTACTAATTTGTTGATATTTTTCACATATTTTTCACATATTTTCTTCTTTGGGTACATTTTTCTTCTGAACAATTAAAGTAAGACACTTTAGATTTTGGCCATTTTACAAAATTGTTATCTGACATGGGTGGTGAAAGATTAAGACATTTCGACCTGAAATGGCAATTTTAAAACATATGTAATTATGAACGCTTTATTTTTAATTTTTTTAAGTTTCCTATAAAAGTAACAAAATCTTCCACGGGGTGTTTAAGGCAGTACATTTTGCAAATGCAGAAAAATGCACCTAGAATCTAAACACCCTCGCCCCCCCCCCCAAAAAAAAAGACAAAACATTTTTTTTAGGAAGATGCCTCTGCAAATGTATGTGTGGCTGTCTTTGTGACTGTGTACCTGTGTAACTCAAAAACGTAAAGTTGGTGAAATTTTCAAGAAAATTCCCTTATCCCAATCTACAATTGTTTACTGTCTCGAAAATAGCTTTAAAATCTGAAATGTTAAGGATATGTTCATGCCAAAAAATGTATATATCTTGAATTTTCTAGGAATGCCTTTGCAAGTCCTCTTTATTCTAGATCAAGAGATAAATAAAAATATTAATTCCACCCAAACATAGGATAACGACATTTCAATGCAAATACACATTTTGAGGACCCCTGAACAACAATGTATGTGAACAGCACAGATCAAAAACGAAAATATAATTGAATACATAATGATCTTGGTATAACATGTATTTAGTTTTCTTATTGGCGAGTATTATAAATATTATTTATAATGTTGTGCCAATAAGCTCTTGTAGACAACATGCCTGAGGAACTTTGAAATATCGGCAATTCTTTCCTGATGTTGGAAATTGCATTTTTGTGTGTAATATTAAGATAATAGGTACTTGGCACAATAAACCTATCTACGAAAGACTATTGGTTCAGGACTGGTTAATTCATCATTTTAGTATTAACTCATCGTCTTGTTAATTAATGTGGTGCCTAACTGGCTAGACTTAATTCATTGCAAATTCAACAATAGCTTGTTTTATAACACCTTCATCACAGACGTTTACATAACAGACTAAATAATAATTTCAAACCAGTGTGGATGTGTAAAACATATTCCAGGGCGAAATTTCTTAAAATCTGATAGTACGGTGTGCCTAAAATTATACGTATGGTAACAGTGCAAACTTAAAGAAATATTGTTTACATTTTGTACTTCGTTCAGAGAATACTGGAATATGATATATGGATATTGTATAGTTCTCTACTGTGTTATTAGGTCAAGTGGTATATGAGTCAATAATTGTGCCTACTTTAAACTTTTCATTTCTATAGTGCATATTAGTGACTGTTTTAAACTTGCTCCAGCATCTATTTTCGTCTATTTGAAGCTTTTAATATATATAGCATCAATTTATAGGTATTGCCGACTGTGTTACAAAGAAGGAAGGTATTTCACTAGAGAGCAATCAGGAAGTTTAATCAGTATATACAGCATTTATCGTACCATAATTGGAGTTTGTGTAATTTTTATACTTACCTTTGCTTGCAGCTATTTTGGAACACCTTTTTCAGAAACAGCGACCGTTCCTCGACGCTCCTTTTCAGTTCCATATAGATCTCCTATACGTTTTGCTGTTCAAATTAATTGCAGAATATTTTATTTTGTGGGAAGAGGATACTGAGAATGACTGTGGCACGTAAGTGGAATATTTATTAAAATTACTTGTACAGAATGTCTGAGTTGTGAGTGATATTTAATTGGAAGCACAAATTCCTCTTTTTGAAAAACTTAAGTTGTAAATATAAGGATATATTTTTAAATATCCAGGTTTCAGAATTAATAAATATTACGCATTTATTGTTTTCCAGAAGACCCTATAAAACAACCTTGTCCCGCATTTAAAAATGTATTTGAAGTTCAAAAAAATCATTGAACTCCTTTTTTAACTATTAAATAGCAATATTAGTAATAACGAAAAATAATGAACAAATGAGTTTTCAGGAAAGCAGAATTCAGCTTGACAACATACTAATAAATAAGCTATGCTCTATAATGTTTAGACATTTTTCTTCGTGAAAAAAGCAAAACTAGTGATTTGTAATGATGTCAAAATTTCAGTTGAGCATTCTCTTATAGAAGTGCTGGAATACATTGGGAGTTAAGCACCAAACATTAGAGCAAGTAATTTTATATATGAAACTCAGGTTTCAAGAAGATTTTCAACATAGTTCATCTAACATAAATTGCCATTTACGTGAAATAGCTTTTCTATAATGTATAATGGCTAAGTGTTAAGATACGGGCAAAAAATTACCATACAAAAATATACAGCTTTTAAAACACAACCTATGCAAATATGTTGTGCCATTAGTCATTCTCAAAATATTCTTTATTATAGGTTCTAACTTTGAAATATATTTGCCATTTTTCAAAATCCTGTTGGCATTCTGTTGTTTCTTGCTATGTCATGGAAAGAGTGTGGCATTTTCAAGCCAGCATACAGCAATCCGCTTTTGAACATCTAAATATTGATTTGACTTCCTCTATCTACATATCCTTTTAGCATCTACAAAGATGTATCTCATACGAAATAGAAAAAACTTATTTTCACAGGAACACCTTGTAGAACTCAGGTATATGATGAAAATAAGTACTGGTTACAGAATGTCATATGACTATAACATGCCAGTTTTTCTCCTGCATTTCAAGTTTAAAATAATAGAAGTACCTGTTCATATTTAAATCCTAAATTTGTTCATCGTGATGTAAAAAATTATTTTGTTGTTTAACGACGCTGTCAATTGCCAGGATCACATCAGCGTCGCCGGTGTGCCGGAATTTCGTCCCGCAGGAGTTCTTTTACATGCCAGTAAATCTACTGACATGGAGCTGTCGTTTTTAAGCACACTTAAAAACCATCGGCCTAGGCCAGGTTTGAACCCGCGACCTTGGGATCAGTAAGCGTCTAACCGACTGAGCCACCCAGACCGACATCGTGATGTAGTATTTTTATTTCTTTTGAGATTTTTACTTTCTCCACTGCGTATAGGAAGTAGGGAAGTATTGTATTCCACCCAAAAATTTGATGTACGGATTTCACCGGAAATTGTTTTGAGGCCCCCTGAATAAAATAAAACCATTTTTAGAAAAAGGCCCGTGTGTTTATGTTAGCACGCTTGCCACTGGCATGGAAGACCCGGGTTCGATCCCCGGTTCCAACATAGGAATTTTATCTCGTCTGGGAGGTCTGACACGGGGTGCACTCAGCCTGGTTAGGTCCTGGGGGGACCAATTGAGGAGTTACTTGATGGAGAAGTAGCGGCTCCAGGTCGAGAAGGCCGTATAACTGGCCGGGAGGGCTCGGGGCACTGACCACGTCCCACCCTCCAGTACTGCACCCCACCAATGACGTCTGTAGTGGGCAGAGGTTTGGACACAGCGCTGGGCGGCAAGCCTTGGCTCTTCATGGGCGGTTGCGCTAGGGGTTTAGTTTAAGTTTAGTGTGTATATGTGTGTATGTGTGTGTATGTGTGTGTGCGTGTGTGTGTGTGTGTGTGTGTGTGTGTCTGTCTGTCTGTCTGTCCGTCTGTCTATCAGTCTGTGGACAGCATAACTCAAAAACGAGAAATCGGTTAAAAACCAAAGTTGGTATTTAAGTTTAATGTCTTTCAAAGATGCAATAGGAAGATTTTGAAGAAAACTGCTCCAGGCTGAAGTACCCTTCACATGGACAATTTTTCGAAAATTTTGATTTTCTTAAAAGTGGTTCTGACGATTTTTATTAAACTAACATGTTTAAGATATTTTATGACAAAGAAATATATATTTTGAATTTTCTGGCTATAGCTTATATAGTCCTGTTTACTCTGGATGAACTTTAAATAACCCGTAAACCGTAACAGATAGACCAAATCTACGATATAAAAAATGTAGATGTTGCTAAAACACAATTTCTGTCTAAATACATTTTTTGTAGAGTGAGCCATTTCCGAGGTATATCACTTTCGGAAAACATAAAAACATCGTTATTCATTTTTTATACGTTACGCGTTCAAAGAGAACGGGATCGCAAAGCTAAAAAGGATTTTACTATCGCTGAAAGCCTACCGTGTTCTAAGATGCCCCTTGCACCTACAAGGAAATAAACAATAAGATAATTTCTGCAAATGTTTATCTCAACTAATAGGAAGAAAATATAGGTCTAAGTGTTTGTAAGAATGGTTAGTGCAAGAGTAGAGAAAATCATGTGAGTGCACCATATCAGACTTTTTTATTCAAACTGTCAAATTTTCTAGAATTGATCCAAAGCAGTAACATCACAGAAAAAATAACTCACTTTATGTTTAGAAAAATAAGAATAAAATGTTTCACTAAAATTAATGCGCAAGACACAATTTAGAACAGTAAAAACTCATGTTGAACTAAAGAGGCTATTTTATAAGATTTTAAAGACTGATTCGCTGTTTTAAAGTGGAGATAAAACTTTAAAAATATCATAATAGCAAAAATTATAATTATGTATTGCACAGCGCGCAATTTAGAATTCTTGAGTGATATTTTACAATCCACAGACCCGTGACTTGCCAATAGATCTAGCAAATATGTTAATTGGTTATTGCAGAAAGGCTATATTAGCTATATTTAGCAGTAGAGGCAGCAACTGAATAAAATCTTCCGTAGCTGCAGTAAACAGAAAATTGAAGGCTTTGTCAGCCGCTTGCTATCGTGAAAAAGTTTCCTTTCGGTGGTAAACGATCCATTGACCTACTTAAAACCACGATCGTAAAAGAAAGGAAATGTGTAAATGTCGAACTAGGTGTCTTTCTGCAGCAAAGGTTCATGTATATTAGGGACGTGTGACGTCACTCTTTTCAAGGCGTTTTTCATCAATTTCAAGGACCAATGTAACAACATTTTAAATCAATCTTCTAGTTTGCAGTTATTTAGTAAATGATTATACAATTCAGAGGAAGTAGTCAATATGAATTAGAAACTTGTGGCAGTTCTAGCATACTTAGATGAACTATTTTAACTCTTACCTTATACAAAACAAATTTTCTGCTGTTGGCGACACCCTCCATCCATGGTCAAATTAAATCAAAAGGAAATTAAAGGAAACCATACCACTTTAACATCGAGATGAAATTAGTGTGGCGTTGAGCATAAACACGCTTGTTTTCAAGTATTTATTATGTTTATAAAATGTTATTGGAGAATAAAATAGATGTTCAGGGCTGCAAGCATGTTAATTAAAAAAATTATATTCATTGTTTTAACACTAAATTGAATATTACAACTAACATATTGAAGGGGAATATCGATCCTTGCTTCTTTTACTCCCCCCCCCCAAAAAAAAAAAAAAAAAAAAAAAACACCGACAACGCTTGGAACGCTTGGTATGTTGTGCGGTAAACTGATAGGTTTTCAAATAGGAAGTCCTGTCCAGAAATGCACGATTTGACCGCTGGAGAGCGTCGAAGTTTGAGAACGTGCGCTTGTGACAATTTAACATTCGTTTTGGTATCTTAATACGAAAGGTATGCCACCATTTAGCCATCTGTGTACTGGGGTGAACGACCTGAGCATAATAACATCCCTGCGCATGCGGTAAATTTCTGCAGGGTCCTTGGTGCGCATCGTTTCCAGTACAGTAACGTTTTTAACAGCAGTTCGACATGTACCAGTACACAGCTATGAAAATGGCCGAAATGAGCTCCAGCACACTGATGTAAATGTGCGGAATCAGCTCAACGTCGCGTATCCAAATAGATGGATTGCTAGAGGTGGACTAGTTCCATGGCCAGCACGGTCGCCAGATCTGACACCTCTCGAGTATGGCGGGGCACTCATGTAACGTCAGCGGGAGGACCTTATTACTCGAGTACATGGAGAGATTGAATATTTTCAGACAATCGCAGAGATTGGGACATGTGCCTGAGGCTCACCACCGCCAATATAGGCTGCGCAATGACGTTCAAAAGCAGCTCGATGTTGTGTTTATTGACAAAATGTGAACGCACACACATCTCGAACCTGGACGCTCCCTAGCGCCCAAACCGTGCATTTTCGGATAGGAATTCCTCTTGAAAAACGATCAGTTTGGCGTTCCGCACAACATACTAAGCGTTGTTGGTGTTTTTGGACACCTGTATATTCGTTGTTGGATGCTATTTGACTGCTATACAAAGTAAATGTAATAATAATTATAAAATAATATATAAAAGTAATTAAAATATATTTTATTCCACGCTTTAGTATGAAGGTTGGCAAATTAACCTTATTTCGAACCAGGTCATACAAAACTGTAGCATTAACTCTTTCTGAGTTCTCAGATAGTATAAAATTGATAGTGAATGCAGAGGGCTACATAGCGTATGACACTGATACTGTTTAAATAAATGCACTCTTTGATTTCGAATGCAAGAAAGGAAAACTGATCTGTCTGATCAGAGTTTGAGGCATGAATTCATAACTGTAGTTCTCTGTAATTCAATAGCTTCTTTTTTGGTCATCCCGAAGTTTATATTCTAATTTTACCAGGGTTTAATAACATTACAAAATCTTTTTACATTAACCATTAAATAAGAATAAGTTTCTTTTTCAAAAATGGAAATTAAGTATGTAAAAAATTCACTTAATTTTCGGTTGAATAGTGACATTTATGTTTGAAAAATGTATATAATATCAAGAATATAAAAATCTTTACTAATGTAAATGCAAGAAATTACTAAATAAAGACACAAAACACAAACATGTGACAAAATAATAGCGCAAAACGAAACATTTTCTGAAAGTATCAAGTAGCATGATATAAATTATTATTAATATTAAATGTTTTGATAGTTTCAGATAAAACATTGGTCTTGTAAACCAAAAATGACCTATGGTAGATGCAAAATTTAATGGCGGCTGATAGCTAATCGTTTATTATTCTTTTCCCTGTTGTGCAAATAAATGTGGATGCAAATGATATTTATATCAGCGGCTTTCGCAGCGTGTTTATCTATACAACACCGCAAAGCGTGCAAGTCTGTGATTGGATGTTGTGTTGAGCCACCCGCCATTAAATTTTGGGAATGTAGGATGGGCAGGGCAGAGGAAAAGGGAGGGCAATATGCATAACGGAACGAAGAGCCACGACAGAACCCGATATCTGTCGAGTGGACTATGTTGGTATTAAACATCAAGCATTCCTGAATATACTTGACTGGTATTTTGGAACTGTTATTTGGAACTGGGTCAAGTTTTTGCAGAAACTGTCACTGAAATTAACAGTTTTTCCTTCCTGTAATATACGAGCTTTGTCGGCAAGGTAGAATGGAGCACATGGTATATTTCATCTGTTAGGTTTGAAGATTGGCATATATTTAAAGATAAATAAAACACAGCTTTCATATTTGTATTTGTTTATTACAGCATTTATTATAAAGAACCAGTTGTGGCACAGTCAAATCTCATTAAATCAATTTGGCCATGAATGAAATGTATAAATTATAATATTCTGCCCATGTTCATTAAATTATTAAGTTCACATCTTAAGTCATAAATAATCATGCTAGTCTGCAAAAACACAGTTTTCAAATTATGACACATGATACAACCTAGTTGAAAACATTACTAGGCGTTACTTGAGCGTTTTATGTAAAACTATTATTCAACAAAGAAGACAAGGAAAGTAAACTTGATAAACGTTTAATAAAATAAAGACAAATATTTCTGAGCTTTTAGCTTGAATATTCGAGCTAGCGTATACATTTTGTTTTCACTTTTTTTGCAATATTGTTCATTTAAATATACATAAATTTGAGATTAATCTTTTTTCCTTTATTTACTCAGAGAAGGAAGGAAGAATTGGATATTAGAGATACGTATACAAGTATTTGCTGTTTATTTATATTATACCATCGCTTTTTCTTAGCTCTGCCTACCTTCAAGACTGAATGACACATCTGTATACATTATTTTCAGCTAAAAGACTTAAAAATTTAAAAGAGAAGTTGTGTGTGTGTCATAGGCAATCAATTTTTCCATAGAATTTCTTCTGTTTACAAACAAACCACGTTGTGTGTATAGGTGCATGCTGATAATCAGAACACTTGAAAATGGTACATGTTCACCAGTCTCTGATCACTAGCAATGCAAGCTGGCGGAAGATAAACCCGAACTTCGTTCCAAGAGTCACTGTTACCTATTTCTAGCTTTTATTTGGTTCACCCTCTTTACACCTTACGTGGATTGTTATTATGAAATGATGCTCATATTTTCTTTTCTAACAAATTTCCAAATAATTAATTCTAATACTCTAATATCAATACTTTAATTTAAGACTCTATTCGCGCTTGCAAGATATGGTAGCATCACATTGTACTTGGCACGATGGAGTTTATTGCTATGCAATAGTTCCGCCGAGCAGGTTTACTTTGTTTTATTTATATACTAGTGATCATAAATAATTTTTTTTTCTTCGTCTTTTAATTTGAGAACACCAACAGCAAGTGAAGGAGGGCTGAGGAAGAGGAGTTTTCTTTTTCTCTCTCCACAAAAACTACTTTTAAAGGTGGGAGGAATGACAACTGGGAATAATAATAATAATTTACAATCGCGAAATTTCTTTTTTAACCGAAGCACTCACTCAGTCAACACACGTTCACCAAAATGTATCGTAAAATCTCACTGGAGTAACGAATATATATAATATGTACGTATTATATTAATATATGTACACAGTCACACACAAACACATAGAGACGTTCTATCACTTTAGAGTTTACAACTATACATATTTACTGGACAACTGTTTGGCCAGTTCTGTGTATTTCAGGAATTTTGAATGAGGACTTTCCTCAAAGTTCGCTTGTTGCTGAGGACTTTTGTTGGGTCCAGAGCTGCCACTACCGGAAGGAACGGCGACGACAGCAGCTGGTGCGCCACTATTGCTTGCTCCCTTACTGGAGCCTGGGGAAGCGCCCAACTGTTGAGCCTGTTGCGACTGCTGTTGTGCCTTTAGGGCCACCGGGTCGGGAATGACGCCGTCCTTAACAAAGTGCATCTTGGAGAGGTGGTGCCGGTAAGCGCCTTTGGAGATGAAAGGGGTATCACAGAAAGCACACTTCATGATCGAGTCGGCGGTCATGACGGCGTCGTTACACGCCCAACTAAAGGCGAGAATCGCACCTGGAGTCGTGCCACCTCCACTGCCGGCTCCGGAGGCAGATCCCGTTGCGCCGCCCTGGACGGAGGATGACGCCACCGCCCCCGAGGAAGAGGAGTGGTTTCCGCCGCCAGCCGCCCCCGAAGCAGAACGCGAGCTGCCGCCGTGCCTCTCAGTCTTGTCACAGAGTTTCTGCAGCGCCGCAAGAGGATGGCTGCTGGTTCCTCTTCCCGTTGCACCGCTGCCGGAGTCACCAGGCCCTCCTGCCCCGCTACCGGTACCTCCGGAAAGGCTATCAAACATGGAGGAAAGGGCTCCTAGGCTAGATTTCTTTTCTCCACCACCTGGGGTACTACGAGGAGTGCCCGTAGAACGGTCACTGCTCGCCGGACTGCTGGTGCTGTTGCGGCAAGGACTACTCGGGACAGCACCATCACCGCCTGCCACGACAGACGGTGTGCTAGTGGCCTGGCGGGGACTTAGTACCGGACTAGGGGCTGCACTACCACTGCTCCGCCTTCCTCCTGCAGAACCAGAATTACATGGCTCTGCCCCTTCTTCTGCCTCTTCTTCATCACGCACAGTAGTTCCACCACTGGCTGGAGTCAGCGGAACATCGTCCATTCTTCTTCGTCCTCCACTACTGTGATAGCTTGCCCTATCATCTTCGTCATCGTCTCCTTCATCTACCTCTTCTTTCTTAACGATAACCTCCCTCCTGCTACCGTTATTACTATTGCACCTTCTTGGCGAGGAGTCTTCCTTATCATCCTCTACCTCTTTCTTTATCGTATCGTCGTCCGCAGACTCCTCGTGGCTACTGGAAACCTTTGAGGCGGACGGAGGTGTTTGGATGCGTTTTTCTGGTGTAGTTCGTGGAGTAGAGCTCAGTAGACGATCTGAGGAGGACTCCAGTGGCTTCCTATCTGGCGTTAGTGCCTCGGGTCTTCCACCACCTCCCCTATCCGATACCGAACTGGATTCACTACCGCTTCGCTCCCGTCTACCACCATAATGATGTTGGTTATGATGGTGATGGTGGTAGCTCCTGAGAATGTTCATGGTCTGAGGATCTACCAATGGCTTTGTGTAATCCACACTTTCATCAATACCTAACCTCTTGAGGATACTTGAACCCATAGGTGCGGAACCTACTGGACCACTTCCATACCCTCCAGCAGCTCCCCCATGCCGCGCTCTGGAATCGAAGCTTTTCTCAATCAGCTTCTCAATGGCATTCAGCACGGAGGGGGAAGAGGAACTCTCACCTCCTGAAGGAGTCGAGGTAGATTCCTTTACTCCCGAAGTAGGAGTAGTTGTGAGATCCGTCGCCAGTGAAGGAGAGCGATGATGCCTCTCTTCCCCAATACTCTTCCTCCCATCACTGCCTCTCTCCGCTAAATGCTGGGACATCACGATAGAAGTCGCTTCCTGTGGAAGAAGATTGCTCGACAAAAGCGCACTTTTCAGTAAGTTTCTTTGATTGCTGCCCATATTGCCTCCTACACATTGCCTGATGTGGTCAACAAAGATGGATGTCTCTATCTTATCTCCACACTTCTCACATGTAATACGGCCAGCTGCCGAGGCTGTGGGGTCTCGTACACCTAGTTTACCACCAACCATCATCCCAGCCGCAGCCCCTTCTCCGTTCTTTAACTCATGTTGAGCACGTTCAAGTTCAAGAAGTTTCCTTACCGGTAAGGACTTTTTGCGCTTCTCCCTCGTCTGACGCCGACGCCCACCACTTTCCGTTATGGAGCGCATTATGTGTTCCTTGTAGTGAGAATTTTTCACCATGTGATTACTAAGTTCCTTCAGAGAGCTAAAAGCTTGATCACACACTTTACACGTGAGCACCGCGCTAACGTGGCTGCTAGCACCACCACCGCCAGCACCGCCTCCTGGAGCTCCGCCACCTCCCGGACCGCTTCCTCCACCGGCTTTGCTATCATCTGATGATTTCCATGAGATTATCTGTTCCTGAGAAATTATGTTCGTATAATGCTGTGTCTGCTGCATATGATTTGTCATCTCGGCCAATGAGCGGAAACTCTGACCACACCACATACATTTGAGGATCTGTCGAGTTTGCTCAGCTCCCTTCCCGAGCCACACATCTTGGCCACGCACTAGTTTACGCGGCAATGGCATAGTTTCTTTGATCAATAGGTTTAGGTCTGCTGCTGTTGGTTTGCTGTTGGTAGGCCCTGTCATGGATCCAGGTGGACCTCCTGAGGAAGATCCGCTGTTGCCAGAAGGGGTGGAGGTCGGAGGCTGAGACTGTGGTGGAGGTGGAGGTGGAGGAGGTGGTTGAATTGTAGGTGGTGGTGCGGGTACATTTACACCACAGTGTTTTGCTTCCTTCATGTGCGCTGTCATAGCAGCTAGACTGGGAAAGCTTTGCTTGCACCAAACACATTTCAGTACATCCTTGGCTTGTTCAGCGCCTTTGTTCAGCCAATGCGACTGCCAAGCACTATGTCGGCTGCTTCCACTACCACTGTTACTTGCACCACCTGAAACTACCCCACTGTTCATTGCCGGCCTGAATAGGTCCTCGCCCCCAAGTTTACTCAGTTCACTCATTTTTTCCAGAGCCTTAGTGGCATCACTGGGAGTTGGGACAAAGTGTGGTCCAGCACCCGGTTTGTCATGTTGCATCTTCAGTTTACCGTTCCACAGGGGATTAGAGCTCTCACCTCCGTGACTCGTGTTGTTTTTGGGTGAGAGGCTACTCACACTTGCAGCTGCCATTGCAGCGGCCGCAAAGTATGGGAAATGTGAAGCAGCTACTGGTGATGTCCAAGGAGAAACGACCGACGGTTTGAATTCAGCAGAAAGCCTGGAATTTTTCCTTGATGGAGGATGAGAGCCAGGAGACAATGCTGAGACTGAAGGGGATACACAATCGTCAATACCACGTTTCCGACTCGACACGGAGAGGTCTAGAGGGCTGTTGAGTTGTGACTCCGCTGGAAGGACAGGAGTCGTAGGTTTGCTCAAGTTAAGCACAGATTCACCGTCCAGTTCACTGGTAGGCGTCTTTCCACTTGACTTCTTTGTACTGAAGTCCAACACAGCAGAAGAGTCCGTCTCCATGGGCGATCGCAGAGGGGGAGGAGGGGGAGAAATGACAGATGCTGTCGCAGCTGTCCCCAGGGGCAGGATAGGTGGGGAAGAAGATGATGAGACCAGTGGGGAGCGAGGAAGTACAGGAGATGTCATGAGGAGACGATGGTGCGGGTGTTGAGCAGCGGCTGCAGCGGCTACGCCCAAGTACGCTGCTATAGCTGCCGAATGAGACGGCAACAGGGCAGCTGGTGGAATGGATGCGGGCAGAGTCACGGCTACTGGGCTGATGGCTGCTGCGGGTTGCTGAGGTGGCTGTAGAGGTGGTACCATGACGGCAGGCGTAGGGGCGCCGGACAGGCGTCCCCGTTCTGAACTCACAGAGTCTCGGCTTGGACACCTTGGTGGCACTGAGGATCCTCGGGATTCTCTGCTTGGGCAGCGGGAACCTGGACCTCCTATATCCCTGTTGCAGACAACCAAACAAAATAATGTAGAATCTGTCATAAAACTAATTACACTATGAAAAACACAGCATTGTTATTTAAAAGATGTACATTCCAGATTTCTTTATTAGGACTGCATGAGCCTCCGATATAAATAAGGTTGATCCACAATATCTGTGAACATGAGACTATTGACGATTAACGGGAAGAGGAGCGAGATAGACGATTTGGCTAAGTATTAACATTTTCAGTGTCGTTCCCGGCAACGACATATTACATCCATACGCTAGAAATTACTGAAAAGATGCCGGTACTAAACAGCTGCAAGCTGGGAAAATCAATTGAAAATAAATTCCAACAAATGTTCGTCCTGACTCCCTAAGATCCGTTGAGCGTGGGTTTTTCTACTGAAAGCTAGAAAGGACAATAAAAAGTGATAGAATCTAACAGACAACAACAAATGACGTCAATATACGCCATAAAGGAATGACGAGTAGGAAGACACGTTCACTAGAGGAATCAAAAACAGCAATGCCTCTGTATTTACGAAATTCTACTCTATTGATACTGGATAAATTGCACCTGAAGTGGAAGCAGGTGAAAACGTACCATTGGTAATTTGCACAATATTAGTATATCTCATGGGCGATAATACCAGAGGTTTATTACAAAGAAGTAGGTCCAGAGAATAGTACACATTTTCTTTGAACAATAATTGACGGTTTCATTTAGTTAAAGCTATAATACTGCGTTTCCAAACGTACCTGCTGGTTCCTACTACTGATAAATACCATACAAACTTTGAACATGTACCGAAGCATTTGCAGATATAACGTTACATAGCTTTTGAACTAACAAACATAAGTTCTGTTACTCTTGGGTATTTATGCTTACGTTTATACCACAACATTTTCTATGCAACTTAATAGAATTTTCATCTAGGGAGCATTCTAGTTATAATATTGAAGGAAACAAAAAAGTAAATAAATTAACCGACGCATACTCAAAAAACCAAATCTTAATTATCTGAAATGAATGTTTCCCTGTAATATTTTGTAAATAGTATTCGTCAAATGTGTTCATTTCTGTTTATTGTGTCTAGCCAAAATTACACATTAGAATAGAGGAATACTGAAATGAGGCAAAAGAAACAAAAATGGTAAATAAAATAAAAAACCTCGTTTTGTATGTCGTACGTGTATTAAAGATTCACCAAAATCAACAACTTTGCATTTTTAGTACACTGTAAACAGAAATTCTGCTTTCTGTTGCAGTTTTTGCCAATATGCCAATATTCCTTATATACTCCTCAATATTATTTAAGATTATCCGCTGTATACCTTAAAATCACTTCACGCTTATTTAACGAAAACACAAATAAAACAAGAAAGGATTGCTTCATAAGTTGTTTGAACAAGATCTTCAAGTGGTATTTCTTAAGATTATTCATGAATAAAATGTTTAATAAACGATCTTCTATGTTACTTTATAAACGTGTCTTCATTTTTACTTTCTCTGCTACGAATAGTAAGTAGGAGAAGTATATTCCACTCAAAAATAGGATATCGAAATTTCACTGGAAATATATGTTTTGAGACCTCTGAATCCAGAAAAAACAATTTTAGAAAAACGTCCGTATGTGTGTGTGGTATATTTGTGTGTGTGTATGTGTGTGTGCGTGTGTGTGCACGCTCCTGTAAACAGCATAGCTCAAAAACGAATAGTCGGTTAAAAACCAAAGTTGGTATTTAAGTTTAATGTGTTTCAAAGATGGGACACGTAGACCTTGAAGAAAATTCTTCCATCCTAAGCTACCCTTTACATGCACAATTTTTCGAAAATTTTCATTTTTCAAAAATGGCTCTAACGATCATGAGTAAAACGCCATATGCTTAAAATGTTTTTATGCCAAATGAAATGTAAGCTTTGAATTTTCTAGTCACAGCCTATGTAATCTTGTTTACTCTTGACAATTTTTGGGAAGGTCATTATTCACTTTTTTTATTTCTTGGCCGTGCAAAGTCTTTAAAAGAATTGACTATTACTCAAATCGTACTGTATTCCCATATTCCCCTTGCACCTACAAGAAAATGAGCAATAAAATAATTTCTGCAAACGTTTAACTCGGCTCATATGAAGAAGACAAAGGGATAACGGGTTTTAAGAATAGCTAATAGAGGAGTAGAGAAAGTCATGAAAAACAATTGCGACAGTATCCAAACAATTCAGAATCAAGTGTGACATGAATTCAGTAATAGATGTTTCTGGCTCAAGTCGTGAAATGGGTTGGTCAATATTTTATTAAATAAATGCTCACAGTATTAAGCTTGAAGTCTCCCTGGGTTCGCGCCCCACGTTTTGTGAACTACTTTCGTAATTCGATCAAGCAATTGCCTGATGGTATACTACGCACAAACAGTGTTTGAGATACCTACGTTTGCACGCTTGTGCTCCGCGTGTTACGTACACAAGGGAAGGTTGCTCCGAGGTCCTTCAAAGAAACACTGACAGCAAACAAAGTTGTAATACAGGGAACTGAAAGTTAACGACTGATGTGGAATATCAATCTCCCCTCCCTCCCTCCGTCCCTTCCCTTAATGCTGACGACTTTTCAATATTCCCTGGGCCTGTGTGATCAGATTCCCCTTCACTTTGACGAGCTTCCGTCAAAAACTTGTTTGCAACTGACAACTGCATGCGGCGGTTGCCATTAAAAATTCTATGGTGAGTAAGGAAAATGCTGTGTTCTAAATTAAATGTGTCTTTCTTCTTTTCTGTCAGGGGTTCGTTACTAATGTTCTGCCTTGTTAAACTCATTTTTACTTGCTCACCCACTTTCCTATGAGAAGTAGATGAAGCTTGCATTCCACCCAAAAATGTAATATCGAGCTTTCTTGGTATTTTTAAACGTAGCGAATGTCCTTGCTAGGATTTGCACGAGTGATACCATGCAAGTTGAGGGAGGGGGTTTGATAAATCTTTGTTTCCTACTTGAAATAAACAAGAGACTACTGATAATGTGAGCGGGCACTGTCTTACTCACGCACTGTCCCGCAATGTTTAATACCCTCTAATTTGATACCGCTATGGTCTCATAAATATAGAAGTAAACTCGACTGTAACTCACTGCGCAACTTCTAGACATTCGCCGCGTCTAAAAGATACCCCTTATACATGTTTTAGGGACAGCCTCCGTAGCGCCGGATTCGATCCCAGTACCGGCGTGGGGATTTTTCTCTCGTTGGGAAATCTGGCACGGGGTGCACTCAGCCTCGCTAGATACCTAAGGGGCCAATTGAGGAGCTACTTGATAAAGAATTAGCGACCCAAGGTTTTATTGGCCGCACAACCAATCAAAATGGGCGCTGACTACCTCCCACTAGTTCTTCACTCCACTCATGACGCCTGTAGTGGGCAGAAGTGGTGAACGCAGCGGCCGGGCGGTAAACCTTGGCCCACGAAGGGCTGTTGCGCTAAGGGCATTACACATTTTAGGTCCCCTGAATATAACTCAAAAACGAAAAGTCGGTTAAAAACCACAGTTGGTATTTAAGATCAATATCCTTCAAAGATGCGACACAGAGATTATGAAGAAAATTCCGTCAGTCTAAACTACCCTTTACATGGAAAATTTTCCGAAATTTTTGATTTTCTTGAAAATGAGTAGGTAACGATTTTAATTAAAATGCCATATGTTTAAGATATTTTTATGACAAATGAAATATATATTTTGAAGTTTCTGGCCCACATAGTCCTGTTTACTCTTGATGACTTTTACATAACTGGTAAACCGTAAGAGATAGACGAAATCGTACTATACAAAAATTATAAATATCGTTAAAACATACAATTTATGTCCAAATGATTTTTTGTAGTGAACCATTTCTGAAATATTTCTTGTTATTTGTGTGAGTTTTGCAATACTTAAACTTTTCTGAACTGGAAGGTCGTTATTCACTTTTTATCTGTCGGCCATGCACAGAGAACGGACCTTCAAAGCTTTAAAAGATTTGACTATCGCTCAAAGCCTACTGTATTTCCATATCTTCTTGCACCTACAAGAAAATGAGCAATAAGGTAGTTTCTGCAAATGTTTATCTCGACTTAACATGAAGTAGATATAGGAATAACAGTTTGTGAGAATAGTACATGAGTAGAGAAAGTTATTTAAGTGCAACACAAGAGATTTTTATTAAAAGCAGCTGTAAGGGAAACCTTTATGTAAGTGAATTAATTTATAAAGAAGAATTTTTCGTAGAGAGCCAGTGCAGCACTGCTATACTGCAGATCCGTCCGTCAGTCTGGCTCACAGCTCGTTCCCTCTCTGTCGACTGTTTGCCTGCTCGAAATGATATGGAAGAATGTGTTTCTGTTGGATGTACTGTTGATTTACGATAATGGCGGACCACCAGTGCTAAATATTGCTTCTCCCGCTCTGCTTTTCCTTTGGTAGTAGTCGGCGGCGTTATAGACGCCAGAGACAGGCGAGGAGTGAAAAAGAAGAAAAGTAATTTCAACCAACCGTGCACCGACTTTATAGATTGCGTCGTAGTTAAGACTTTTGAAAAAGTTATACAATATGTTCTTCAATGCGGAGATATTGTTTTTGTCTCGAGCATATTGGCAATGGACATCTTCGCAGATTCTTCTTGCACCTGCCACACGCTAAATATCTTTCCAGATTGCTTCTCCTTGGCAAAGATGTCGCTTAAACTGGGACCTGCTACAATTTAAAAGTAATGGTATCTAATTCAAGGCACACATACCTTAATTAATACTTACGTTTTGTAGCAATGTGATTTTATACTGTGCAAAATAGTATATTATGCCACGGGACCATAATGGCAAAATTAAGATACGAGTATATTTTATGAAACAAACTACCACTCGTTTCATAATATTCATAGTAGCACTTTAATAGCCATTATGCTCAAGTTTCATGTTTTAATGTTCTAATCTGCATCTTATTACTTTTTCTATTACGTATAGTAAGTAAGGGAAGTATTGCACTCGACCCAAAATTTCGATTTCGATACTGAGGTCCCTTGAATAAAAAAAGCAGTTTTAGTAAAAGGTTGGACTGTGTGGATCTGTGTGTCTGTGAACAGCCTAACTAAAAAATCTGATATGGTTTACTCACATGACTTTCTCTGCTCTTGTACTAACCATTCTTACAAACTCTTATTCCTATATTTTCGTCTTAATTAAGATAAACATTTGCACAAATTATCTTATTGCTTATTTCCTTGTAGGTGTAAGAGGAATATTAGAATACAGTAGACTTTGTGTGATAGTCAAATCTTTTAAAGCTTTGAGATTCCGTTCTCTTTGCACACTTAACATGTTAAAAAATGAACAACGATGTTCCATTTCACGAAAGTTTTCAGTTTTCCGAAACTCACACTCATAACAAGGAATATCTCCGAAATGGTTCACCCTACAAGAAAATTTATTGAGGCATAAATTGTGTATTTTAGTAAGATCTACATTTTTTGTATTGTATGATTTTGTCTATCTCTAACGGTTTACCAGTTATGCAAAAGTCATACACAGTGAATACGACTACAGGGGCTATAGCCACAAAATCCAAGATATATATTTCATTTGTCATAAAAATATCTCAAACATATGACATTTTAATCAAAATCGTTAGAGCTATTTTCAAGAAAATAGTGTTAAAATGTCACTGCAAATTTGTATTTCAAAGAGCGATTTGGCAACGTTACTTTAACATTAGATGGTGCCCGAATTAAGATAAAACAACGTTACAACATTATTTAAACAATGTTTGCACGACAGTTTGTGAAATAATAAACCATTTACATCCATTCGTAAAGAAGCTAGATGTCTCCAAATATTTGACACAAATTCTTATTTTTTCCAGTGAAACGGTTCTTTATTCACAATAATTGTACTGGACATATTTGTTTCATGTAGAATCCCTGGCCAAAGCTAAAAAGTGTAGCTCATAGACGCATCGTTATATAATTGGAATTTAAAACACGCGAAAAGAAAAATTGCTTACAAACAGCAAAATGAACACCAGCTTAATGTCAGCTGGTTATGAAGAGGCTAAATGTCACGCAAATATGGGTTAACCAGTTACATTTTCCCTTATAGCCCTTTACTATATTATTTTTATATAGTACAAAACATTATGAAGTAAAAATTAAAAAACTGCCATTCGGAAAGTTCTTCAGACCACCACCGTTAGCATAGAGAAGTACGAGATCAGTCCACCATTTGCTGATCTATCCCTGGAGAACATTGTATGCTCTCCATGCAGACTCTTTTCAACTGACACCACGTTTACATAAACAATAACTTACAAATTGCTGCAAATATTTTGCATAACCATCCCACTGCTAATCCATCTCCATATTTGTAATTATATTCTGACCAGAATTAAACAATACGTCCAAATTGAAGTGGAAGGTTAAGACACGAAGCTATTCTAGATTGAGCACCAGATAATGCAAGAAGAATTTCAGGACCTCTACTTATAGAGGGATGTTCGGAAATGATTTACAATAATAGTTTTACAACTTATTTTTAATAAAAATGATTGAATGTACATGATGTCTCAATATACCACCCACTAACGTCAATACACTGCTGCAACCTTCCTGGCAATTTCATTATTGCGTCACAGAACAGCTGTTTGGGGTTATAATGTACTCACTCATGGACAGCTGGCTACAATTCCTTATTGTTGTCGAAATTTTACATTGCAGCTCGTCCATCATGTTATCGAACAGACTCCTCTCAGGTGTATGGTAGTGTTTCGTTACTAGTTTCTCCAAAAAGTTTGGATCTTCACTCTCCATTTCCAATAATCGACAACAGACTTCAACTCTGACCTCCTTTTGGGTGGAGTCCCGTGGAACGCAATGGGCGCACATATTTTTCACATCTTTTTTTGCCTGCTTCCTTCCACAAAAACTATGCATTCCATCTTGTCCATGACTTTCTCTACTTAACAACAAACAAGCGCTGTTCTTTCACCACAGTGTCTGTATGGTGTACTAGCATTAGTTTATCGTCCTACGAGAGGACGTGCGCGTATATGGAGCAACATTTTTTAAACAACTCTCTCTCTCTTGTAGTGTTTAACGCCCGCTTTTACTACTACGGCACCGCAGGCGGTGACACTGATGATACATGAAGATGGAGCACCGGTGGAATGAGATGGCGGGGGAAACCGGAGTACCCGGAGAAAACCCGCCCTGACGCCGCTTCGTCCACCACGAATACCACATGCGGGTCCCTGGGATCGAACCCGGGCCGCCTAGGTGGTAGGCGAGCGCGCTAACCGCTCGGCCACGGCGCCGCCTTTTTAAACAACGCAAATACCCAAACGCCCATGTTCCAATCCTCTATACGACCTACATTTCTGATACACCCTGTATGAGTTCCTTCTCTATTCTACGTCACTAACAAGCTATGGTGAAAGAGATGCCGGAGAAGTTAAAAATGTGCTAATGGAATAGGCTCTATTGCAGTTATTTAACATAAGTATGTCTGATGACAAGGAATGCTGCGCCATCGATACCAGAACTGGATAGCGTTTATTTCTGTTCCAGTAAATTATACTCTAGCCGGGTGTCACTAAGTTTTCAACTTGGCCGTTCCTTTACCCTACCGAACGAACGAACCAAACTATAAATTTCAATTCCTTTCTTCCTACGCTAGCGAGATAAAGCACCGCGGGAGAGGAAAAGTTTATTTGGAATATCCGCTTAAAATAAACGGCGGAAATCTCAAGAAATTACGTTCCATAGCCATCATTCATTTTCCTTTTTAATCCCCATTCCTCAAAAGGTATTTTCCTAAAGAGAAAGGCTGAACTTCGGGAATACTTCATCATTCCGAATTTCAAATTTGTTGCGTTATGTTCTACAAGGCTCTGCTATCACAATAATTTATTTTATTACACACTAGCATTCCTAATTGCATACCCTAATCACTAAGTAAGCAATTATACACTTTCTATTTGTTTGTGTACATGCTCCTCGGTCCATCTGTCTACACATCCTCATCTCGATAGTTACCAAATCATCGATCAATCGTTCTTGAAACTTTCACAGTTGTGTAAACCATTTCTTGAGGAGTTTTGGACAATTTATGTAAGTATGGGATAAATGGAAGCACAGCAGTGAAAATAAACGCCAAGTAAATCGTTATCACTATAAAAGTATGAAATCAGAGGCTAAAAAATATATATTCAGTCCTAATATTATAGACAAACAAGGCATTATTAAATTAAATAAATAAGAATAACAAAAGCTTTGATTATAAGAGTTACACAACTTTCTGAACCCATTACCCTATAGTTATGCATGTGAATAAAATTACTTTTGCCATATTTGTATTTAACATTTTGCATTCCAAAGGCTCAAAATGTGTCATTTTTATAGTAATTACTATTATACCAATCTTTTACATTAATAATGGACTAAATAATATAAATTTCTATACAAAATCCGTTAATAATGTATTAAAAGCAGTGTTTTTTTCTTTTTGTTTTATCAAGGGAATAATGTGCAACACTTAGAGATGTTTATAAAGACTTACTTTAGAATCCATTAGTTATGTTCTACGCGAAAAGTAAATTATCTGGTTCTTTCTCAGTCCAGAAGACATCAATTCATCAGTTACGGTTTTCATTCTCCCCCGTATTCCCTTTACACCTCGTTCCTCTGCGTGTCTGTATATGAGCCACACAATCTGGTATAGTTTCCTGACCTATTCTGGACTTCTTCCAATGCACTTCCAACAAAGTCACTGTTCAGTTTTAGTTGTGTCCTTCCTCTGTGCACTCTTCTAAAACAACTCTTTTATTACTATCCATTTATATCCTGCCATTAGCTGCAATGGTCATATCGGCAGTCTTTTAGCTTTGGAACATATTCCTTTGTTGACTTTTATACAGTGAGTCCTTGAGTTTCGTGCATTAGATCACCCACATATTGACACAATCATTTGGGGAGGATGGAGGACAAACTTGGCCAGAAAAAATTCCCCTCCCCAGCCAGGTGTCAAACCCGGGACCCATCGCACAGCGGACAGTTGCTCTGCCGACTGAGCTATCTTCGTTCTTGTCCACTTCAAATGTCCCATTCTTTTCGACATCCACATTTCCAATACCATCAATAGATTTTACTTATTCATCGCTTGCTTTGGAAACAATGTTTCATCAAATGTCATCTGTGAATTAAGATGTTTAGTTAAAACTTTCAGTTAATTATCTTCCCGAAGTGTTTTCGAATGTCCTTTGATAGATGAAGGAAAATATGACTCATGTTATGACTAGTGGTATGGCAATAATGTGTAAACATTAATGTTCTAACCTTTCTATGAATGTTCTTAGGTGTTTCGTCATCAAGTATAATTGTCAACAGATGGGAGCAAGAGTATCTGAGGGTTGTGATGTGTTTGTAAGCAATTTATTCCCAAGTGACAATTTCTGACGCCCTCCCTGTAACCTCGAGCTGTAGGTATACCTTACGTAAGTGTTCAAGCCACGTCAAAACGCAACACCTGTCCCATAAATAACTCGACCTGAAGGAAAACTGCCTGGTCCCGAACCAGACACGGACTTTAATTGAAGATGTCATTGCATCATCTCACAACTTAATGTTTGAATAAATTATCCTGCTTTTTCTTGTCTCCAACTTGGAACGTAATAAGATCTCTGTAAATCACGACTGCTGGCCCCTTACATGCGTGAATCGATAAAAAAAGGAATGAAAAAAAAAAAAAAAGGAAAGTTTGCGGTACGATGTTCCTTATAAACCTGTTCTTAATAAATTATGAAAATATATGTGTTTTGCGTGCCATTAGTGCACGTTATGTTGCCAGTTGCAGCCTTTAACTGCGTGTTTAGCAATAATTAAGTTAGTCCTAATGGCCTTTCACACTTCAATCAACCACCAGTACTTAACTGATAGCAATATTTGGATACGTGCGAAAGTTTGGCACCAATAGATGCACTGACTCTTCAAGAGCGTATTCTAAAGATTAAATAAATGTCTTTCTAAACACTAATATTGACATACTGTAGCTGTAAAAATTAGCCAATCAGATGGCGTGAATCTCATTGCATTTTATACTCTGCTTGTTCAAGTTTTAAACTTAAATGTTAGACATTTTCAGAAGAGCTTCAGAAATTAAGGGTTTAAATATTCCTTGCAGTTATTCAAATATTAAGTAATTTATTTGTAATTAAATATCTTCCATAACTCAATTTGGCAGCATTTAAGCATTCTGTAAGAGCTGTACCCAACACATTTTCCGTAAACTACACTAACTAAAGTTAAAGGCACTAAAGTTTGTCTATACTGAGTTTTAAATTTCAAAATAACATTTTAAGACCAATATCAGAAAGAAGTATATTTTATTAGCATATAAAACAATTGCTTATTGATGCGTATTTCAGTCTTCAAAACGAGTTGATATTAAATACTATTTTGTGTTTTGAAGTTAATAAAATTGCAGAGTTCTACATTTTCTTAAGTGCATTACCACTGGAAAACAGTATAAACGTAAGAGAATTGCTCGGCAGACATGAAAAGAATGAAAAAAAAAATAAATAAATAAATAAATAAATAAATAAATAAACTGTAAATAAAGTATTATTTAGATGGTCATGACCTACTTTAAGAGCTAAACAAAACAGAGAAAGTATGTTGAGCAAATAGCGACATAGAGAAGTACAATTTATTTCTGCAGGGCACTACTCGCCGATAGGTTCAGATTAGTCACGTGACCTCCAAGCTTGACGTAACCTCAAGGAAAAGTCTGGCATTGACAAACTTTTACGTTAGAATCACGTTTGGTCAACCCTAAATAGCTCCGTTTAATGTGTTAGATTTTCCTTAATGAGTTTATAATGATTTTATGTCAGCAAGATCTCTGGAATTCATCATAGCACTTTTGATGACTGCACCTTCTTATCGTGTTGAGCTGTTTTCGTAGCTAAGGGTCTGGGAGACCCCTATGTTTATTTAAACGTTCTAGTTTTCGGACGCAAACACCTATACAATCGCTTGACTAGGACATCTGATATTACACCTTACTTGACTGTTTGGTGGAACGACAACCTTATCCGTTTATTTCTTTAGCTCCAAGAATGACTAATTGGCAGTTGCGTGTCGCAGACTCCACCGAAAATACTATTGACTACTTTCTCTCGTTAGTTGTGTTACATTGCTTTATCATTTCAAGTAGTACGTTACTACTTCTCAGAAACAGAAGTATGATCTACAAAATTCCAAGAATTTGAAAGAAGTGCATCATCTACCTTGTGGTGATAATGCCTTATGCATGTATGACAATGTTTATGAATCAGATTATTCTGAAGATAAACGATCCAGAAAATGATGATAAACTAGATATTGAAAGCAACCTATGTGATAATAAGTATTTTGAAGGTAACATCACATGTTTGTCAAACGTATTGTTGTTATTATTACACATTTTTTATCTATCTTTGATCATTCTAGTAAGATAATGCTGATAAAAATCATGTATATTTAAGCTAAATGAAGCTAAACATGGGAATGGAGGAAAAATAGAGTTAAAAAGAATAAATGGAAGTATATAAGTACAAAAATATAGCGAGGGCCTAATGGAGGGTTAAGTCAGGTTTGCTATACTGTGTAAATAGTTTGTATTTTCAGAATGCAGTAATAAACATTCTAAAGTGTTGTGAATAAATGCGCTTCACAAGTGTTTTTGATTCTCTTTTGTTGACTGTACAAAGCCCGCTGCCAATGTGACGCGGTGAAAAGCCGTAGCAGGCTGTGCGCCAGTGTAGAAACTAAGAGAACAAGAGAGTAACGCAGAGCGCTTACCTGACAGCGAGGGGATCCTGCAGCATGGGAATGGCCTCCTCGGGTTCGTCCGTGTCCTGGTGTTCGGCAGGCACGAGCGGCGACGGAGAGGTGACGGGTGAGGCAGGCGCCGTAACTACGCCGTCCTCCTGTAGAGCGGGCGACTCGACCGCCACCGCGGAACTGGGCGACGTTGCCCCCGAGGATGAGGCATCATCTCCCGCCAGTTTACTGCCAGGGCTGTCCGGAGCAGGACCCTCTTCACCGCCCTCTCCACCTTCCCCTGCAACACACCCCAACACTATTAATGCGCTAGGGTCCAATCCCCCTCGATACAAGCTTTTGCTTGCATCCTGTACAACAGGGGGAGCAATCTCATTGTTCTAACCAATGTGCACTTCATTTAAAAATGCAAGTGAGAGGCGATTTATTGTTGTAGCACTTTAAATACCTACACAACTCAGTGGTAACAATAAACTGTCACATTTAGAGAAACT
The DNA here is from genome assembly GCA_030765045.1 of Tenodera sinensis. Classification (NCBI taxonomy): domain Eukaryota; kingdom Metazoa; phylum Arthropoda; class Insecta; order Mantodea; family Mantidae; genus Tenodera; species Tenodera sinensis. The sequence goes on from CM060968.1 coordinate 70,112,172, forward strand.
AATAGAATTAAACGAAAGGGGATTGAAACTTTTGACACCTACAGGTGAAGCATTTACAACTATCACTTTAAACATTTCCTATACGATAACTCGACAAATAGACAGGGCAGAACCAAAAACTATGAACTCTGTCTGGTAGAGAATTAATATATGTATATTATTCCCACACTTTCTTATACGTTACAACTTATAATACCATTTCGTATATAGAAAACAGATTATAAGAATTATTTTGCATTAATTGTATATTTCAGAGAGCAGTTGGATTTTGTGTCTTATACTTCACTACTTAATATACAATTATACAAAATTTATTCATAATGAATAGAACTTCACAGGGTGTTCACAAAAAAAATTAAGACACAAATTTTGTCTGCCATATTATAAACTTATTTTGTAATGAGAAAATGTATTTTTCCATGTGGAAGGTAGCTTAGTGTTTTTTTCCGTTTATGAAGTGAACTGTTTATACACGCTAAATTTTTGACAAGATTGTGATACAAATTTTTGGGCAGAATACAATATTTCCTGTACTTATCTACTATAGATATAGAGGAAGAAAAAATTAAGATATATCCACAATATTTTGTAGAAGGATGGCCATAAGACATTAGCTAAATAAAATGGTGTTTATGGCCAAATGCTTTTAAAGAGTAAATTGCTAATGAATTTTTATACACCAAAGATTTAGGAGTTAAAAAAAGTTGTTTATTTGTTACGTTTGATCTGGTTTGTTGTAAGCGAATCTTATTTTGCTTAATGTATCTTTCTTGACGGACATATTAGATTAGCTGTACCCGTCTGCACACATGAAACAACTCCCTAAAGGCTGCACTTTTAAACTTGAAATAAAAGTGGTCTTTTAAATTTTATAAAACTGTGTATAAAATTAACACTATTTACTCTAAAAGTTTGGTTTTTTAGGAAATTTACTGGCCTTATGAGTAGAAAATATATGCATATTTTTAAAACAATTAACGGGCACGCCTTATATCCGTTTGAAATCAGTGCAGAATTAAGAGTAGTTTATAGGGGAAGTTCCCAAAATTTTTTAAAATTCATCGGAAGTATTGCAGATATACACATTGGAATGCTGGAGATATTTTATTAATATGTCCAAATTGGGCCTGAAATCGATATAACATGTGTTAGAATGAAATGTTTGTGTAAGAGTTTGAAGACTACTCGTCTATAGGTTTCATATAGGTGCAAAATTAAGGATAGTTGAATTCAAGAAATCTAAAATGATTCCAGAGCTAAAATTTAAAAAGAAAATTTGATGAAACGTTTTAATTTCAACTCGATGCTAAGTAAGACAAATAAAGTTTTTTCTTCCTCTATTTCGCATACTAAGCAGGGAGGTGTTGTATTGCGCCAAATAATTCGATGTCGAGATTTTACCGGAAATACACGTTTTGAAGTCATCTGAACCCAAATAAAAGTTTTTATAAAAACACGCGTGCACATTAAACTTTACATGAAAATTTGTATTTTCTCAAAAATTACTTTTGATATGTTTAAGATATTTTTATGACAAATGAAATGTATATTTTCTGTTCTTTGATATTCCCTCAAAAGTCCTCTAGAGTTTGGATGACTTTTGCAAAACACAAGAAAGTCTTACTGTACAAAAAATGTAGATACGTTAAAACACACAATTTATGTAAAATGCATTTTTCGGAGATATTCCGTGTTATATCTCAGAAGATTGCAATACTTATAGATATTTTTCTCAAAAGGGATGATGTTACTCATTTTTTTATTTCTAAGCCATGTAAAGACAACGGAATTAAAGCCTTCACATAGCGACTGTCTTTCAAAGATTTTACTATAACTTAAATCCTATTGCATTCCTACATTCCCCTTGGACTTACAAGAAAATTAGCAATAAGAAAATTTCTGAGAATGTTTATTTCGTTATCATGAAGTAGATATAGGAATAAGAGTTTATAAGAATAGTTAGTATAAAGGTAAAGAAAGTCACGTGAGTGCAGCACATCAGATTTGTCCTAATGTTTCTAAAATACTAATAATATATAATAAATTTAACAATGTTTCAATATTCATTCTGTCATACAATGATAAGAGTGTAAAATATAACGCAATGTGTACAATTATTCTTTTTAATTCATCCAGAGCCAAAAAGAAATATGGAGTGTATGAAGAAATAGTTGGTTCATCTATCTCCAGCTCCATTAAAAAGAGTGGACATAATTGTGATTGTCACACAACAAGATAGTGGATTAATTCTTGACCCTACAATCCGGTTTTGGAAAAAAATGGACCGCGTTAAGGAGATTGATATGGGAAAAACAACACCACGAGTCCCGTATTCCTTACTTGAGAGACAAATACGAAATTTTAAATTGGGAAGTGATTTGTCTACTTCTTGGTGCTCGTAGACTGGTTACAAGTTTTCGTTGATATGTTCCGGCGCTTTGAATTGCAACCAAATGTTTTAATAGACATTGGTTTACAAATTATCCATGATTCTTTACATATTTATACTAAAAGAAATAAATAACTTATTCTAAAATGGTTAGCTGTACTATTACCAAATTTTGTAATAATGGTTTACATCTTACATTTATTTGTCAAATATACTTATACAGTTTTATTTTATTTAGTAAAGTAGAGGAAGTATTGTATTCCACCCAAAAATTCGATGTCGAGATTTCACCATAAACATGTTTTGAGGCCCCCTGAAGCCAAAAAAAAGCATTTTTATAAAAAGATGTGGGTCAAAGTTTTTATATAAGTTTAATGTCTTTCAAGGATGCAACAGGAAGATTTTGAATAAAATTCCGCCACCCTAAACTACCGTTTATACGGAAAGTTTTCCGGAAATTTTGATTTTCTCGAGAATGGCTCTAATGATTTTGATTAAAATGCCATATGTTAGAGATATCCTTCTGACGAGTGAAATGTATATCTTGAATTTTCTGGCTATAGTTCATATAGTCCTATTTACTCATTATGACTTTTGCACGACTATTAAACCGTAAGAAATAGACCAAATCTTACTATACGAAACACGTAGATCTTGCTGAAATACATAATTTATGTCCAAATAAACGTTTTTTTAGAGCGAACCATTTCGAAGATGTTCCTTGTTATTTGTGTGAGCTTTGGAGAAACACTTCCGTCCCATGGGACATCGTTGTTCATTTTTTATATGTTAACTGTGCAAAGGGAAAGGAATTTCAAAGTTTTAAAAGATTTGACTATCGCTCAAAGCCTACTGTATTGCCACAATAAGTGTTTGTAAGAAGAGTTGGTACAAGAGTAGAGAAAGTAATGTGATTTCAATACATATTTTTTAACCTTTCTTATTCATGCTTAAAATTGCTTTTTTCTGCAGACTTATTAGCAAACTGTGTCTTTATGACAATGCTAAAATAGTACAGCAGTCCAATTACAGGATTTTGTCTCTATAGGTATTGAAGAAAAGTTAGATATTAATTTGAGATATTTGCTAAATTTTATTTGACAAAATCAGAGGCATTCTTTAGAGTGAAGCTACTCGAACTGAATCAGCCTGAGCTATTTTTTAAAATACCAGTGGTGTACCCCCACCCCACCCCACCCCAGGGCAACATTTCGCCTTTTGCCGACAGTTGTCTCCTGGCACTAAGAGAAGGAAATGTAGGTTTTTCATCACCAAGAGTTCCTTCTCATTTCCAGGCTTTCACACAATAACACCGGAGAATGCAGAAGCGACGGCGAAATTGTGACGCGCGCGCTCGTGCGGCAAACCTTGTAATTAGTAGAGCTTGCGGGGGTTAATTTTAATTAGAAGGGGTCTATCGACTGCCGTTCTTCTTCAAACTACCCCCAACCCCTTCTTCGTTTTCTTCACCGCAGGAAAAAGAGACATTTAGGTACACGTCCGTCCAAAGAGATAGCACGCCGCCGCTTCTGATGACGTGTAAAAGTGATTTAAATATATACGTTACCTTTAGACAGGTCCTACTCCATAATATGCATTTTCTTCTAAGCTCGTCCAAAGTTAGAGTCGAAATTTCATTAAGATAGTTGTGTGGTTCACTCTTTACATGAAATTTTGTCATAAATATTTTTGCCAAGGAAGAAACATACACCAATATATGTACCTCTATATCTAGAAATCTAAGACCTATCAAAAGTATTTTATATAGGTAATTAACAGTCTTTGTAACCAGAATATATTTTAAGAACGCATATATTTTTAATTAAAAGTTCAACTTAGTCTATTTAAACATTTCTGTTTGCCTAAATATATAGGTAATAGGTAATAAAAATTATTAGAAATAGAATAGTTACAATTTAAGTAATACAAATATTTTAATACACATATTTAAAGCTTTATCAATCCATTTGAAGTCTGTTAATTTTCCAGGGATGTAGTAGAGAAAAGGTTTATCTAGTGGACTTCATAATAAAAAGCACACAATATCTAAGATTATTTTACAAATAAAACAGAACAAAAAATAAATTATATATATATATATTATTGTGAAAAACTGTAAGTAGAAAGAAATGAGGACATTTCTAACCTCAACAGTAAGAGAAGCTAAAACCGTACAATAAAAGTTAATAAAATAGTAAATTTGCAAGAACAATCACAAATGTAAACTATTCTTTATTACGACCAAATGAACGTAATTTCAAATAATTGCAATTATGGTTAAAGAAAGAGGGTTGGCGTTTATAAGCCAAATTAGATACCATTGATATCTAAAACATTCATAGGTGTTATTTGTCTGTAGTGGATGAAGTAGCTGGTTTGCGTAGAAACATTTAATTAAATTAAATACGCAGAGGGATTAGAATATGTTATTCAAAATGAAAACAGGTTGATAAGAATTTACAAAAAGTGAAACTATACATTTTATTTATAAGCCCATTATCTAAAATATCTAATATTTTAGTCAATAACCTTGAAACCATGTCAAAACTACAAAAATGAACTAGTAGTGGTTAGTAAAGCAGAGATATGGGAAATTTTTTTAAGACTTTGGTCGAATGGTTACTAAAAGTGGCAAAATAGTTGGACGATTTAATATTTTGATTCTCAAGACAAAGCCCACGATATGACAAAGAAGTTAATGAGGTTCATTGATTCACTGGACTAACTCTAAACCCTAAATGACTAAAAAGTCAATTCTTTACAATATTTGTATGAGTAAATTTAACATGGTATCCCAACATTTTTAGGATTAGCATGAAGACCTCGATGGTATTCATATAAATGCAGCAATTAAGGCATTCTTTGAACATCTGTTTATTTCCTCAAAAGATGCCTACCGAAATACGAAATTTATTACTGACATCTCAAAAACATGCGTTTTCAAGAAAAGTTTGATAAATATTGAAACATAAAAGCACTCTAGTTGAAGTTTAGAGAAAGCTAAGAGGTTGTAAAACTTGTTTGTAGGTACTCCATCCCCAACAATGTCGAGTCTGTTGAGTTGTGTTTTAAATAGGACATTTTCGTTAGAAACGTATAAGTGCTCAGCTGCTAGGTGAGTGGAGCTAGGGGAGTGAGTGAGGACCTATCTGGGAAAGAATCAAAGTTGACGCGCCGGAGATGGGAAGGAAGGTACTCAGGAGCCAGCGATAGCGTGGTGTTCCCTTAGGTATTGTCTAATTGATGATCTAGCGGACCGCTTCCGTCAGGATGCCTGCCTGCCTGCGACGGCCTGTCTTGGTGGTGACGCTCCTTGGCTTGTTGTCCTACTGGATATTACTAGTGGCAGTGACGGATGGTGTTTAATTTCTCGCCTTCTATCATGAGATGTTCCGTGTCCAAATGGTAATAACGTGCTTCAACGGCCCTCATATGTCTTGAGAACTGGGTGGCGATGACAGCGAGCTTAAAGTCAGGCTGTGCATGAATGCACTACAACTAAATAATTATGGCACGAATCACTTGATTTTCCCTGTAAATCACTAT